>CM021741.1:5015835-5348586 GCA_011075105.1 Heteronetta atricapilla
AAAGAAAGAAAGAAAGAAAGAAAGAAAGAAAGAAAGAAAGAAAGAAAGAAAGAAAGAAAGAAAGAAAGAAAGAAAGAAAGAAAGAAAGAAAGAAAAAGAAAGGGGGAAAAAAGCTGGAACGGTGTCAGATTTTTTAAGTTGTAAAAGCTCTTGTCAATATTGAACAAAGAAAACCAGCCATTTCTGTTGCCAAGACAGTGCTAAAATAAAAGAGAAAGGGGGAGCCTCAATATAAATATATAACATGAGCTTCTATATGTGTGAAGTGGAAGAGAAAATATTCTAAATTTACCACACTATTATGTTTATACTGCATGATAGAATATAAACTGTGTGAATATATATCAACATTCACACACATACAGTGGTATATGCTGATCTATCATAAATTTATAAGTTTTGTCTCAGATTTCTGTCCTCTGTGTTTCATTACTCATAACAAAAACACTTCTAATTACCAGACTCTCATATGTTATTTATGTTCAGTATATGTCTCTTGAATAGCATCCCCAAACTCCTTAACACTGTACCTATGGAGCAGAGGAATATCTTCACTGTTTGGGATGAATGACCCATTTACGCACCTTTGACAAAATAGACCTTAGCACATTAACAATAACAACATGAGAAAAGAATCTTATGACCCTGGGCTATATGAAATATAGGCGTAGGCTGCGTCTAGCCCAGTGGCCACAATCCCCTTACAATCCCCCCTCAAGAAATTGTGCTCATCAGAAGGGAAAGGTGTTTAGAACTACAACAATAGCAAGTGCTAGATCTTAACTTGTTGCTCTCTTAGTTTTAAAGTGTGCACTGGGCGAACAGCACGCATTGTGCAAGCTAAGTATGTCATCCAGCTTACAGGCTGTGCTTCATTTTCTAATGTATAAGTAAGAGAGATTTAAAATGCCAATAAATAGTTTTAACCCAGGTATATCACACAACTGAAGCACTGGCTGGTGAATGTGCACGCGTCTGTCATCTGAGCTGTCATATAGCCCTTGAAGAAATATCAGTCCTGATATGTGCTTTACCAGTTTTGGTTTCCACTACCACAGGACAAGTAGTTTAAAAAGTGATGCTAATTTTTAGCAGAAGATCTATGTGAAGTAATATGAGAAGACAGGTGCACACAATCACAGGATCAATTCAGAATATTAATGTTTCTCTCTGACAACATTAAAGAAAGCATTGACTTTAATTTCATTGTTGTGGATTGCTGTTGCTTTTTTTTATTACAAAGCAAATGTAGATCATTTTTGCTGATTAGCAGTTCCCATGCTCTCCTTATTTATCTCACACTTGAAGTCATAACACTCAGTTTGTGACAACATAATTGTCTCCATAGAAACTAATTGAGATCTCACAAAATAGAACATTTGCACAATATTTGGACCCTGTTTACAGAAAACCTAGTAAATGCGTGTACTGCACAAACTGTCACCACTGGCAAATTTCATAGAAACATGTGAACTATTTTAGTAGGAATTTGTTAAAACAATACTGTTTTCCTCTTCTAAGCAGTCAAAAATAAACCAATCATTCTGTTAGGGCCAAGTAAACTTCTCAGCTGTTCAGCTCCAGGACAGATGCAGCAGTGATAATTTATGTTTAGGTGTAGCGATGTAGCACCTAAACTGTGCATTAGGTCTCTTATTACTATGAATTGTTGACACCTGGCATTGACTCAGAAACAAAAGAAGACATGGTGAATCCTCTTTACACTTTAAAATAGATTCTGAAGTTAAAAAACCTATCAACTCTTCTTCTGCTACCTCCAGTTAAAGACTGAGACCTTTAACTGTCATTGGGGATCTCTTTAGGTAATGTATATCAACTTTGCTATCACGTTACATTCCCAAAAGTTTACAAAAGACTTCAGGAAAAGCTGGACTTTTATTCTTCCATAAAATTTGACTGCAAAAAATAGAGCTTTGTTACATCAATATCTGGAATTGCTTTTTTATGTGGCAGTAAGTGGGACACCTCTCGTAGAATCACTGAATCATAGAATCATTGAGATTGGAAAAGACCTTCAGGATCATCAAGTCCAACCACCAACCCAGCCTAACAAGTCCCATCACTAAACCTTGTCCTTTAGTGCCACAGCTCACTCAACTTCAGTCATACTTTAGGCTCCCTTAAGGAATGGGAGCCTACTCAAGAGGTACTGCCAGTTAATGAGTATCTAAGAGTAAGATGTCTTCTGGCAATAAGGTCAATGAAAAAAATGGGATTAGCTTCAAAACTGCAATGCCGACCTATGAATGACCCTGATCAGACACGCTCCACATGCAGAAGTGGTAAGGGCACTGCTCACTGACGTTTCCAGTATTTTAGAAAGGTGAATGTGAGAATAATTTAGCAAAACTCTTCCTGTACACACTACCTAAATTTTTCATCATTTCTAACAGATAACTATTTACTGTCTTTCTCTCAAAGGGAAGTGTGTTACAGTTCTTATGTTGTGTTTTTAATTTTGTTTTATCAGGCTATAGAGTAGAATGAGGAGTAATGAAAAATAGAAGTCTTGAGCATCTGATGATCAGTACAACCTGAATACTTCAGGACCGGTCCACTTATATTTATGACATTACCATATGATGCTGTCTTAGATACTTGCCAGAAAAGAAACAGATGGTGCCAATAAAAGGCAAAAATGAACTTCATTCTTCCATAACAAGGCAATAAAACCCAGCATAATATAATTATTTTCCATTTGTTTGTCAAGTCAGGTCTTAACACATTGGGGAAAAAAGATGAAAAATAAAACAGAAAAAATAAACCTTTTTCTTTTGTTCCAAAGCCTTGATGTCATAACTTGTTTTCTGGAAAGGAGCTTGCAAAACTTTATAAATCCTTTTAGCCTTTAGGTTGCTATGCTTAGGAATTTAAACAGGATGTCAGTGTAGGGTTACAGACCAGATTACAATTCTCTTTGCTGCCATGTGTATGTGGGCTGGAGGAATAAATAAGATGCATGAAAATGAAGTTTATAGTTATCGCTTCTCCCTTATATTGACAGAATACATTTCACAAAGCACTGACTGAGTGTTTTTTCTTGCTCTCCCTGTTTCCTCCCTCTTCCATCTCTAGGATCCCTTGGGTATGTGAATATTTTCCTTTCTCTTTCCAATTTCCCCATTCTGGCTTGCAAGTTTATCCCGCACACCTGCAAGAGCAGGAGCTTTCAGTCACAAAGGGCTGCCAAAGCTCTCATGTCAAGGAGGAGACGTAATTTGGAGCATCTTTTTCAGCTTCATTAATAACAAAACACCTGTGAGAGAGGGAGTTTAAGAGATTGTATCTTCATCATTTATGAATCTTCCTCCCTGCTGTGGCACTTATCTCTTTGCCAGCTCAACCTGGCACAATGCCTCACCATCCAAAATTAAAAAAGGAAAAAAAAAATTTAAAAAAAAAAACTTTTGTCTCCAATGAAAGCAATGTGGATGGAGAAGGCATAGCGCCTGCTAGAGCTGAAAGGAGTGACAAGCCTTGACATTGCTTCATATTTACTCTGTTTGTCATGGGTTAGATTTATTTTTTTTAAAGAAAAATAATGGCCAAGATAAAATATAATCCTCATGATTCAAACACTGACATTGAAGCTGCTTCTTTCCTCCACATTCGCATTGCAAACTAAGCATAGCCCTATGAATTTTTATTGGTAAGTAAGATAGCTGTGTCAAAAGCAAAGAACAGCTTCTAAGCCTAACTTTCCATATTAAGTTGCTAAAGGGAAGAACTGACATTAGCACATTCTCTGTATGAAAGGTCAAACCCTATAAAAAAATATTTTTTTAAAATCACTGTCTTCACCAGGAAGCTACAAGGAACACTCTCACAAAATGCTCCATTTGGATGCTCTACTAAATAAGGGTTGTTTGATTTGCAACCAAACAGCAGGTATACAACACACTGTGGTTGATTTGACTTCTGAGGATACTGAAGCACTTTTCTAACTATTCCAGACTCCCAGTTAAAGAAATTTTCATACATTATGAATTATTGTCATCCTCTGTGAAACTTTTGAAAGTCTGTCAGTGCAAGGACCTAGGATTCCTTTAGTAGACTGTATAAATGCAACCCAGCAGGGATCATTGAATAGATCAATTAATATATCTCACGGTTCAATTGGATGAAATATCCTGAAGGTCTGATAGCTATCCCAATTTATCCATTGCAGATGCAAGAGTGACCACCATTGGAGAATTTCAATTAATGCTATAGTATTAGCATCAAATCTTAGAAAAGCGAGTAAGCATATTTAAAAGCCAGAGTCTAGACAGTAAGCCATAGAAGTAAATGACCAAATCTCTCTCTTGCACAGTAAAGAATGAAATGGGGCTCCCACAATAACTCATGATTTAGTCTGGGGAGGGGTAGGAAGAGGGAAAGGCAAGAGGAAACAGGGTTCTCTGTCCACCTGCATCATGATACAATGCTCAGTATCTGTGGGCTCTTGTCTTTCATGATAAATGTGAAAAAAAAAAGCTGAGATACTTACAGTCTAAGAAGTACTTTAACTTTAGAATATATGAGTTTTATATGCAATATCTGCTTGGATGTACTCCTTACACAGTTAATGTAGTAAAAAGAATGGTCTGAAATGCAACATCTGGGCAAGATTTGATGTACCACAGGTTTCTGCTAAGCTCTGTTAATGGACCTCAGTACAACCTCAGGATATTTCCTTCTTTAACAAGGTATTGGTACTTGTGCTTAAATTGTGCTGCTCTGTGATATAACCACATTCTGCAAGCAGCAAAATCCGTGCATCTGTTATTCATATCCTTGTGCTTCATCATATAATGATGACTTGAACCTGCCCTTGAGAGCTGCTGTGCTAGTTCATTAATAGATCGAGCAATACTTATAACCCTAAAGTGAACAAGTGTCTCTATGGGACATTCCTGACTTCAAGATCAAATTCAAAATTATTCAAATTTTCTTTGTTCTTTTCTCACATGGCAGGCACTGCAAATCTCATGTGAAATTCAGAAGGATGTAGTTTTTGCATGTTTCTGGAAGGGTGGGCCTGATTGTTTACTTCCTGTGATTTGTGGAAGACCAGGTTTCAATAACCCACATGCAGATTAACTGATAACTTTGGAAATGTGTATATTAAAGTGTCACCACAGCAAAGAGAAAATATTTTTAGAAACATACTATTCAGAAATTCACACAGGTCTCATATGCTTGATTATTCCCAAGTCCAGTTTCACAGCATAAGTAACTTCTGGACAGAATGTCTTAATTGCTTTAAATGGCATGAATTTCCACTGCTGCACTTCTGCACTTGTTGACAAATATAATTCAGACAGCTCAGTGCTCAGTTCTGAGTCACTGCTTGAGTCTAGTTTGAAAAGTAAACTGAAAAGTTTCTTAAAGTGTATTTTCTTGGAAAAAAAAAAAAAAAAATCACTGAAGGATGGAAACAGCAAGATCCTAGCCCAAAGGCTAAAATCAAGACATAATATTGAAGGAAGAAAACAAAACAAAAACAAAAAAAAGAAAAGAAGACATCTGCAGTGAAAAGAAGATACAAGAAAAATAACTATCAATCAAAAAACCCATAATGTGAAAGAATTTTCTGCTTATTATGTTGCTATTCTCTCATTACCATACACTTTAGAAGCTAGTAAGACAAAATAACCAGATGAGAGATCAACAAGAGCAATAAGCCTCACTCACAAATTAAAAGCAGGTGGCAGAATGAGAGAATAACAAGAATGGGGGAGGGTTTCTGATCTGGAGGAGAAAGCAGACGTGGCCACAGCTAACCAAGGCCAAGGCTCCAGGCACAGCCCCGCCAAAGCCAGGAGTGTGGGTCTCCCACCGAGATCCTGCGCTCATGCAGCGGTGCTGTCTGGGGCATCTTCCTTGCTCAAGTAATGTGAAACCACAGAAAGAAAACTCCCCCAGATGGTTTAAGTTATAGAAGCTTTTGTCAGTCTTGAACAAAGCATACAACTAAGGCAGTGCCACTAAATTAATAAATGAAAGGCAAAGTCTCAACATACATTTATAATCTAAGAATATAAACCCTTCTACATATACCATGCACCTAATTCTCCTCACAGAAAGATATAACACACCTAATATTACCCAGGACAAATATATGTTATGCATACATAAACGTTTTAGAGAAAACCTAAATCAGATGGGTATGATATAGATCATATGTGTAAAAATAATCTCCTTTGAAGAGTTTTTTTACATTGCAGCCTTTTGTACTATCTTTTCAACACACTCAGTTTATGGAGGGTTTGTGTTTTTTTCCTTTAAATAATATCTACACATTTTGTAAGACAATAAGAAAGGAAAACCATTCAGCACAAGGAAGCAAAGTGGATTTCATCTGAAGGGTGAGATCTGGTTGCCTGAACACCAGCATTTAGCATCATTTTAGGAAGGGTGAGCCATCCCACTTGACCTCTGGCTGCTGGTTTGGACCATATGGACCTTCATAAACCCAGCAGCAGCTCTAGCACCTGCAAGATAAGCTGGTGCTGGGTACCTGTGTTTAGGCAACCAAATTCTCTGTGTTTAGAACAACAATGTATCAAATATTTCTTTTGTGGTGGTATTGAGTATATTTTAAATTTAAAAAGCTGAGCATATTACCCACTGAAAGTGGATATTCCTTGTTATCCCGCTGTTGAATGTGACTTACAAGGCCAAGAAATAGATAACACAACCAGTAACTAACCTATCCTTAACAAACAAGTGGCTTTACAAATAGTAAACATGCTTCAACTCACCTGCAGTTTATTTTTGAAGATTCCTAGGCATTTGGGCTTTAGTCAGACTCTTTTCCAGTGTTTCCATAGTCCAACTTTTTTTTTTTTTTTTTTTAAAAAGAGCAATTTCTAGGAAGAGATTCACAGACCAGAAATGCAAGCGGTCTAAGAAACATGACAGGCCCATCTGTTGAATAATTATTTGTCTTTAACTTAAATAAAGATAGCTGGAAGGGAAAATATATATATAATAAAATGGATCACCAAATCACCTAATCACCAGAAGGGTACCTCAAACAACCTTAGAGCATAGTCTGCAGGAGTTCCCGGCAAGGAAGTGGCTTTGTAACTGATAAGTCAGAAACTTCGCCAAACTATTTTCTTGATCAGCTTGGAGGACTCATGGGAGCATCCAGACAGAGAGGGGGGAAAAGAGGAAAAATAAATCCATTGGGTATCTTTCTTCTGTTGTTTATGTTATTGACCTGATCACTTAGCAGAGGAGGTAAACTTTGTGAAGTCAAATTCTCAAATGGTTTAATTCAACGCAGCTTAATTCAGCTTTAATTTAGAGCTGTTTCATTGACTTCAGTCCAGCTGGGCTGATTTATTCCTGCTACAGAGTTGGCTCCATTCTACTGTAACTGGTGAAAACTATTATCCACTGAAAGCGCTATCATAAAGAAAAAGGTATTGAGAGGTATAGTACGAAATGGAGGGTGCTGATATACTGAGCACTAACATTTATAGCAAAGACAGCTCACTCTTTCATTGCTGTGATTACAGTTGCCTTTTGTTACTATGGAGCAAAAGAAGAACATCTTTGTTGCTTGGAGGTCCACATGCTTCTCCTATTTATCTTGCACTTGAAATCTTTACCCTTAGTTTGTGACAACATAATTATCTCCATGGAAACTAACCAAATTGTCATGAAATGGAACAATGACATAAAATTTGGACTCTGCTACTTACTGAGTAAGCATACTGTACAAACCACCACTGTGGATATATTTCATATAGGCCCTCCTGTAAGGATATTAGAACATAATGGTTTTCCTGTTTCCATTCATCCAAAATATATCATTTAAATGCATTAAATTTTCATTAATGTCTTAATTGTTCAGTATAATGAAGAACTACTCTGGTTTCAAATACACATATTTCTACCTAAACTAGGTTTATGATGATTTATAGGACAGTACAACATACGGAAGCTATCATCAAAAGCAAGGATGCTTCACAAAACTTAATTTTCAATTCTGCAACCTGAAAACACAAGTCTAGCAAGGAGAATGTTTCCTAATGTGAGTTAGAAGAAGTTCATGTCATGGAAGCTTAGCAACAATGAGGTAATTCCTAGAAGAGGAAGATTAAGTATGGGAGTTCTATTAAAGTGTATTTTCCTTTGGTGCTTTTGAAAATCCCACTGCACGCTATTAGTTGCAACTTTGCTGGGCCAATCCTATTAGCTATCTCCATTAAGCATTCACAACTTCTGCTGAAAGATATGTTCTTCCATTTCAGGGGACATTTCATAAATTAATTGCAGGTTTTTTGCATTTAACTTGCATTCAGGCTTTGGTTGTTTTTTGTTTGTTTGTTTTTTAATTCAGCATTTTTCATTCTTTGGATATTATATAGAAATACTTTAACACTTTGCAATAAAAATTAAAACACTAAAACAATCATACATATATATTTGGGGGCTAGAAAATAAGAAAAGGAATATAGTGCATGGTAATGCACTATACATCTGGAATATATTGCAGCTATCTAAAGACCAAATTATTTTTAGCCTTCTCTTCTAAAGAAATTTGTCTCCAGCGATTGTGACTCTGTCTGTCCTTTGAATTTGTTTTTTTTTACCCTCAACAGACAGGCAGCATTACCAGAGACTGTTGCTGAAGATTTTGTTAAAGTCAGGGGTTGGTTAGAGGCCAGAGTCAAATAATGTCCCCACTAAGGGGATGCTCTGAAGACTTTGTGTTCTTTCAGTATTACTATTGGCTGCATATGCTGAGGTCAGGCTTACCCTGACTTCACAGTCATATATACTTTTGCCCCTCTAACTATATGACAACTTAGAAGCTGTTGGGGTAAGAGTAGGAAATAAATTATACACCTTCAGTAGAAGGCAGCGTAAGAATATGGAAAAGACTTTTAGCTACTGCCATAGAAAAGACAAAATGAGAAGAAATAAAGTTGATGAGATAACAGAAGGCATGAGGAAACCGGACAGAAGTCTGCAAGAAAACTTCATTAGAGAAGGTTCATAAAGGACTTGTTCCTGGAAAAACAGGTGTTCTTTTATGGTAAAGCAATTAACTGGAATTCACTGTTGAATGTATTACAGTTCTGTAAATTATTTCAAGAGAACAATCATCTAAATATACTAATGCTTTCTGTTCCAGGTGAATACATAAGGCTTTTTTCCCCCTAAGCTACTCATTTCTAAAACTGTCCTGTGCTCCAACAACAATTTCATCCCACGTTGTATTTAGTAAATTGCACTGAAGTGCATGAAGTCTTCTCATAATCTCTGTAAACATGGCTGTATATCTAAAGGCAACTATTACATATGGGTCATTATATATTCTATTGCTCAATATCTCCTATTCATGACCATGTCATCTCAGTAAAAATGAAGTTGTTTTGCATTTAGATGCCAAGAAAGATGCTCTAATATATATAAAACACAAATATTTCCATAAACATAATTTGCTATTCATATAGTGGATTATAAACAGAAAGGGTCTGGTGGGAGATGTGGTGATTGGTGGCCGCCTCGGTCATAGCGACCATGAAGTGGTTGAGTTCAAAATTTATGGTGACAGAAGGAAAAGTGCCACCAAAACCTCATCCCTAGATAGGGGGAAAGAGGACTTCAGGCTGCTCAGGGAACTAGTCAGCAAGGTCCCCTGGGAAACTGCTCTTGAAGGCCTCGATGTCCACCAGTGCTGGTCATTCTTTAAGCGACGCCTCCTAGAAGCACAAGATCAGGCAATTCCTAAATATCGCAAGTCAGGCAGGCAGGGCAGGAGGCCGGCATGGCTGACCAGGAACATTCTAATGGAGATTAGGCGGAAACAGAGAGTGTTTCACTACTGGAAGGAGGGCCAGGTGTCATGGAAAGAATACAGGGATGCTGTTCGTGTTTGTAGGGAGAAAGTTTGTGTGGCCAAAGCACACCTAGAGTTGAAGCTGGCTGTGTCTGTGAGAGAAAACAAAAAGGGTTTTTTTAGATATGTGAATGGAAAAAGGAGAACTAAAGAATACATAGGGCTGCTCCTTGATAGGGAAGGTCTCCTCACAGACAATGACATAGGCAAAGCAGAGACGCTTAACACCTTCTTTGCCTCTGTCTTCAATGCCGATGATGGGCTTCGGGACCCAGGGTGCCCTGAGCTGGAGGACCGGGACGGTGGGGATGACAAACTCCCAACCAACCCTGAACGTGTGCGGGATTTGCTACTCCACCTGGATCCCTACAAGTCCATGGGTCCGGATGGGATTCATCCCTGGGTGCTGAACGAGCTGGCGGATGTCATCACGGAACCTCTCTCAATTATTTTTCAATGATCCTGAGAATTTGGAGAGGTCCCGGTAGACTGGAAGCTGGCAAATGTTGTGCCGATTTTCAAGAAGGGTCAGAAAGAAGACCCAAGCAATTACAGGCCTGTCAGTCTCACGTCAGTGCCTGGTAAAATCATGGAGAAGATGGTTCTTGAACTTATTGAGGCGCACCTGGGGGACAAAGCAGTCATTGGTCCCATCCAGCATGGGTTTGTGAAGGGTAGGTCCTGCCTAACTAACCTGATTTCCTTTTATGATAAGATCACCTGTATGGTGGACCAAGGGAAACCAGCTGATGTGATTTTTTTTGGACTTCAGCAAGGCTTTTGACACGGTTTCCCATAGGATCCTACTGGACAAAATGTCCACCATACAGCTAAATAAAAACATCATCCGATGGGTGAGCAATTGGCTAACGGGCAGGGCCCAAAGGGTTATGGTAAATGGGGCTGCGTCAGGCTGGCGGGCGGTCACCAGTGGGGTCCCTCAAGGCTTCATTTTAGGGCCGGTACTTTTCAATATTTTTATAAACGATCTGGATGTAGGAATAGAAGGTATTTTGAGCAAGTTTGCTGATGACACCAAACTGGGAGGAGTTGTGGACTTGAATGAGGGTGGAAAGGCCTTGCAGAGGGATCTGGATAGGGTGGAGAGCTGGGCGATCACCAACCGCATGAAGTTCAATAAGAGCAAGTGCCGGGTCCTGCACCTGGGACGGGGAAACCCTGGCTGCACGTACAGACTGGGCGATGAGACGCTGGAGAGCAGCCTAGAAGAGAGGGATCTGGGGGTCGTGGTAGACAGCAAGTTGAATATGAGCCAGCAGTGTGCCCTGGCAGCCAGGAGGGCCAACCGTGTCCTGGGGTGCATCAAGCACGGCATCGCTAGTAGGTCGAGGGAGGTGATTGTCCCGCTCTACTCTGCGCTGGTGCGGCCTCACCTCGAGTACTGTGTGCAGTTCTGGGCACCACAGTATAAAAAGGACATGAAACTGTTGGAGAGTGTCCAGAGGAGGGCTACGAAGATGGTGAAAGGCCTGGAGGGGAAGACGTACGAAGAACGGCTGAGGTCACTGGGCCTGTTCAGCCTGGAGAAGAGGAGGCTGAGAGGAGACCTCATCGCAGTCTACAACTTCCTCGTAAGGGGGTGTCGAGAGGCACGAGACCTTTTCTCCATTAACACCAGTGACAGGACCTGCGGGAACGGGGTTAAGCTGAGGCAGGGGAAATTTAGGCTTGACATCAGGAGGGGATTCTTCACAGAGAGGGTGGTTGCACACTGGAACAGGCTCCCCAGGGAAGTGGTCACTGCACCGAGCCTGACTGAATTTAAGAAGAGATTGGACTGTGCACTTAGTCACATGGTCTGAACTTTTGGGTAGACCTGTGCGGTGTCAAGAGTTGGACTTGATGATCCTTAAGGGTCCCTTCCAACTCAGGATATTCTATGATTCTATGATAATATCATTCATATAATGCCTTTACAACAAACAAAATATACATCCCCAGATTTAAGCAGATCCACAAGCTTCAGGGATTTTGCTTTAAATGCATTATTACCTGTATACACATTATATTTTCCTGGTCAGTGGTTATGGTTGAATCTGAAATATCTCAGAGGTTTTGTCATCCATCTGAAGCTTAGACTAAACTGATTCAGGAAAACAAGAGGCCAAGAACAATGATTTTCCTGAAACTCAGGATCATGAGTAACACAGTTTACACATATGGTGGGGCACTTGGTGCTTATTATGTACAAATCAAACAAGCTCATCATTCTTATAAAACATTTCTCCAATATGAGCCTGTTAAACCCTGTTTTCTTCTACTTCTCTGTAATATTTAAACACCATGGTCAAAAGGTGACAACCACCTACAAGAACATCCCAGTCTAACATCAGGGAATAGACTGCAGCTGTGTTCCCTGCTTTTAAAGACTTTCCTTTTGTGGTTCTTTCAGATTAGGGCACATGGTCCACCTACAACAGCTGACAGCACTTAGCAGTATATCTGTCCCTCATTTTATTTACTAAGTAAAAAAATAAATAACAGACAACAACAACGAATGTGTCTATATGAAGTAGCAGAACGCTTGTAAAATCAATGAAAAAAAAAAAAAAAGCAAACTGTTAACAGCCTGCATTTGATTCAACTCAAGTCCTGGTGTAACATCTGGGTGACTGCAGTGGTTACCCCAGTGAAATACATAGCCAGTGCAGCATATTCTCCAGTGCAGTTTAATAAATTCTAACCCTGTAGCGTAGGCCAGATTCTGTGATTTTTAACTTGCATAAAAGTTTGGATTCACTAAAGCTTCT
Source organism: Heteronetta atricapilla (assembly GCA_011075105.1). Taxonomy (NCBI): domain Eukaryota; kingdom Metazoa; phylum Chordata; class Aves; order Anseriformes; family Anatidae; genus Heteronetta; species Heteronetta atricapilla. Next base: position 5,028,472 of record CM021741.1, read on the forward strand.
TGAATGTAGAACAAAATTTGTACAGTCTGACAGAGAATACTAAAAAATAACTATAATTCAGAATGATAATTAAAAAAAAAATCAGAGCTGATATATATATATCTCTATAAGAATCCATTGTCCGTATTTTACTGAAATAGTTCATTATGGTGCTATTTTGTGATATTTTCCAAATCTAATTGTTTTCCTAAAAGAAGTTTAACTTTTTTTTCCCTTCCCATAGTATATAGCTCATGATATTTAACTGTGACATGAGGGAAAGCAGTCATATATAAGCAATACATCATCAGTAGCAGATGAAGAGACTATCAATGGTATCTAGCATTATAAAAAGATTTTGTGGGTAAGTGAACGTATATTTAATCTCTGTTAACTTTTTTTTTCCCCCTGCAATTTAGGGTAAAAGCTTCACTGTCATTGCAATACTAAAGCATCATCTATCATAAGAGGAACAAAAGACCAAAGCACTATTCAAAGATGATAACATGAAAGGCTTTGGGGGCTTTTCATGCTTGCAGTCACATGGTTCTGAATCTTCCCTTTCTCAATTATTTCTGTATATTACTAAATAAAACTGCGCATCTATTCAATGATAAATCTAATCTGGAGGTCAGGATTTAAAATAATACTCCTGCTAAAACAGAAGTTGTGTGGATGCAAGCCTTGAATGCAAGCCTTATTTTCTTCTTCTAGTTTTCATAGCAGTTTTACTACATAGGTAAAGGTATGTGTCATAAAACAATTTATTCTTAGTGTATTCAGGTCCCATGGATATTTATTTATTAAATCTTTATTAAATAATACTTGTTTTCATGTCTATAGTGCTTTTCTCTGAGGACCTCAAAGCATTTCACAAAGAATAATTAACAACACCCTAATCATATTTTTATTCTCATTTTACCAATAAAGAATAATGGGTGTTTTGTTGTTGTTGTTGTTTTTGTTTGTTTGTTTTTTTTCCAATATATTTTTTAAAAATCTTACAATAAGCCTATGGCTGAACCCGTAATCACAGATAACCAAACACGTTGCTTTGAACACAAAAGCATTATTTCAGAATATGTCTTGTTTAGAACAATTTTCTAAGCTAGTAATTTTATAGACAAAATGCAGCAGAGCACTGAAGTGTCAGTGTTTTGTGTCTAGCCATAGGTACATGAAGTATTTATTCACATGTTGACATGAATTGTGTCTATGTAGCCTATAAGAATTCTTTCTTTTTCTGTTTTCTTTCTACTATGTCTTCAATTTTTCCACCTCTCATCAATCCTCCAGAAGTACAGCACATGCATTTTAATGGGGAATACATCAAAGCTCCACAATGATGCTCAACAGAATGCCAAACTGGTGAATTGCATCTCACAGACAAAACAAAGACCAGTCTAAACACTTTACGTATGTGCAATTTTTAATCTCTGCACACAGGAATATACTTGATGTATTTTACTGGGCTCAACAATATTCAGCTGTGCTTCCACTGTTCAGACACAGCTTTTGCAGCCATCTAGAAATATCATCAAGATCTCTAACACCTATGTCTGTTAGAACTTTATCTATGACAATCCTGAAAATGTCTTTAAATAACATATTAAAATTCTAGTTGAAGAATTAATGCTGACAGAGAGAGAGAGAATGAGAGATTTGGATTCTTTTATTTGCAAAAGAGCATATAAAGGGAAAACAATTTACTAAGTGGAAATAAGCTATATCTTAAATGTCATCAGCTCTATATAGTATTGCATATCTGCTAGAATCAGAGGCAAGGATGAAAGCTTGAGATGGCATGTAAGACAGTTCAAGAATTTCATCCATATCCAATATGCTCTATCCATGCAGGAGTGGTGTTGTTGTTCAGTGCCTCTCCCTTCTGTAGGATCATTTCATTTTTAATGGAATAAATACATAAATTTAAAATCTGAAAGCTTGCCTGCAGCCATTAGCTGACTATTGACAATAGCCATATATTTTCCATGAAATATCCTTCTTTACATCTCTTAACACTGGGAAGTCAGAGGACAGAATAAAATGAAACCAAAAGTTGAAAACAAGTCCCTAAGCCATGAAAATGTTGAGTTGCCCCTACTTTGTGTTGATTATTGTCCTTTTTCGCATGGTTTCTACTATCAGAGCCTCCCAGTACTGAGGACAACAGCCAGCAGTAAATGAGATGACCAGCCTCTGCGGGATACAGCTCCAGTTACACACCAGCGTGACTCCATGGTGACGGCAAAGCAGCTAGCAGTGCAAAGCTGGCATGGAGCAACACCTCAAGCACCAAAATCTACTGTTATGGCCAACTAGGAATGTCAGAAATCTTATGGCAGAAGCCGTTACAGCTGTTTTACTTACACACAGGTGTGCTTCACCAGGGGTTAACACATAAGCACCAATCATGTGTCATCAGCAACTAAAATCCAAAACCTTCTCACCCCAACATCACTCGAGGTGTGAAAGAGGGGCACCATTCTGCCCTGGACAGACCATAGGAGCAAGGATGCCCATGGCTAGGGGACAAAGTCCTTCCTTATGTCCCTTGAGTGCCCTCATTATCGCCACTGACCAGATCACAGAGGAAGCTGACAGGATCTGATGGTGAACACCTGGGCAGGTCTCTGGGACATCCCTCACAGCCTGCTGAGACACCTCATCAGAGAAGATCTAATAAATCTGAATCATCCAGCTTTGTAGCAGCCTGTGTTTTCCTTAACCAGAAATCCAATGTTACCTACAAGAGCAGCAGAGCACTGATGTCATTTGTGCATCACACCCCACAGGTTTCTGTTTTGCATTAAAAAGCTGCAGGATATTTTGTTCTTAGGTGCATAACTTGTTAGGAATGCTATTTGGACCTGGAGGCATGAGACATCTAAAGAAAAACTAAACTGTTCACAAAACTTAAAGCCTTTAAAGTCCGGGCAAACACAAATCCAACCTGCCTCCTTGCAGAGAGCAAAGTAGGCTCACATTCATTCCCATTTTTACACTGACACATAACTAAATTAACTGGGAAGTGAGAGGTGTAGCCACAACTGAGTGGAGGCTACAAAAAACAGGCTTCAGAGTGGAGGAGTTTGTAAGAACTTGTCTTCCTGAGAAGGCACAACTAAGTATGATATTGTCATGGAGACAGCATCCAAGCAAAATGAAAGTAAATAATACATTAGAAACAAGATAGCAGGGAAAAAAAAAAAAAAAAAAAAAAAGATTTTTTAATTTAAATTAAATACTCTTGCCTAGTTTTCCTTAGCTAATTAGCATCCCTTCTTAGCGGTTTAAGTAACTGCTCATTTAGATCAGTGAATGATTGCTCTGAGATTAGGGTGTGGGAAAAATCTTTCTGTTGGGAATAATCTACTTATGCTACTGTTTATTTGAAGCAGTGATAAACATAGAGATTTTCCTTCCATATGTGCCAAGTATAAGAGAAAGCGGAATGATTAATGAACCCTTGCATTTTGCCAATAAATTACCAACTTCAGACAGAAATTTATAGTTTTCATTAGTACAAGATATTACAAAAATCATAACTAATTTAAATCAGTATCATTGCAAACTATTCTTGGGTTTTTAAGAATGTTTATATTATTTCCATTTGATCTGCTGGGAATGACATTTTGCACACTATTATTTATAATCTACAAAAATTAATTATGCTTCTAATTAACAGCATGCAAATAAATTATTGCTCAAGGAGTTATTTATTCAGTTGTAAAACAGGAGCTTTAAGACTGTATATATATCTACACACATTTTAATCATGCTTCTAGGGTTTTCTTTTTTTTTTTTCATTTACTTATTAATTTCTTCCCAGATTTTCTAAGGTCCATTAAACTTGGTCTTTTGTGAAAGTTTTTCAATGCTCAAAATTATTTATTCCTCAATAACCAAGAACTGGATAAACTTCATGTCTGTTTCCTTTCTGTGCAAAGGATAAGAAGTCTAAGAAAAATAGTCATGGGAAAGAAAAATGTGAAACTATATTGATGGCTAATATACTCCCTTCTCGGGGCTATTTAATGAAATTAGCAGCTGTGGAATATGCCAAAAATAGCTGCAGAGATGGACAGCTAATTCTCTTGAGAGCACATAAAGTGGACAACCACAATACAGAATGCTTTCTTTTGCCCTGATGTCTTATCCAGGTGTAATTAGGAGGGGTCACCTTGTGACAATGGGGGGACGCTCCATCCCACCCTGCTCCCATCCCTTTTCTTAGGCTCTTGCAAAGCTGCAGTTTGGTGTCTGTTCTCATTTAGGGGTTGCAAATAAACCTCAATAGCTTGGCTCTGTCCCCCTCTGTCTCTTTGCAGTCTCCTACCAGCTATTAGGTGAAAGAAACTGTTACAAAAGATGAGTGAATGCAGCCAAACAATTACTTTGTGCCTGCTTTCCATACATTTACAAGCCGATGGTAGAAACAGTCATAAAAATATTTTCAACTGATGTTGCAGAATATTCAGAGAAAATGCACTTTCCATCATAAATATTCATGCATCCCTATTTAAGAAGTAACTACTCCACAGAGGGTGTTATGGAATTGTAGGTGGTATTGCGTCCAGGCAGAAGACCTCCAGTTTAGAAATGCAAACAACCAGGAAAGAATTTGAAAACATTTCATAGACTGCAATATGCTTGCAGAAATTATTTCAAACAAACAACCAAAAACAAATCAAAAAACACTATTTTGGGCTTGTGGACAAACACAGGGTAGGGAAAGAAAATAACCCTGTCAAATTCGCAACTGTTAAGCCAAAGATATCCTGAACTTACACTTTTTTTTTTTTTTTTTTTAAAAAAAAAAAAGGATAATAATTAACTACTGAAATGATTTGTTTGAGGAACCTGGCACTCTCCTGCCCTCCTTTCTGGGCAGCCAGCCCTGACAAGTTGACCCTGGGTCCATCCATCCCCTCTCCCTGAGTGGGAACCTACAGCTGGACCAGGTCCTGTGCCCTGCATGCTCTTACACAGCTGCGTACAATGGGTTGTCCTGCTGCCAATCACAGTCCTAAAGAGTTTGGGGGCATGCTTCAACCTTGAGGGACCTCATGGTTTGGCAGGAAGGGTCAGTGCAGTTCCTTCACATTTCAAACACGTCAAACAGGGATTCCATAAACACTTTTTTCTTTTTAAGTAATTGTACACACACTAAAAAACAAACACTCCTCCACCACAGGCTGTCTGTATTTCTCTCCTTTTCCTAACATCAGCTGAGGTCTCACACTCACAGAAGAATGAGCACACACGGCCCACACTCTTTGGACACCCTCCTAGGCCTGCCCCTGCAGAACTCGCTCCTTGGCTTTGCCCCAGAGGCAGGGTGGGGTGTGCGTGGTGGGTGCCCTGCTCTCCGTGGAACTGCAGAGGTGCAGGAGGGCTTGGGGACACAGCTGTGAGCTGAATGAATGAGGTAATTAAAATGAAAGAGATTTCTGAAGGACCCAGCCTCACATTTGTAGATGGAGGGAAGGACTGTTGTGGAAGAGGCTACCACTGGTGAGAGCTGTGTGTGCCATGGCACCTGATCTGTTCCCTGGAAACACCTTCCAGCTCCTGCTCTTCTCCTGGTGGGGCTGCTTGGTCCCTGGGGAATGGACTTGATGGCAAACATGAGCTTTTTATTAGCTGCGAGGGATATTCTTGCTTCAGCCACCCATCAGCTACGGTAGGCCCACTGCTGTCCTGTGGTGGGGCCTGTCACGATAAGGGAGCACAGGTTGTGGAACCAGCAAAACCACATTAACAGGGGGGAAAACAAGGAATAAAAGAATGTAAAGTGGTACCAGCAACCCAACATGACTACAAATAGAAGGGTCTTGTTGAACCACAGAATTCCATGGAGCTAAGAACATGCTGACTTGCAAACTTACGATAGTACTACAGCAGTTTTGCTTTAAACACAAAGCACATACAGAAGTCTTCATTTTAACACTGGTCCACGGTCATCTGTTTTTCTCAGTAGTTGCCATGTGGGTCATGTTGAAAACATAATGAGCATATCAAAAGGTATGTTGGACAGTTTAATAGAGAAGTCTAATAAACAGATGTTAGTAATGAACAGCTACCAAATATATTAACATATCTTCTTTCTAATAAAATGTAACATAAAGTAGATGGATTGTGATACTCAACAACCTCAGTAGTGGAGTTAAAATTGAATTATATGGAAGAAAAAACAGCTCTGTTCTGATTTCAAAATTATGATGATCTACTATTATGATCCATCACTAGCAGAGCAGTAGGTGAAACAATAATAAATCACTGTTATTTATAATGCAGCAAATCGTAAGAAGTATCATGAGGAGTTATAACTCATTTTCATTTCAGGTCATAATTAGACATCTATTGCATTATATTTTTGCATAGGTATATCAGTAGCATGGTAATTCATAATCCATCACACAAAATCAAAACAAATGCAAACTGAGTAAAAAAAATATTTTTCTCCCCAGCGTACCTAATTTATGTGTTAAGTAACTGGAGTGAGTACAGAGCACAAGTGAAATGCAGAGTATTTTATCTATTGTGGTGATATTTTAATACTTTGTACAAAATTCACTAATGGTTTTTGAATGAAAGAACTCAAAAAAAAAAAAGTCCCAAATTTTACCAGTTTTGCCATCCATATTAGTTAAGAAACCTAATGTGGGTGATGATTTGCCAGCCAGATAGTGGTAGTGGCTGCTGGTTTCCTTCTTGGTTACTGAATGCATGAATTTTCAAGGAAGTTTAGTAGCAAACAGATACTGGTTTGCATTTGAGGGAGGAATTCAGTTCGTTTACCTCCTCTCTTTTCTTATTTTTTACCCCAGTATATGAAATTTTGTTCCTTTGATGATGCAGGAAGCACAGTGCTGCTGAAAAAGCAACAACTGTGATGTCCACCTATTCAGATCAGTGGAGTTTATTATATCTGGGATTAGAGAGTCCTAGTTGTATTAACACAAAATTTCTCCCCAAAGCAGAATGAAGACTATGCAGCTTATTCTTCAAAAATACTTTCACTGATTTATTTTAGAAAGCAGCACAAGATTATTTTGACCACAAAGATGTTGAATTTTTCTTTGAGTTACTGTAAGAGAAGTCTGGTCCACTGCAGCCAAGGTGCTATGTTCTGGGACCAACATTTTTGTTGTTGTTGTTTGTTTATCACATACCCAGATTTCTTGTAGGCAGGGTTTCTGATGCACAGGAACTGCCCATTACAGATGAAAGCAAGGCACCGTATGTTTCTTAGCAGCACAGCCCAGCAGCCCCTGCTCAGAGGAAAAGACAAGCCTGGGTGGCTCCAAGGCACTTGGAGACCGTGCAAAAAACCCAGCCAACACAAAGCTATATCAAACTACTTCAAGCTCACATGGGTAGTGGTATTAATGCCTGCCCTGTGTTCCTCAACGTGTCACATCTCCATCCTGTCCTGCTAAATAACCTTTCACATCAGCTCTGCCCCTGCACATGGGCTCCTGACACCTTGACCCATGCCAGCAGTGACAAACAACACATTTCAGTTGTGATTTACAGGTGGCCGGGGTCAGACTTTAACATCTCCAATCATTATTTTACAATGCTGTTGATTATAGATTTATTTTGTGAGAACATCTGTCTTCCACTTAAAATGTATCCTGTCATTATTTCCCTCTTAAGGCCACAGCTGGAGAAAGGCGAAAGGAGCCACAGTGTGTCAAAACAAGGCAACTTTTGAAGAACATTGCAGGAAACACAAAGGTAAGCCACACATTAGAACAGCTACTTGTGGTTCACAACCTGTTACTCAATAAATAAATAAATAAATAATAATAATAAAATCAACCAATTATTAGTGTGATATCTCCTCATTCAGTGGGGCTCATTCACCACACCCAGCCCTCAGAGCCAGCAGAGTTAACCACGTCCCCTCCCAGGCAGGCTGTAAATACAGTGAGAGAGGCTCTGCCCCTCTGTGTCTACGTACTCCAGGTTTGGTAGAGACATCTGTCTGATAAATAGCTCATTTTGCAATCACTATCATATAATTTAGTATTTTGACAGGTGCATAAACTTAACATGAGCTTTATATAAATATTAAACAGCCTTTCTAAAAATGAAAGCTCTGAAATGAACACAGTTCCCTAGGCCTACCTTAATAATTATTCTGAGGAAAGGTTTTTCTGAAGAAGAAAGGGAAAAAGATTTCTCTAGTGAGAGAGTGTTGGAGTAATTTGGTTATATTGTACCTGTGTTTTGTGAATATCAGTTTCAGGTGCTATCAGGCTGTACCAGTGATGATAGTTCTGTACCAAGCCTTGCTTCCTTCCCTTGTGTTGTTCTTTTTTTTTTTTCCCTGTTTGCATTTTTGTTGTTTGTTTAGGTTTTTATCTCTCTTTTTTTTTTTTTTCCCCTTTTACAATTCAGACTTATCTCTTTTTCAGCATCCTGAAGGGAGATGTTTGCTGTAAATCTGCACAGGTATCACAGAGTGGGATCAAGGTTGAATGAACACACAGGAAGATTTAGGAAAGTAAATACATGATAAAATTAATGAAGATGTTCCCTCCCGATGCTCTTCCTGGTGCATTCCCCTTTCATCCTGCGATAGCCTTGCTATTGTCCACCTCCTTCCTCTTCAGCCTCTGCTCCTGCCCTTGCTGGGCACGTCTTTGTTCCCAGAGAGGCACTTAAAGGATAAATCCCTACATCTTTGTGCTGCTTTTTTTCCCCTCCTCTTTTTTTTTTTTTTTCCCCTGACAGACATTGATTTTTACACAGAATGCACTCTACTCTCAGCACTTATTGCAATCAACATGAAAATAGTGTGGTACCACTTCTCAGGATACCTTTCTTGTTTTGTCTCCTATTTTAAAAGGATCATTTAAAGAGAATGATACAGCTGAAACCCGCTGTTTAACTTCTCAAAAATACTCTTTTTTGTCCTTAAATATACAATTAAAAATAACCTTTTTGGAGGTATTTCTTTTTTTACATAGTAAGACTTCTAAAAACTAGTGGTCTAAATATTCTCCGCTCTGTCCTAACAATGACAAGTTGCACCAACTGCATGATTTATTTTAAAGATCCAGTCTCGTAAAGATAATTAAGTAACCTGTTACTGACTTCATACAATAAGGAAAATGCATCTGATCAGTTTTGAGTTGTCCAGCACAACTGAAGGAGCCAGTGTCAGGGCTGAAAATTAAGAGCCAGGAGCTCCTGGCCCTTAATTCTTCTCCATGGCTAAATCTAATGTCTTTTCCTGGCCAAATATCAAGTGCATTCCTCAAGAACCTGGCAGAGGCACACCATGCTAGACACCAAAATCTTAGTGAGTTCTGCAATGTAAACCGTATTATCTCTGACCTTTCTACCCCCATTATTTTCACATACATTTGTTTTTAAACACCACATTTATCTGCTTATAACCTATTTTTTTTATTGATGACAGCTTTGAGAAACACCGTACATGCTATACATATACTCCACTAGTTTGTTTTTGGTTATTTGCTATTTTTGTAATATAACAAAACACTTTTAGAGTAAATTTAGCTTTGTGATGATTTTTTTTTTTTGTACACATCACCCACAATTCAAACTTTTATGTCCATATTGTCCCCTGTCAATATGCAGATACAAAGAGAAAAAATATCCATGTATCATTTCTATTAAGGACTAAATTCTGCTGGGTATGACATTGAAGGTGAAGTTTTAAAAAGATAAACTTTCCCACAGGAGAGAATGACAATTCTAAAAATGTTCTTAAAATGGCAATTTATTAATAATGGCCTTATGCATACACAATTACAATGGAACTGATTTTTGTGACATATCAGAAGTAAAGCAAGCAAATAAAATCAGATTATCCAGAATGTTCATTTAATTTATTCTTTAGTATTCGGGTACTGAATATGTTTTATTGTCTTGTTTTATTTTAGACTGGTGAGTTGATCAGATAAGCTCTGATTCATGATATCAGGCTAGCAGTTATCTTCCTTTAATATGCTCAGTACTGTTTTATGTATGAGCTGGATACCTGGTTCTGCGACTCTGTGTCCTCATGATACTAACAAAGCAGATGAGGAAAGCCAGCCTGAACTCTACTCAAAAGTCTAGTCAAATAAATCTGATATTTAATCAAATTAGTTTATTATTTAAATGAAGGTGCTCACCTCAGGTTTAGGTCTTGTCTGTGCTACTTATATGCACTTGAGTGATCTCATCTGTGGAAAGAGGTGAATTAACTTTAAATATATTTCACTGCAATAAGTTAATATGCCTAACTTCTCTTAGCATTATATGTAATACTCCAGCACCAGAAAACGCAGTCACAGGCACATGAGCTGAAACTTCAGACCAACACTAAATATAAAATACTTTGAGTTCAAAATCCAGTTGATTAAATGCAAATTCCAAGAACATTTACCAGAAGTTTTCATGAAAACTAAATCTATTTCCTGTCTGCTACATCAAATTGATTCTAAATCCTACAAACCTTTATTTGACTATTGCTATACCACGTTCCTTTTCTTTCTTCCTTGCATGAATAAATCCCCCAAAGACCTTCATTATTACTTTGCTAGAATGACTCAAACTAAATAGGATATTTAGTGTGTTGAATAACTGATTTTTAAGGACCAATTTTTCCAGTAAAATATGGGCCTCACTTAAGTAAGAGAACTCCCAAAATATTTAGCAGCAGTTATTCTTCAGACCCATCTGAATTTCATGGACAAGTTTTTATCATGTATGATTTCCATTCCATTTTCTTCATCTCTGTTATAGCGTAAAATTTCATCAAGTGTAAATGTCAGATCTTTTCTTTATTATTTGCTAATGTCATAAAAAGCTGAATTGTTTGCTTTGTTAAAGGGCTTACTGAGCATTGACTTTTCTTTATTTGTATTTTACTACCAAAAATGTTTTAAAAATAAAATAATAAAAAATCCCATCTGAAATGGGATTTAAATAACAGAGCAAGGTTTGCCATTATCATAAATGTATAAAGTGCTTTGTGAGTAATAAAATGGATCATGGATTCTGGATAATTCAAACTGAAATGTTATGTTCAGTATCAAGATTAGATTACATTAATGTAGTTCATTTTAAATGGTTTAAAGGCCATCAGATGCATGTGAAAAGAATCTGTATCATAACTTAGAATAAATAGACTGAGACATTTGTTTATAATGTCAGTGCTAAACAAATCTATTACTACATTTCTGCATGTAACATTATGTTACCACTGTTATTAAACAAGCAGAGCATGAAGATAAATTATAGCTTTAATTATAAACATTACCTTTGCATATTTATTAATTTAAAATGAAACAATGTTCATGAACCTTAGATTATTTATATTTGCTAACATTTTAATTAACTTTGTTTTATTTATGTTACTTCTTTGCTGCTGGTGGTCATACATAGCTACTTAACTTGTGCAATCTAATTTATCATACTTCCTATTATCCAGGAAATCAGACAATGCTGTTTTGGCTACTTTTGGTACAAGATACAAATAAAAAGCAGAGCTAATGACTGATGGGAAAACCCCTCGCAGCTCACTCACAGGCAAAAACTCCAGCCTTGCTTTTTTAAATTACATCCATCTACCCAAGATACCAGCCATAACTCAAAGAAAACTCTCTGCTTACCCTGAAACGGTTCCGTTTGACAATATGTCCTTGATTCAATATTGCGAGAGTTCTTTCTTAAAGTGATTTGGGAAGAAAAAAGTACTTCAAGGACTCCATGTTTATTATAGCTCAATAATGAGCAGATAATGGGCTGCATGGAAGTATTAAGGTCATAATACAGCCTGAAAATTTCCTTTGCCTGGTTCAAGTATATCAGAAGAAGAGAAACTGCTGAAGTTTCAAATCCCTGGATGAGTTTCAAATCCCTCCAACTTCCAGCTAGAAAATGGGAAAACAAGCTTAACACTGAAGCCCTTACTGCTGCTTTATGACGAACTTCTTTATAACTTTCCATCAGTCAAGCTCAGCTAAGTCAAAATAAGACTCAGCTGATTTCCACTGCCTTCACCAGCACCTCTCCAAGCCCTTATGGCAGCAGAGGGGCAGCCCCACTCCGAGCAGCACAGGCTCTGCTCAGCCGTATCCCCGACGGCCTAGCAGAGGGCAGTTATACCAGAGTGTGCCTTAGGACAGAGGTTTATGTACAGCTGGTGATGTGGATAAGGCACAAAGGCATTCCCACACAGCTGCTTTTAAAACTCATGCTAAATACTGCAATTAAACACTTGCTTCTCCTTACATGGATTCTCTTTGTCCCACACATCTGGGAGAAAATCTGTGTGATGTTGTCTTTGGTTTAAATGCCAAAACAGGATTAACATCATCATTGTGTTTTGCATAATTAAAATTTTATTTTTATAAATTTTATAACTAAAATGCAATAAGTATCTTTAATATCAATAAATATCTTTTAAAATAAATGTCTTTAAATTTAAATAAATAACAAATATTCTACTGTAGTACTCTCTCTAAGGCCAGAGTTGCCTTAGTAACTGTAAGTCAGAGGCACTAAAAAGAACCAACTATGCAGGCCTTAGAGAGGAATGAAATACTAATAAAATTTTAATATTAAATAGAAAGCTTAAATTAAGTTTTATAAAGGATTTACACTCTGTGATCCTTATCTTTATTATGCTACAGCATCATATATTCTGAAAAATGAGGAAGCTCAGTATGTCCCATCTTCCACTGGTTAGCACACCAGGACCCAATCCTGCAAAATTTTATGCCCCAAAGGGTTGGTGATTACTTGAAATCAGCACAAGCAGTGAGCTCTCTACAAGAAGCCACCGGTGTCTTCCCCACTGCAGCCAGGGGCAAAGCTGTGGTTTAGGATTCTGGTCTAGCCCTGCCCCATCTGAAATGAAATAAATTGACATGCAGGTCACTATCTCCCTTCTAATATTAGAGTAACAGAATAAAGTATAGATTATTTTGAAGTCTTTCTCCGGGGCACAGAGGAGTTGGACTTCGTGGACAATTCCCCAGATTCTTGGTTCCCCAGCCATAATGTAGCTGTCTAACTGACCATTTGCCTGAGACACGATCCTGCTGCTTTAGGAAATTAACTTTATTTATTTATTTTTACTCTGAGCCCAGAAAGGATTACACAGTTTTAACAGATGTCTTAATTCCAAATAAGTGAGCCCAAATGGTGGCATTTTCCTACTTTACACATCCCAAACCAAAACTGTCTCCAACTTTATCTAGGACAACCTACATTTGTGCCCTTAAGTCATATATACCACACTGAACTGCAGTCCCTCAAATGTCAAAAAATATCCTTATTGTTAACTGCCCCTTTTTCAAAACTTTATCAGTAATCCCATCTAAGAGCAGTTGAAACTCTTCAGTGAGATCACATATTAATTTCTGATAATCATCACTAAAGCTGTCTAATTATTCCAACTCATTATTCATTATGACTACTAAAACCTCCTTTATCAGCTCTTTTAACCTCTATAGTTTTATTATTCTTTAAATCATTTACAGCATGTCTCTTGCCATAGCTGAAATTGTAATTAACCTTAGCGATATCATCAAACATTTTATCAAGTTCTTCACCCAAAACTTTAGAAAAGGTCAAGAATAGCAGGCAGAACTAAAAATAGAGCTTGACCACATAAAATAACCTTAGTGGTAGACTGTATTCATTCAAGATTCAGAATGTGAAGAAAAAAAAAAGTTAAATTAAAGTTATATACAAATGAAAAATTTACAATAATCATTATTCCTTTAAAAGTATATTGTCTTAATTCCTGCATTAAAACAGTATTTTTAATTATGCCCAATTAAACTCAATAAAACAATTAACATTAACTCTCAGGGTAACTACATCCTTGAGCTTGACAAAGATCATACTTCAACCAACATGCTAGCGGAGCTTGGAGACTAAATAAATGTGTGGCATACCTTGTAAGGTCATCTCCCTGATGTTATCATCACTGACAAAGGAGTGAGCACTGCAAGAGCAGAGCAAGATGGCAAATGCACACACTTGTCTGATCACGCTTTTGCCCAATTTTCTTGAGAGTCAAGAAACATCTCCTGGCTAAGCTTAGAAGAACTCTGCACCATTCTATCCCCTCTTAACAAAAATGGAGGAGAAAAGCAATCTAGCCATGAAGAAATTAAGATAGGAAGTGTCAAGATAATGCAATTTTACTTTGTATATGCTGGAAAGGCTGGCAGAGCAGAAACAAAAGCCATCCGTGCATAGCGTACCTGGGGAGATGCTGCAACTCCGATGCTCTTGTTTCTGCTTTGGAAATGGTGAGTTACGGAAATCTTGGGACATATTTCCCACTATTCCAGCAATTTTACTCCTGTGCAAATGTCTTAGGAAGGGCAAAAGACCTATAAAAATCTTTTTTCATTCCAGGAAATATTCTACAAAGTTTATACCATCTTCAAACATCTCAGAACATGCTTGAAGACTAAGCAATTACTGATATCACTCAATGAACTTACAATTTAGAACAAAAGCATTTTGTTTAGATTTGATTAGCTTAAGTTCTGTAGAATCAGTCTCCTAATAATCCAAATATGCAAAATTTTATTTGGAAAGGACAAGAAGTAAGCATGATGTTATTCTGATCCATTTTTTCTGGTGGATAGAAACTTCACAAGAATAATACACCACACTGAATACACCACTCCTCCTGCTGATGGTAACAGAAGTCTCAAAGTGCAAAACTGAAATAAGGTGCTATATATTTATTATTGTAATGTGTAAAATAAATTTATTTCTGATTTGAATTATATTTATTCACAATTTAGTTACATTTTTCTTGATTAGTTCAGTTTTCCCTAATACCTTCATCAGTTCACATCAAGAAAACCTTAGGAAAAGAATTTGAGAAGAGATAATACTTTCTGCTGTGACACATTAATTCCAGATTTGACAGTTTGAAAAAACATTTAAATCCACTATTACCAGCATAAATCTTTCCATTGCACCTCAAGTACAGGACTTGAGTAAGAATTTAAAAAGTTATATTTGAACTTCCATTGTGAGAGCTTCCTATTTGAGAAAATAGAGAAGAGATGAAGCAGTGCTTGTGAATCCCTGAACATCCAGGGCTAAATCCCACCCTACAATAAGGCAAGCATCGCTTTTAAAGGTTCTTCATCTCCCTGACTTCAGTGAGCATTTCCCCAGGGGCACATCTGGCTGCATTTGAGAAGGAAAGGGGAATAACTGCACCTAAGCTTGGTGCAGCTGGGTCTCCTGCCCTTTCCCTTGGTGGCAGCTGGTACAAATAATGACAAAGAGATGCCGATCATCTTTGGTGGTTGATGGGACAACTTGCAGGTCACTTCAGAATGGACCAGGTAGTTCCAGGGTGCAGTGCCAATATTTGACACACAGGAGCCGCATCTGAGTATCTAGGACCTCTAAAACATCCTCTTCACTTTCACAGCCCATACCTGTGATATTCCAGGGATGGCACATATATCTTCTTAATAACACACCAATTTAATCAGGTCTGCCATGGTACCTTGTCAATCATTTAACTGACTGTGGCTTATATCATGTGTATTTAATAGTTGCATGATTTATCCACTTAACCAAAAAAAGGCAAATATTATTTAATATTAAACAGTAAACTCAAATAAGATTTTATTTCTCTGGATTTTTTTATTGTACAAAATAAAGCTCAAAAATGAATTTGTAGAGGGAAAAAATGTTCCTAATTATACCTTTCCAGTCTCTTACAAGGAAATTGAAGCATCATTGCTGATACAGCTAAAAATGATCTCATTATGTCCCTAGCACCAGGTCTTTTTCTAGTAGCACGCAATCTTTTGATCTCCCCCTTTTCCCTCCAGGTTGGCTGCATACAGCATTTGTCCGAAAGGCTGAAACATGTCTCATGACATTTCATAAGCTTTATAAATTCCATTTTTCCCTTTAGCTGTTTCCTCTAGTAGTTTTAAATCAGTTTATCTCTCCCACAGTGCAGAGGTCCTGACCTGACATGGACCTTTGACCGTCACAGCGCTAACACAAGAGCTCACTTATCAGATCCGACTGCCTTGGAAACCCAAAGACAGCTGGCACTTACAGAGAATGGGAGGTTAGTAAAATGAATGATGTTGCACTGAAATGCACAAGGTAAATATTTTGATATGTTAGAAGAGCATATATACCCATAAACCTCATCCATATGGACACCACACACACATGGGGCTTGAGACAGCAAAGGAGCTGAAAAGTGGCTGATCTCTGTCCAGAAAAGCTAGATTTTTTCTCCCACATTTCTATTTCCTATAATTGAGTTATAAAATGAAAGGGAGGTTACTCTGCTCGTCCTTAGGCATCCTGGAAAATTATTGAAAGTCAGAGATATGTGACCTCTTTCAGGCACCCTATGAAGGGGCAACCAGGTGCAATTCTTAACTCACTTTTTCATCCAACCCTTATAACAAACATTTGGAATAAAATATTTTGGGGATATCTGTAATGATATTATGATATTAAATGGTAAGCATAGGTAGATATTATTTTACCAACAATACCAATTTGGTCATTTTCAAGAAAATTAGCTTTTTAATTTTTTTGCCTAGAAAAAAGAGCTTGAGTTATTCAGGATTTACTTAAGGTCTTACCAAAGCAAATAATACAGAGCATGAATGATGTTTCCTTCAGAAATTCACTCAGTTTTCACCACTGGTGAAAAAAAATGAATATCTAAGGAACAACCCCTATTTAAATTGTAGACCTGTACTGGTTCAAGGTTGCTATTGCTGCCATGTTGTTCATGTTTGCTAAAATGTTTTTTGAGTATCCAAAGGAAACTCCTGCATAATTATGTAATCTATGCTACCAGAAATAGAAGAGGGAAAATTCAGTGCCTCCAAAGTTTGACCACTTTCAGGAAACATCTGGAATAACACAAGATAATTAATTTGTAGTTTAATGGAGTACATTTAAATGCATAAGTCAGGTAATCAGTCTTCTTTACTGCATTAGCTTGACTTGATATTTCATGTTCCTGACTTTCCCCACCATCTCTAGGTCCATGCTGGGGCCAAGACAAAGAATCACCAGCTCAGGTTTGGATTTAGAGCAGAAGTAAAACTGTGGTCACACTCTGCACAGCCCCATCCCAGCACAGACATATCAAAAAACAGAATACCCATTATCAAGATGGAATAGGGACCTTGGGCATAAGAGTCACAATCCTCTTCACGTTTTTTGGGATTCCTCATATACATATATATATATACACATAGGGAGAATGGCACAGTTACACAGTTATCTAGATGACAAGCAAACTACTTCCTAAAAGCTGTGAAACAGTTATAGTTAAAGTTTCCAAACTCATTTTTGTAATTGCGAGCATAAAAGAGACCACCAAACCTCACCCAAGAATCCACAGTTTGCATCTATTCTTGGGGATATGCTGTGATTTAAGGACATTAAAGAATGGACAGACTACTGTGTCTTGTTAATCACTTCTGCTTTTTAATATTCCTTATTATATCCTGCTGAGATGTGGCATCTCAGCTGGGTTTAAATTCCACTCCAAAACAGAAATTAGTCTCTTAAGGAGAGTAATATGCAATGGCTCTCCCTGCCAATGTTTTTGTGGACAAATTCAAAAACGTCTGTGGTAAAAGAAAAAAACTAAGCCCTTGGCCTTGTGTCTGCCCTTATAACTGGAGCAGGTGACCACTTCTGGGATCTTTCCACTATAAAGTTGTGTCATGCTTCATCTTAAATTTCGGTGTTAAGCTGTTGCTGGATGTCTTGGTTTGGTTTGCTGGTTATGTGAGCCTTATAGCGTCAGGTCTCCGCTGATCATACCAACACCTATATCATGTTTTAAACTTCCACTCATCATACAGTTATGGCATTCCTTACCTCACGGTACTCTTACCAAAAACACTCCTCACTTTCATGAACGGCCCTAGCAGTATCAGTGGGAGAGTTTCCATGAGTAGGATTATGCAAACAGGTTGTTTACTCTTAAACCCTGATTATTCCAGCAAAAACTTGTCAGATAATAAAAGTGGTACTATAAACATGTTAATAGGAATATTAGTATTACTAACACTAATAAAAACAATGTGTTTTCTCCACCAAAAGGAAATAACACAACTGCTTGCCATTTACAAGTTTTGTATGTACTTGTATATATTCCTTTTCTCTAAGCACAGAAAAAAATCAGGCCCTGATGTTAATAGCTAATGCCCTGGCTTTACTAGAGATCATGTTAGTTTTGTTATGGGCTTCAGCAAAACTAATCACAATTTCAGTCCAGTCCTTACACATCCATTCTGATTTTCCTTCTTGCTTTTGTAATTAAACACGTTATAGCTTGCTCAACACAGGTCATATTATTTTACTAAGCAATCTTTCAGTAGCTCTGTTCTAGAGGAATGAACTAAACTTGATTTAGAATATATTTATGTTCCCATAATTTAAGAGAGCTTCCCTTTTCCTCCCTTGTTCTATCTTCAAGTTTGACTTTGATTGGAATGGGATTGCCAGTAGTGTTGGCTAGTTTACAAGCTGTCCCCAAAATCCTGAATGATGTGTTTCTTGCTGAGTCTATGCCCCATAGGATCCGCCAAGCAGGCATCACACTAATCCAGTATTGAACTAGTCAAGCATGTGGGAGTTTGAGCTGTCAAGAACTGTAAGAATCATATGTAAGAATTTCCGCTTTTCTCCTTTTCTTGCCCGGTTCATATATGTAACTACATTTATCAATATGTTATGTGTTCATCTCACCACTACCCTATTTTGATTTCTTGCTTTGAAGAAGCTGCTATAATCAATCTAAACCAATCTAAACAATCCAGAGTCTCATATGTTCACTTCAGAAAGAGCTTCTGTGAAGAAACAGTTTTCAAAATTCAAACAAAACATGAATGCAGGGGTAGGTAACTGAAACCAGGCAAATCTAAATGGTTATAGACTTTCCCTGAATTCTGAACAGTTCTTCAGAATAACCATCTGAGCATCTTTTTTCCCCTTATCAGCAAACATTTCCAACGTGGCCTCAGAAATCAGTAGATAGTTTGAAAATAACAAATTTATGCAAAACATTGACAAATCACAGATTTCACCCAAACTTAAAGGCAGAGGAGAAGAAACAGGCTCATCCATCATAGTGGGATTTCTTGGCTGAGAGCAGTGCTCCTGTTCAGGCTCACACCCATGCTGAATGTATGAAACAGCATGATCTTTAAATACAGAGTTTGGTTTGGCTTTAAGGATTCTGAGCACCTCTTCAGAAAGGCCTTGACACAGATTTGTTCCTAGTTTACACAGCTTAATTGACCTTATGTTTCCAAGAAACTACTTTAAGAAGGAAGGAAAAAAAAAAAAAAAAAAAAGTAATTTTGATTCAGTCTGGAGATCCACTGTTACAAACAACCCAAAAAGTGTGGAGAGGATAAAAAAACAAAAACAAAAAAAACCACAGATGACACAGATGAAGAAAGCAAGCATTCCTCAGAGCTACATGACCTCAAGAATGGAAAAGATCTCAGCTTGAGTTCTCTGTAGCAAAGTGGGTGATATCTATTTCAAGAAAACATTTTTATCATTTATTATGTCATAAGCAAAAGAGTAAAATAAACTGTTTATTATCATGTATAAAATGCTTTTGACCAGTCAACTGAAAAACTAATTTCATTTTCTCATTACACTGCCTCAGGCATCTTTTAACGTCAATTTTTATTACAGACAAAGAAGGAAAATTAAAATGATCCGTTACAGTAGAAGAAAAAACAAATGTTTCAGAATTTTAAGATGACTAATAAGCACTGAACCTGCTAATCATTCTTGGTAATTACTATTAATTTTGCAAGAAATAGAAGATAGGTCCTAGGGATCTGTATTTTTGTGTCCCAGAAGGTACTCTCCTGAGTGGAAGCATTAAGGTTTCTAAGAAAACTTGGAACAGTAAAACCATGAGTCTCTGCAGAGAATTCTGGGTCTCATTGCTCTGAAATAGGAAAGTTAGTTATAGAGATGCTCCCTAAAGGAGAATTAGAGGCATTTTTCTTGCTTCTAGGTGGAATTGATTGTTCTCCTCTGGGTACGATTAAACCAACTTCACCAGTACAGTCATATGTCTTAACATCTTTTATATGTCTAGAGTGCATCAGATTGCAACAGCTTTATGGATTTACCAGACAAAACAAGAGAATGGCCACAAGTGCATTCTCACAAGTGCACAAGTGCATGCCCTGGGTCATCTCAGCCCTTTTGCTCCACAAAGGAGTCATGCTAGAGTAGCACCAGGCTGAAAGCGTGCCCCATAGTGATCCCCCCAAAAATTAAAAAAATAAATAAATAAAAACTTAAGCGGGCCAGTAACTCATTGTGTAGTACAGCATTTCACCAAGTGTAAAGTTCTTCTGGAGCTGTGGCCAGGAATTCAATAAGCTATCAAAGGCAGCAAGGCTGAAACAGTTGATGTAAGGTCAGTGTTTACTATTTTGTGATTTTTTTCTATGCCTTGAAAGATTCTAACAGAGCTATCGAGCTCATCATTTGCCTGGCAGAATCTGTAGCAAAATACTTAGTCATTTGGGTTCCTGAAAGACTTTCAAAGTGCTCCAGCTGCTGGGGGATCAGCAGGAGAGAGAAATTTAATGGATCAGCTATCTGCACAATGGTGGCAAAGGGCTCCTTTGCATGAGCTTCTGCCATAAACTACACCAAAGCAGCATGTTCCAATGAGACAATAACATAGTGAAAAGTTTCATAGGGAAAGAATTTAATATAATTTGTGCAACAATTCTGTAGGCATTTCCAATCCTTTTCCCAAGTTACTCACAGGTGTACAAAATCAGACTCTTCATTTTCATGGGACAGCTTTAGGAGCCATCGTGTTTTCTTCCCTTCTTTCTTCTCTTCCTTTCCCATCATTTTCTTTCTCTTCACAGAATACCCTGGACTTGCATGTGGAGGACAAGTTTCAAATGATTACAAAATACTACATTAAATCACCATCACTATCTTCCACAGAAAAGACTCCAGGGAGGTATACTTATAAATAAATGAAGTTTCAATTTGCCTACATACTGAAAAATCATCAATATAATGGAATTGGTGATGAACAAAGAGCAGAAGTGGAAGTGTATGCTATGAATGTGGTCAGCTTGGTCATTTTATGGAGCCAAACTATAAGGAATTGATCCTTTCGTAACTGCAAAAGTCAAGTTTAAGCCCTTTAAACTCTGCTAACATGTTAATCCTGAGGTCAAGTTTACTTTCTGTACATCCTCCAGTACAGCCCTGCCTGAGAATCAGGTGAGATGGATTGCTACAGTTAGTTCAGGCCTGATTCTCACATATTGTATTTTGGGGGAGTTGCTCTAATTTCTTCAATAATTAGGCCAGTTGATATCAGTTCAGAATATAGCTTGTAAATGCTTGTTTCCTGTGATATATGCTGTGTCAGACACAAGACAAAAATTTACACATTTAGATGTGAGCCCTAGACAGGTGTTTGTCTCGTGTCCCAAAAATTGTTTAAATATTTCAGGCAGGTGCTTGAATGATTGCCATTAAAAGCTAACTTACCATCTATCTCCTTTCTAAATGACATGTTGATTTAGTACTGCATGCACATTAGTGACATGACTGAGCCTGTCTTAATTATTCTTTTATTTAAGTCTACACATTATCATTAGTTGTTTCCCTGTCAGGCTAACACTGAGATTGTGGCAAGTACCCTTCAGTTTAAAGTTCTGGATTTTATCAAGCGAAAACAACATTATTGCGTTGCTGAATCCTAATGTATTTCCTCTTAAAAAGAGGCAGCAGCAAACAATTAATGAATAGGTATGATGAGCAATGCCTGCTCTTAATAAGCTTCCAAAAACCTACCACCAGCTAAGAGCATGCAAAGCTGTTTGCTTGGTTCTGTAAAACAATCCACTCTTTCAGGGCATAAAAGTAATAGAATATTGGATTAAGAATGCAAGGGGTGCTAGAATAATATTTTCAGAAAGCAGGAAAGACAGTTAAAACAGAATGCAATCATTATACGGAAGTAAATACAGAATTTTGAGAATACCTTCTATTATTCTTGTGAATATTCTCAGGGGCATAACAAGGCTTTATATCACAGATAATTAAATGCAGTCTCTTTACTATTATATCTG
Organism: Heteronetta atricapilla; assembly: GCA_011075105.1. NCBI lineage: Eukaryota > Metazoa > Chordata > Aves > Anseriformes > Anatidae > Heteronetta > Heteronetta atricapilla. Next base: position 5,050,611 of record CM021741.1, read on the forward strand.
TTGTATTCCAGAGAGCAGTAGGTTATAGGGCAATAGACTGAAATTAGATTTTAGCAGAACATGTGTCCTGACCTTTCTTTAAAGCAGATCTATTTACTTTATAATGCAGTTCATCTTGTAGGAACTGATGTACTCATAGCCAATGTAAAGGTTAAAACATATGTGACTCTTAAACCTTCTTGCTTCTCACTCCAACACAATTCTTTGTTTATATTGTGCAAAGAGATACTTTAAATAGCTAGTATTGAAAATAATCTTTTTTGTGGCGATGTTAATTTCAGCTATCCTAACGTTTATACATGCAGCAGAGCAAATGCGTTTCTAAATTGCAAATCTAATGGGCCTGATCTTCTCAGCGTAAATCAGAATAGCTCCAGTGAATCAAATACTGAAGCCAATGAAATTTCACTGATTTATATCTAGGTACCTAACTCAGAGCTTAAATGGATTAAAGCCAGATTTACATGATTGTAAGTGATAAGATCTTGGCCTCATGTATTTTGATACATTATGGGCCAGATTGGGAAACCCTTATGTCAGTGGCACAACTTGCATGACTAAGTGCTCACTGATGTGACAGTGGGCTGCACAATCTGGCTCTGTATTACACAGATGTAAACAAGTAACCAAGAGAAAGTTATTAAGTGGCTTTGATGATCTCATAAATAAACACGTCATGACACTTAAGTAGCTTTAATAGTATCAGAACCACAAGAAATATGTACAGTCTTATATTACAGATGCCCTGTGCTGTGGTCTTTAAACATTATGGATGAGAGATGGTTCAACTATATCATGCCATGATTCTGGATAACATTTGATTTGCAGAGAAAAAAGTCACATAAAATAGGACAATGTTGCACAAATATTTGCAATGCAATGCAAATAGGAGGTTTTGCACATTCCTTACTGCTCTTACCATTGTTGTCTATTGATCACCAAGATCTTTTTCCCTTGCCCTGTGATCTGCTTTCCTCCTCCTTTCCCCCTTGTTTTTATTTTCTCTTCCTTTGTGTAATCTGTTTTTCTAGCAAGACATTCACATTTAAAGCACTACCTTTTCTCCCAGTAGGTAAATTTGTGCATTAATACGCTTGTAATTTAACGCTAATGCACATAATAGACATTTGGTATGTGCATGCATACACATTTCAGATGCTAATATAGGTATATGTGTATTAATAAGCAGTGATTCTATGTACATCACATAGGCTAATTTGCAAGGAAATCATAAATGTGTTGACAGCATCCAAACTCACAAGGCAGTTACCACGTAGCCCATCTCCTGAAACACATGTCCACTTACACAGTTAGATACCGACATGTACCTGCAGTCCATCATGGACTGACATGGTATAGGACCTGGATGAACAAGTTCCCATAACATCTCGGATGGCAAGAAATTATTGAATTAGCTCATTGACAATTCCAAGCTGTAGTAAAGGAGTTTCCCAATAAGCTGAAGTAATCTAAATAAACAAAATACAAGGACACACGTGTAAAATCTATTGTCCATCTACATAACATAAAGCTCTGCCTTAATCTTCTTAAGAAATATAGATATAATTTTATGCCTTAAAGAGAACTTATTATTATTTTCCACGTTACTTATTTTTATAATCCTTGCTTTTGTCATCATTTTATAATCGCTTACATTTGACATGTGGAATTCACGCGAATTACAAATTCCAGTCTTATAAACCTCAGTAAAAAATGCAATAAGTAGTAAAAAACAGGAGATTTCAAAGGAAAAACCTAGGCCAATATCTCTGTTCAGCCATGATATGATAAATATTGATTCACCTGGCTGTGAGGCCTTTCTACTAGATTATCCCAAGCCTGCTTTTATTGCTGTGCGCACAAGCAGGTAGCAAGCAGCAGGTAGCAAGCAGCAGGTCTGACACGGGGCAGCCTGGGCTCCCAGGGCAGGGCTTGAAGCTGGGGGCCTCAGCACACTCAGGGGCCCTGTGAGCCTCCTCCCCAAAGCTCTGCTGGGCTTTGATACTGGAGGCTTAAGACCAGAAAATTCTTCTTCTAGAAGATGCAAGTCCAAACACAGAGCACCTGGGATCATACCATTGGCTGGTATCAAGTCATCTCTGTCAGGGTGTAGAGAGAAAAGAAAGGCAAGGGGAGGGTGCTGGACAGGAATATTTGCTCAGTTGACTTTTTCCTCTGAGGACCAGGGAGCACAAAAGGTCATTCTACAGCGTGCTCAGCTGCATGGGCAAGGGGGGGAGAGCAGGCACCTCAGTGCCTGTGGTACCCCTCCGTCCTGCACCCAGCCTTCCCCTGTTCCTCTGGCCTCGCAAGTGAAGGAGCACATCTTGCTAACAGCACTCAAGGAATAAAAAAGAAGCCCTTATATATTTCGATGTAGCAGCACTTGTTACCAGTGACAGCACCATGAAAAAACAAGAGGTTTCAATGGCTAATAAATACAGCTGCATCCTGACCGTTATCACAGCTGCTCCAGAACTGGGAGTTTGGAGGGCTGCAGTCACTAACGCTACTCATAGGAACAAGAGGAGCTGAAGAAGGGGCCCCACAGCAATGCAGATGTACAGGGGGATCCCTGCAGCATCACCTGGGGGTGTCTGGAGACTTCAGGGCTACCAGCACAACCATAAACCCTTCTCCTGCTATGAGCTATGGGAAGCAAAACAGTAAAGAGAAGTTCCCCTTCTTTTCCTTCAAAGCAAAGCCCTCCTGTGAGAGGGATGGTCTGTCTTACAGTGCACAAACTGCTTGGAAATGAGGGAGCTGGTACAATGGCTGCTACACTCAGTCCTCTTACGGAACAGGACAGAGCTGAGAGGCAGCAGCCCATGGAGTGTGCTTAGCACTTTGAGGTACTCCCTGCAACTCCAACACGCACACAGCCACCTGGGCACAGGCACTTGCAGCCCTGGCATAAGCACCTTGCCTCTTCTTCCTTGTTTCTGCACCTTTGTGACATTTCCTTCAAGTTCCTAAACTCACACTGCTGCTCCTCTTAGATGAGCACATGCAAGGGCAGCAGTATGCACAGGGGTTGAGGGAAATGGTGAATCATGAAAAACAGCAAACAATGGGAAAATGTTATATGCAGCATTAAAAAAAAAAAAAAAAAAAAAAAAAAAAAAAAAACTCATTACATGAATTCAGTCTTTTTTTTTTTTTTCCAAACAAGAGACCAAGCTATCTCTCACAACTAAAATAAAAAGCAAACTCTGAAACAGCACAAGCTTGGTGACCATCCTCAGTAACATAATTTAAAGCCCCACAAAAATACACTTACACTGGCATAAATCTCAAAGCCTGAGGAACAATTACTGCCAGAATAATAAGGGATATCAACACTGATTTTAACATGAACAAAATGGCTTTTTCAGTATTCTTAGAGGAAAAGTAGAAATATTATGGGAAAGGCCTTACATAATAACCTTTTTGTAAAGCTTGGATGGCAAGATGATTCTGTAAGACACTGAAGTCACATGTCATTAATCAGAAATGACAGTCTTTATTCATGTATATTTGACTGAAACTGCATAATTTTAGCCTCCAATAGCCCTGGATAAATGACCCTAAGTATAGTACTTTTTCAAATTGACAGTGATTGATGATGGAGAAGAAATTATGAACACAGAAGAAGTAAACATGAAAAATAGACAAACCCTTTAGTATCAAACAGATTTCTTGTTTTCACTTTTCCAACTCTTTCCATCTCATTTTTTATCTCTATAACCTTGCTCATCATGTTTTAATCATTTTTATGCTACTGCATTTTTTACATTTTGCCTGCAGTGCCCCCACACTAAATCCAGAGCTTGCTGAAAGATTCATTCAGATAAATGGAATTGATTTCATATTTTCCTGTTCATGAAAAGAGTCTTTAAAGTTGGAAACTCTTTATGCAGAACAAAACTAAAGAAACTGATTACTTCTAGGAAGCATTTATCTACATCTCTTGACAAAACTGCCAAGCACGTCCTCACGTGAGCAGCATTACTTACATGACACATGGTGAACCAGCCACACTACTCTATAGAAACAATCCTACAGCTTTCAAGTCCCTTTTATAAACACAAGCCACCTGGCTGACCATGGGATAAATAATGTCCTTAAGTGATTAAAACCCCACCCTATTGATTGTTTTACAAACCAGTATGCGCTTGCAGTAATTGATGAAACAGTGAAGAGAAACCAGCACCTAATTAAATTTGTTGGGATTTAACCAGTCCTCCTCCACAGCAGTATCTACCGCTGGAATTAATGACTGCAGCAGTTGGCTTTTAAAAAGAAAATAAAAGAAAATAAAAAGAAAACCCTGCCTTGGCACCAGCTGATGCTCTGTGCAGGGGCAGGATGTGGGTTGGAGCCTCGAATACTGTTCATTGTATACCTTCCTCGCAGTGTCTGCTTGTACACGAGCTTGACTTTATGGCAGGATATCAGTCCGGGGGGAGGCACACAGTGGCAGAGGGTTCAGCTCCCTGCTGGCAGGACTAGATCCCTTGCTGTGACCCACTGGGGCGGGGCCAGTGGTGAGACATGGGCAGGGAGGAAGCTTCCCCACACACAGTTCCTCTACCCCAGCAACCCGCTGTCTGTCCAGGGAAGGCTTCCCATTTCAGCTGGGCTGGTGTGGTGCAGCCTGCAGAACGTGTTTTATACCACAAGCAAAGCAATCAAGCAAGAGGAAAACTGGTAGCTTGCAAAATGTACAAATGTTTGGGCTTATTTCATAACATATCTCCTTATAAAAAGCTTTAAGATCTGAAGATGAAATCAGAAATAGGTGGCAGCCCATTTTTCTCTTCAGATTGAAGACTGGCTGAGCCCAGCAAGCCCCGCAGCCCTGATTCCCTGGTTTGCCAGCAAGGCCCATGGCCTTCATGTTCATCCCCTGTACTCCAAAGCTTTGAACTGACTCTGTGAGAACAGAATTCTGCATCCCATCACTAAGGGCACACCAGTGAACGTGCTGCTAGCCTGTACAAAATAAAAGACTTTTATTGGCACTTTCCTCTGTCATGAGAGTGACTCTCATATTGGATTAATAAGGCTAATATTGCCCCTGTGTTACCACTTAATGAAAATTTGCTAATGAAATTTAGAATTGCTTAATGAAAATTTCCTGGTTCTTCCAAACACCCATGCTGCTGCTCACCATCCGAAAGCTGACCCGTGCCACTGCATTGGGAACCAGCAGCGAGTGGTCGATGCCAGGAGAGGCCAAGTTGCTTTTTCTCACACAGTTCATCGTGTATCGTCATCCCACGTCAAGGTCCCCCGAGTTACACTACGTCAGGGCTCCAGGCAGCATAGCAGGAGGCGACATGGTGTAATCCAAAGCAACAAGCTTGAAGAAGCCCACCACTTCATTAAGGCACTTGTGCAGCAGAAGTGGGTGCTGCCACAACCAATACTCCTGGTCTGCCAAGCCCTGCACCCCGATTTGGGAAGGGACAGCACAGACCCAGCACCAGCCTCCAAAACAAGGTGGCCAGAATACACTGCAAACACTTTCCCCAGCAGTCCTGGGCAGGGGGACTAGAAGGAGCACCATGGGCACATGCCCTGGCACAATCTTGCTGGCAGTTCTCATATTTCAAAATAGTAATTTAATAACATCAACAGAGGTTATTCCCTTCTGTTTGCTTTGAACAAATTCTGCCTGTTGGGTTGAAAAGGAATGGTGCTTTACCAGACATGTAGTTTTAGGTTTAGCTTGTCCCATTTGTTTTCACTTGTGCTGACAAGGCATAGCGATGCTCTGGACTTCTGCAGGAAGGCACAGCAACTGTTGATTTGGGAAGATACTGTAGGCATTTACAGATAGCCCCAGGGAGCACTTCTGGGCTAGCAGAACAACCACTATAGATAGGCTGACCAAGTCGACAGATTTGCTGTAGATCCATTAAGAGGACCAGTTCTCACTTCTTACAACAGTTGTAGAAGGGCCATCTGACTAGTCCGGAAAGCAATAAAGCTCCATTTTTCCTCACTTACAGCTGTCACAATTTTCTGCTGGGCCATGAAGACAACAAGGAGGAAAGCTGGAAAAGTCTCGGTCATAATTCTGCATTCCCTGGCACATTTCTCAGCTGTAGAATTATGCAACAGAGGAATCTGTCCTCGGGTGTCTGCTTTTCTCCTGCCATAAGTCATGGCTTGTAATGTTGCATTCAATACCCAATGAAACAAAAAGAGCCCCTCTCTGTAGGAGGCATTTGGGTCAACTGTGTGAAGGGCTCCATGCAGGGAGCAGTGTGCTGTGCTCCAGGAAGTGATGAATGCCAGTGTTTATCCAGCAGGAATCTGGAGCATCTGAAGTTGTCTTTTGTGTTTTGTTTTGTTTTTTTCCTCCTTTACTATCTTTTCATCCAAGTGAAAAGCTTTTGGGGAAGAGCCACTACCCTGTTTAAAAACAGATTAGTGAGCAGATGTTCTTCTAAACCAAGTACCCACCATGAATTTTTGTTTATTATTAGACCATGTTTACACCACAAAGCTATGACTAGAGCGTGCACGCTTGTGCTGCTCATCAGGGCCATCCTGCTGCAGGGTCTAATGCAGAAAACACAACCTTGGCAACGCAGCCACAATACCATTAAAAGGTAGTCACTGCATCAAGCTGTTCCTACCTTCATAGCAAGCTCCTGTTGCACCAGCTGAGAGTCACTAGCACTCCGCAGTCATATATTCCACTACTGTCACTATGAAGTGTGGTTTCCATCACACAAGGGCCAGATTACTGTTACATAAGCCTCACTATGTACCGCAGCCTTGATTGAACTGAACTGACTTTTCTAGACACTGGGAACAACCTCCCAGCACATGGTCCTCTGATGCTGACTGATGTCCAGCTGTGGGTCATTAGGACTAATTTCCAAGCTTATAGCCCTACCAGTTTAGTGTTACTTCACTTCTCAGGTTGGTACTATTTCATATAACACCTGAGAAATGTGTACACCTTGATTTTAGTCAAGTGCAGGTGGATCGGCTTATGTCAGTAATTAGTCAATCCTCAGCACAAAAGGCATAAGCAAAGTGAAGGTTAATAAAATATTAAAACAAGGACTCCCGTGTTTTGATCTACATGTATTGATCGATCATACAAGGAAAACCACAGAAATGAGCAGAACCCCAGCCCTTGAGCCAGCTTCCACCCTGACTATCCAGGGCCATGGAGCTCCTCATTCTCATTCACACAAAGGTTACCGAGGCATCGCTCTGGCAACGTAAAGATACCTCAAAGGGGATATAAATATTCAAACCTTAAGGTCCATTTATATAGCTAGAGGGGGGTAAAACAGCCTCAGGGTAAATGAGAATTAAGATAATAGATTTTAAGGCCAGAAGGGATCACTGTGATTATCTAGTCTGATCATAGTTTTACTCGATAATTCATTTATCAAACTGATGCCTTCTCTTCACAGGAGTGCATCTCTCTGCCACAGGTGTTTACTGCACAGTGAGCCAAAATAATACTTTGCAATGCATATGTCAAGGCTATACAGGACAGTGAAGCACTCTTGTGGTATTTAGGTGTCCTATTTTAAGTTCTGGGTTCCTTGGGCTTGGGATGGGTCACAACAGGTTGGGAACCCTCAGAATCATAGCTCTGCTTCAGCATTTCAGATGGGGTGCAGCAGCAGAGACAGTGGTGAGGACAGTTATTCTGGAAAAAAAAAAAAAAAAAAAAAAAAAAAAAAGTTGTTAAGAGGAAACTGGTTAAGGCAAATGCCAGAAACCACAGATCATACTTATATTAATCCTATGTCCCATCATAGTCATGGTTGTTGGTGGAAAGAAACTCTTCTGAGAAACATGGCTTTGGTAAAAGTGAGGAGGTGGGAAGACTTCAGCTCTAAGGGGATGCAATAGTTTCAGCCTGAAACATGGAAAACACAGCCACTGACCTCTGGGCTCATCTCCTATCCTCCTAGGAACAGAAGTTCATATGCACTGTGCTGGAGCAAACTCTTTGTGCTCTAGATGACCTACTTGCAAAAAAAAAAAAAAAAAAAAAAAAAAAGGTTCAAAAGTAGGCCCTTGCAGAAAAACAGATGCTGAAAGTGAGCTGAACAATCTTGGGTAATTAAATTGTAATAAAAAAAAATTGCTTCATTCATTAACTATGGTAATTGACCAAAAAGCAGTACAACACCTGCTATTTTCATCATAACTGCCCCAGAATAATTCAGGGTGCAATCTCTATGTGGAACAGGTCATTTAGGTTTAACATGGCTTCAGATTATCATATTAAACAGCTCATAAATGTCCTCACCTTTTATTTCCAATGACTGATTCCAACAGAGTTTGACCAAAGAGGAATCCTTGGCTCAGGATTTATAACAAAGTGTTTCTACATGTTACTAGAAGATTCATCTCCTTTTGTATTTGTTTCTTTGCTTCCAATTACTTTAGGCCCTATCTAGTACGAAATTCAGTCTTTATAGATCTCGCAAAGTTCAGTGGATGTTTCTTCCAACTTTCTTTTTTTACTATTTAAATGTGATAACATACAATGTTATTGTCATTTTTATGTATTATTTACATTGTGCCAATGTATGGAAATGTGTTCCCTGCAAAGTACAGTCAGACAGATGTACTGGAGGTGCTAAAAAAAAAAAAAAAAAGAGAGAGAGAGAGACTTTTATTTTTCAGTAAAGAGCTTGCTTTCTTTCTTCCCCCACCTCCCACCCCCCCCCCCACCCCCCATTTTTTCCTTTTATTTATTTATACCTTGCACAATAAATATTTATTGTGTAACTGCATAGATGTCAATACTGGGCCAATTCCATGTCTCACTCAGACAAGGTTCTTACTACAATAATGTACTTACTAAGATTACAACTGCTGTGGAAATCAGTTGCAAGCATCCAACAAAACATACTTCTCCCAGTTTTAATTTAAGTAGTGGAAAGTAAAAAGGAAAAGAAAGAAGATGAATTCATATAAAGTAACAACTTCAGTTTGTTTTTGTCCTGTCAAAACTAACCCAAAGCTTTTAACTCATGTCTAGAGAATTTTAGCCAAGCTTCTTCTTGGCTGTGTTTTGTAAGGGCTCTGCTTATTTTCAGTTTCAGCTGTACAACTTGTACAGCACATTGAATGATTTAACCAAGCAGATTTAGAGTTCAGTAGACAGTGTTCTTTGTTAGATTTTAGTCACATACCAAATTCAATAGACTCTCTGCTGCAGGCGTACGTCAAAATGCCAGGAAGGCATGAGACATTGTTGAATATGTTGGAGTTTATTGTTTAGAAAAAAATTAAACTTGGTCTCTCATTCAATCTTTAATTAAATAGTCATACTCTAAAGCTCAAGGGACAAAGGAGAAGAGTGAATAAAGACAGTTGTTCTGTAAAACACAACAGATATTTCTTTATAGCTGTATTGAACAAGTCACTATATGTCATCTTCTCTGAAAATAAATACATGTTGGGTAAATGTGTTCCAAGCAATAAATTACCATCACTACTGCTAGCTATTACCTACATAAGATCATTAACGAACAGACAGCTTTTCTGCATAAATAGAGCTGTGTTTGTTTCCTAATAAGAACTGCCATCATATTCTCAGTTGGTGAGTTTTGGAAAACAAGTCTTAGATCTCTGTGCAAAGACCTCACACAAAAACTGAACAGCCATATGTGATAGCTAGCTAAAAAACAAGTCATTTCACTGCTCCCTGTCTGCACATTTGTCCTTAAATATGAACACAGAGCAGACTGCACATTATATCCTGGGCATCAGGCGTCAGGCTTGCATTGCCTAAAGACCAAAGAACAGACAGCAGTCTGCTGAGCCCCTGATTTCAAGGAACCCTTTCAAAGGCCACCGTTAGTGGTCTGACCACAAATCCGTCCAAATTGATTCAGAGTGGAAATGCTTGAGAAGTGCTCAAAGTGTGGAGAACCACACCACAGAAACCCAGGAGCCATTAATTATGTCAGCCCCATCATGCTGCACATATTGGCCTTCTCCAGGATTGTGGTGGGAAGCATCCAGCAGATTTCTTCTTTAATTTTCTTATATCATTTAAGGGAGTTTTTGTTTCATACCATTCATGGCATGTGTTTCTTACAACTCTATGCCATGTTCATCCAGACAATAATGCACGCCATTAAACTACATTAAAAAAAAAAAAAAAAAGTGGCTTTGATTGTATGATCGTCAAAATATCAACTGAAAAAAATAAATCTCTTTTACCCTAGTAATTGTTAGAGAATGTGTGACAGAAGTCCTTTATTCCTGCTAATGTAATGAGAATGGGAAACGGTACAAATTCTAACCCATTTAATTATAATGTTTACATTGTAATTTTGTTTTCATCCTTGCAGAGCTTATTCACAGTAACTTGCAACAAATCCATCAGTAGCACATTAAACTTGTTTTCTTAATATTCATATTCCTAATTATCTATTTATATTTATATTTATATCTATAGCAGAAGTCAATTATTCCTGTTCTTTACTCCAAATATTTTAAAATACAACTAAAATTTTACAGGGTTATGACCAAAATTGTCTTACTCTGATGTGTGATGGTCACTAAAATCATCCAATTCCAGGTGACTAGCTACTGGTCAGTGCTTGACAACTGGAATTATTGTTTGGAAGAGACTAATGTAACTCAGATGAGTACATTTTCACATTTTCTTCAACTCCCATTTTCACAGATTTTGCCTATAGAATTTGTTCATGTCATGGTTTCAGCAGCATGTTGTTATTGTTATGTCTCCTGAATGCACTTCTGATTTTGTTTAACATAAAACAACTAATTAGAAATGCCATCCAGAGATCTATCCTGAGGCAGGACAGCTATGAGTGGCAGGGAGCGTGGGAGGATATGGGCAGGCATCTAGAGCTGTGGGCACCTCCAGTGCTTTGAAAATTCACCCCAGAACAACTGCAAAATCCTAAAAAACTGGTAGAATGCTTGAAAAAGGTCACCCTGGCAATACCAGAGATACACTGCAATGTGCTGGGGACTGGCTATGCCTATCGAGCTGCAATCGATGGCACTATAACCCTAGTGACAGACCCTGCACTTACCCCAGTCCTGTGACAGGCCCAACGGCCACTCCAACCCCTACAAGGGACCCTGTGGTCACTTCAACCACTGTGAAAGTCCCAGTGGCTGTTCCAACCACTGTAACAGGCCCAGTGGTCATTCCAACTCCTGTGACAGGCCTTGTGGTTGTTCCAACCCCTGTGATGGGCCCTGTGCCTGTTCCAACCCTTGTGACAGGCCCTGCAGCTGTTCCAACCCCTGTGTTTTTTCCAACACCTGTATTGAGCCCTGGGGTCGTTCCAACCCCTATGTTGGGCTCTATGGCTGATCCAACCCCTGTGACAGGCCCTGCAGCTGTTACAACCCCTGTGGTTTTTCCAACACGTGTATTGGGCCCTGGGGTCATTCCAACCCCTGTGTTGGGCTCTACGGCTGTTTCCAATCCCTGTGTTGGGCCCTGCAGCTCTTGCAACCCCTGTGACAGGCCCTATGACTGTTCCAACCCCTGGGATGGGTCCTGTGGATCTTCCAACCCCTGCGACAGTCCAATGGCTGTTCCAACCCCTTTGACAGGCCCTGCAGCTGTTCCAACCTGTGAGAGGCCCAGTGGCTGTTCCAGCCCCTGTGGCTTTTCCAACCACTGTGCTGGGCCCTGGGGTTGTTCCAACCCATGATGGTCCCAGCGGCTGTTCCAACTTCTATGACAGGCCCAGTGGCTGTTCTGACCCCTGTGCTGGGCCCTGAAGTTGTTCCAACCCCTGTGACATGCCCTGTGGCTGTTCCAATCCCTATAATGGGCCCTGGGGTCGTTCCAACCCCTGTGACAGTCCCTGCGGCTGTACCAACCCCTGTGTTGGGCCCTGCGGCTCTTCCAACCCCTGTGACAGGCCCTACAGCTGTTTCAACTCCTGTAACATGCCCAGTGGTCATTCCAACCCCTGTGACATGCCCTATGGCTCATACAACCACTGTGACAGGCCCTGCGGCTGTTCCAATCCCTGTGATAGGCCCTGTGCCTGGATCAGGGAAACAGACAGTAGCAGTGCAAGTTGTCCTTGTAACCAAGACAAAACAATGGATGAGAAAGTCAGGTTGTTTAGAACACAGAGAAACTCCTAGTCAGATTGGGGAGGAAGATGATGAGAAGATGGGCTACTCCACAGTGGCTGAACAGGAAGATGAAGAGGAGGATATCATAAAAGCATCAATAACTACCCGAGGCTTATCCCAGTGTGAGCTACGAGTTATGTGAAAGGATTTTGGTCATTGTCATTTCAGTCATTGTGCTTCAGTTCATTTAAATTTTGCAGTGGTTTTAAATGGAGTCCTTCAAACTTCAAATCTACAAATAGTCATGGCAAAGGTTTACCTGGCCCATTCTCCAGTGGTCAAAAGAGGCTACGACAGGGTGAGAAGCACAAGACCATCACAACATGACATTTTACCACATTGCTTTCCAGAATCTAACAGACCTCTTCTAGAGGCTTCCCAAGCCAGAAATTTCATCTTTGTGTTGAATGAGAAAACAATTTATTTCCTTGAGAAGTCTGACCAGTACACCCTTTGAACCCACATACACTTCAGCATCGTGGCAGGAGTCCAGCAGTTTAAGAACATGTTCTGCAAAGCACAATGGGATGGCAGTCAGAGGTGCTTTACAGACAAGTAGTTCAGGATTTGACCTTGCTCATAAATATGTCATTACAGGTCTTCAGTTGAGAGTACAAGTAGTTATTTGGCAGTTTTCTTCTTTTTCTTGCCTTTTTTTTTTTTTTTTTTTTTTTTTTGAGCAGAAGTTAACTTTTTAGTTGAACAGGCTTGAGGTAAATTCTGCCAACTTCCATCTTCAAACTACAATGGCCAATAATCACTTACAATAATCACTTACAACCCAGGTGCCAGGGAGGTGTGCAAGAATCTTTTTAAATGTAAAGTAACACGATTCTGTGACGAATAAAAGGCAAATCATTCTCAACCTAAAAGCAGTTGGAAAATTCATGATGTGTACTCATTAAAAGTGCCTTCAAGATACCAAGATAGGCTTTCTCTATAAATGCAAGTTGAATAAAAATGGTAAGCAGCAGCTATGATGTACAAAACACTTCAGTGAACACAGTTGTTTTTGTTTCATGCTGCTGGTGGTTTTAGTTTCTTGTTTTTTTTTTTTTTAAGCAAACCTGTATTGCTTTAGAGAGCTGAATATGGACGAAAATTAAGGACAGGAGTAGGGAAAGCTGAATGCCACTGCACCATGAAGAGGCACAGGGAGGGCTCTACAGCACCAGGTGTGCTGGGGCAACATCACCAGGAGGAATAGAGGGGATCACTGGACAAAAACATAGCAAGATGGATTTGGCATTGTGACCAAATACCAGGACAGTGTTCTTTTTGTAAGGAATAGCTGCTTAACTGCTTCAGCACATGAGGTACCACACATACCGAGATGTGAATCAAACCATGCTTCAAGAGGAAACAATGTTGAGACATGAGCTCTTTCAGCACCAACCACATCCCCATATTTTCCCCATGTCCAACATCACTAACTACCACCCACGCAGGACTGCAAGGCTAAGCAGTGTTGCAAAGGCTCAGGGCTGCGGTGCTGCACACAGTGGGTACAGAGCAGGGCAGGAGCACCTTAGCCCTCCTAACACATCCCTGGACAGCACCAGGCTCCCAGCCAGAGAAGCCTGAGCCTTACTGAGGTACAGCTCCAAGTTAGGGTAATTCTTCTACTTCATAAAGATAGCAGAGCTCCTCTGTCAGGATTTGGTCCAGTAGCACCAGAGCCACTGAGGGCTTTACAATGAATATCAGGAGGTGAAGGCTAAAACTCCACTGGCGCTAAACTAAAACCGTAAGACAGAAATGCTCTATGTGACACCATAATGGGTTAATGAATCTTTATTCACTTGCTGTTTAACTCCCAGAGGAATCATCTGTCACTGTTTCCCATTAGCAGAACAACTGCTTCAAGGACTGAGTTCCTCTCCATATCTGACCAGCAAATCTCACTCCCAGCCATACCTACCTGAGCTGCAGGGGGATTCACTATTCACCATCTACTTTTCCTCACGTGAAACCCATTGCATTTTTAAAGAAACAGGTGGAGTTATCAGCACATAAACACCCCAGACTCTAATTAATCACCAAGAATAACAGCAACCTAGTTCAGCTGTTCATGAAGTCACCTGTTTAATCTGCTGCTTCAGTTTTTTTTTTTTTTTTTTTTAAAAAAAAAAAAAAAAAAGAAAAACACCTCAACAAACTTGCCTTCGCACTTCACTTTCATGGAGCAAAATCTTTAGCAGTATCAAAAACCTAAATAAAGCATAAATCCTTTGGGAATTCTCATCATTTCTGTTCTCAAGGCCTAAAGGAAGATGTGATGGATTATGACCAGTAACAGGCTTCTCTACTGTTCCCGAATCTTAATTATCTTTCCTGTTCAGGAACATACTTTATAAGCAGCTTAACTTTAAGCACGTGCTTAAGAATCATTGAATCCAAGAAGCAGAAGGTAGGGTCAGGATGCTGGACACCAGAAATGGTCTCTTAGTGGGCCACAGAGAGCATTCGCTTCCCTCCAGGTTGAAAAGGCACCTGAAGCCACTGGTGCCTGTGAAATATTTAGATAACTTAGATGAGATGTGGGCTTTTATTAATGTTTGCATTTTTTCTTCAATAAAATCTATGAAATTCAAGCAGACTTGTGCTCAAAAACTCATGTCAAATCAATATCAATAGGCCTGAACACATGCTTTTGGACTGTACAAATAGGGCTCAGATGTAATTACACCAGCGTGCGGAGGTTAGTGTCCCAACCTCAAGCCCAATCCCCACATCCGTCACAGAATCAGCCAGCAGAACATGCCTGTTAGCTACACCCTTCTTCTCACTGATCCAAATACACCAACAGGGAAGTTGGCTGTGATCTCTTGCATTTTTCTAGGCATTTCCAATCAATTACATTCAGTAGCTGCCTTTTTCCACATTTCTCTGTTTCCCTTTATTTTTTCAGTAAAATACGAAGGCCCCAGGACAGGTCCGTGCCACACCACAGTACCCACCATCTCCAGAAAAGACTGTCCTTGACCCAAAGACACTGCAATTCAAACAGTTAATGATCTGCAACAGAAAGAGAAAAAACATCCAACGGCCCACATTTTCAAGAAAGCACGATTCCAGGATAAAAAGCACCCCTCTCCCATCCCTTCTTTCTCCTCCCAAGGCTTTTAATCCTGCAAAAGACACAAAATAGTTTTTGCATGTGCACTGAACTAGTCCTTTCCAATAAATTCATATTGGCTGTAGATCTGGATCCTCCAGTGGATGTGTTTGAAGGCAAAAATCAGCCAGCTGCCACCTGGTTTTCTGCTTGCCCAAGGATGCTGCCATGCAGCTCACATGCTTTTTGGTGCTTTGCAGCCTTGGGTTGGGCTTACAGCCACAGCAAGCTCCCCTCCTCGAGTAGTGGTCCCAGAGGCTACAAACACTGCAAGCAGCAGCTCAACGCACAGCCTTCTGACTCAGGCCAGCTATTTCCCCAACCCACCCCCCCTATATTGCCCTGCTCACACAGTACCTCCAAGCAGATCGACAGGAACCTTTAAATGATCTCCCAAGTAGGGAGGTGCTCAGCGGAGACCTGCAAAGCAAGTGCAGCTCCCAGATCCTTCCTAATTTTGTACACCTGACCCAGCCGGCAGCCAACATGCCACCAGGACTGACCCAGAGCAGGGGCAGCATGCAGCCTACCCTCCCTGTTTCACACATGAGCGTTGTTTGTGTCTCAGGGACTTCCTGGGATGATCTTGAAAGTCACTTTGCCATCGACATTGGCTGGCTGGGACCGTGGGACCGTCCGCTTGCTGAGAACAGGCATCAGAGACTGATGATATGGCCTCAAGTCCGCATAAAGAATGAGAGTGCTAAACCAACAGGAATAACCAGAAAGTAACATTTGTCCCCAAGAATGTAGCTGGGATAGTGCCTAGATGTGCGCTGCACCCTGCAGGGACTCCATGAGTCTGTCATGTTTATTCTGTGTCGAGTTTTATGAGCACCAAACACAATTCTGGAGAAATTCTTGCTGCACATAAAAGCTCATGCAGTCCATAATTTTGAGAGCTCAAGAAAAGTTTGTGGGTTTTTTTTGGTATTTTCAAGGAACCTGAAAGCTACTTCTTTATATGGCTTCTTGGCTTATTCAACTTTTATTTGCCTGAGTGCTCAGTTGAGACACTGCCATGTGAAATGCTTCTGGTTTGCTAAACCAGATGATGCTGCCACAGCATGTACCCTTACATTTCCTTGGCTACTGAACCCTAGCTGGCGATTTGCATAATTAAAACCAGGCATGCCCATACAAATGCTTATTTGCAGTCTCTGCTCTGGGTAGGGCGGCAACTGTTCCTTGTTAGGATCCCTTAAGGGTGCAGCCTATCCCAGAGAATATACTGTACATGGTCTATCCCAAGACACGTAGAGGAGGCAATACACGCTTGGTTCTTTCTCCCGGGCTCACTCCTGTACTGTGCCCTCACCAGCAGGGGTAAGGGCCGGTGTGTTCCCCTCCCCACGCTGCCTTCAAGCCCCATGCAGGCAGTGCCCAGAGCAACCTGTCACGGGCAGGCTGGACCAAGGGCTGTGTAACTCCCCAAGAGGTGACCTTCCTCTACCGCCTGGGTCCGTGTTATCGCAGCCCATCTGTTTGTGCCGTCCTCTCGTGCTCCTGGCTCCCCTGGAATGGCCCTGGAGAGCTGGAAGCTACTGCTGGAGATTGAGCAGATAATGCCAGCAGTCTTGCCAGCTGGGATGGAAAGGACTTGAAATCCACCTTTATGTGTGTTAGATGAAACTCACATTCAGTTAGAACACTACATGCATCTTGCATTTTTTACAAATGCATTTTTTACATTTACATTTACATTTTTTACCTCATATTGTTAACAACTGTTACCAAGGATAATTGCACTGTAGTTCTATAAAGTAAAATGTAATATAGTACTGGCACTTTCCAATTACACAATAGCAATTGTGAATAATTAAACAAAAATCTCAGGCTTTTTTATGGCTAATTCTAACACTGAATTTGCATGCAATATATAAACACCATCTGTAGGAAATGTAAGGCACAGCTATGTAAAACTTATCACCAACTTTCCAGTGAGCACCCAGTAAAAAAAGTAATTGGCTGCATCTTCCTCTAAACTACCTTCATTCAACAACTTACGCTTTTCTATTCATGCTCCTGCTTCTTTGCATCCATGCTTACTCACCTGCAGGACTTCTGCTCGCTGCAGAATGCTCCATGCAGATACCCCGTGTCTCTGACCCTGCTTCCACGGGGTCTTCCCTTGGCTCCATTCTGTGCCTGCCCCACCACGCTCTGCCTGCACCCTCAGTGCACGGTTATAATTGTGCACCCAAGGTAGGTACAGGATGATGGTTTCCAAATTCTTGCAGTGATTTTGAGGTGTTTCAGCAGAAAGCTGCTCACAGTGAATACCAAAGCAGGGTCTTTTCCCTCTGCAGAGGCCCCTTCTTAAGTATAAAGTACAAACAATGAAAATGAAAAGCAATAAAAAAAGAGATCCGGGCTTTGAATGCTTCTTAGGGTCAAGCACTAAAACCTCTTTTGACAGCTACACTTGTTCTCCTCAAGAGAATTTGACCTCGAGTAAGGCATTGAACAAAGTGCATATTTTGTCTACACAGGACCAATATGTTGTTCTAAAGCAACAAACAAACCTCAAATAAAACATACAGATAATGTCAGGAAATAAATAGACCCTCCCAGAAATGAAACCCCCACTGTAATTAATGCAAAGTTAAAAATAAATAAATAAATAAATTAAAAAAAAACAAAAAAAAAAAAAAAAAAAAAAAACAGAACAAGTATTTCTGATTTCATTGACTTTGTGTTGTATGGCAGAAGGTTAATCAAACTAAAGTGTTACATTTCTCCTCTGTTATTGATTAACCAAAGTCAAATAACATTATCATTTTTCTTAATGTATTTAAATCATGACTGGTCTCCCAGATGCTCTGCACAGTCACTTTGCAGATTTCATTGGAAGTTGTTTGCATGCTGAAGCACTGAGCCTGGATAGAAACACTTCGCTGTGATAGCAACACATACCCAACAGTTTTCATTTTCTCAATTCAGGAGGAAAATTGCTGTCCCTCCCTTTCCTTAGAATTATCTCTCTTTGTACAAGACTCATTCCAACATCATTTGAGAAAATGATAAGCCTACTCATGATAGCTGCATTTCTGTGCCCATCTTCAGCTAAGCCCTGACCCAAAGTCCCCTCAAATCACTGGGATTATTTCTCCTGACTTCATGACCTCTTATTTATCCCCAAGGAGGCTACAGAGCTGGTTTTAATTTTTAACAGGTCCAGTGCTTAGTGGAGTTGCTTATGCAGAGAATTTGGCCTAATAGCATAGAAGTGAAATCCTGTCCCACTGAAGTGACTGCAGCTACGCAACCGACTGTGAGGGAGCCGAGGAGATACAGTAGTCCAAGACTGGCTGCTCTTGCTCCCTTTGGAATTGTCAGGGGAAAAATCTTGCATTGATTTTTAACACTAAACAGAGATGAGTTGAGAATGGAGCCTGTGCTCATGGGGCTGCACTCACCACCTGCAGCATCTCACAGCCATCCAGTGGATGCTGCTTCTGGCACAGGTTCCCAATGGGTATCTATCTGCGAGTGCAGCTGGACTGCCAGAGATGCACAATCACGGATCAATTAATCTTTGCTGATCAGCAGCTTTGACGATGGAATGAATTTATCTGAACAAATTCAAGCCAAGTACAGCTTCAGCAGACTTCAACAGAACTGAAGATGATTTTGACTAGATTTTTCACTACTGTTTTTGTTCAAAGATGTTTAATTTGTCCAAAGCTGCTAGCAAGCTCTGGCTGTTTTCTGCAGTGAAGGATAAGGATTTTATTTGCATTGGGATAAAACAAAAAGCAAAGCACGCATGCACACACATATACACACATGCAAAGGCTGCTGATTCCTTATAGAAGCACAAGTATCTGTAAATTGACGCTCAGAATTACATGGATTCCACCTGGAGCTCAAGAGCTGCCTTAATACACTATCTGCTGTAAATGGCCCAAACACTCAGATTTATCTGCCACAACATTGTAAGGGAGAAAAAGATGTTTATAAAATGATATTTGTCATCATCTATATTCAGCCAATGCCCCAGTGTGCTAAGTAGTAACCAAATCCTACAGTAGCCCTTGCCACAAAGCATCTAGAAAATGTTTACATGTGTTATGTACATTTTACACATAAAACTATGTGTATATATCTGGACATCTCTCCATTTAAACAAACACCTATCACATATTTGGGCTGCCTATTATTCATTTTCTTGTGACTGTGAGGAACAGGAGGGACATGAAGGGGTGAGGAAGAGCAGAAGCTCTTCAGGAGGAGATTCCACCACTGGCTGCTCCTGTGATTAGCAAAGCAGAGAGGAACGTGGCAAGGGACAATAAAAGAGATGAGGCCAGGAGGATACAATTTGGTTGATACCACAGTGCAGCTCCACAGACGTTTGGTTCCGTATCACTGAAGTCAACAGCACAATACTCGTTAGTTATGGGACACACATTTAGGCCTGAAACACATCCATGGATTGCTTGCTATCAACTGCCACATGCACCATACATATGGTGCAGCAGTGAGAATCACCTGCTCAACAGCTGATGAGGCAGAATTTTCAAAAGGAGCCTCTGATTGTCAAATGCTGAATATTTAGTATTCCCAAAAATCAGGAGTAAGAAATTAAGTAATGTTACTTATCAGTTTTAAATATCCATGTCATGTGGTCATCACGATGCATATCATGAACAGCAATTCCAAAATTAAGTACCTATAACCACCAGTAAGAGAAGTGCAACACATGGGATTTATTACTTATTTGCTTTGTGTTAATGCAATGTGTATGTTTGTTATCAGTACACTCCGGGATCTAGCATTAAAAATAAACCAGTCTCAAGTAACTATACCCTTTAGGTTTCACAGATATTGCCAATAGGTATAATGCTGCTTTGTTTGCCTGCATTTACTTCTCTATTTTGTAAACACAAATATTTGGTCAAGACACCTGCTTAGTCAAGAACTGTGACTGCTGATCCAGGTGCACATTTTCAGACCTGTGCACAGTAGAAACACATCTAAATGACTGAGTATGCAAATTACCAGTCAGGTGGTTAATTCTTTACACATCTATGGTGATGTGCAGTCAGTGAACCAGCACAAAGGTTAGATACCTGTACTTGATAATCAGACCTGTGGCTTGTTCAGAGTAGAATTTAATAAAAGGCAATGCAGAAAATATAAGTGTGGTTATGTTGGTTTTAGATTGTCATTACTGCTGTTTGGAATTGCTTGGAAAACAAATACAACATTTTTGCAATTAGACCCCTGATCTATGAAAGCACTTGAGCAACTGTACAACTGTAAGCATATGAGTAGTCACTTTAATGAAATTACTACTTATATACATGAATTATCCACTCATTTTAAGTGATTTGCTGGATCAAAGCCTTTCTTTTTCAATTAGAGCAGCAGAGTTAAAGTAACGGAACATCTCCAGTTTGGAGAAAATAACAGACCAAAGGTATCTGTATCAATACAGATATTCCAGAAGGGAAGGAGAATAAATGAGACCTGTAGGAAGCACCCACATAACTACCCCTCGCCAAATACTATTATCAGTTCAACATTTTTTTTCCCAAAAAGATTAAATTGCATTTCATTTCAAACCTTGTAACAAAACTCCGCTCTACTTCAGTTTGTGTAGAAGCTAAAGAAGTTAACACTGCAGGAACTCGGATAAAACCATGATTTCAAATACCATTTCTACTTTTTAACAGTGGTAAACAGAGTACATTATAAATCTCCAGTGTAGCCTATTGAAGTGTCAGAAAAGCTCATTCAAAGTCATACATTCTCTTCTGAAAGATTTTAGTATTATAATCGAAAATTCTCTCCCTCAGATGCACCTGAGAAGCATTAGCTTCTTGGTGACTTTAAGAACCAAATCCTTTAATACAAACCTAGCTTTTCCCACAGGCACTTGAAAATATTTAGCATTTTTTCAGCTGAATGCAATTTTCATAATAAAGTAGCTCGCTTGGCTACCTGACACCACAGACAAAGACACCAAGCAAGCAGCCACTGCCAACTTCGGCAGAGCGCAATCTCCCTCCAGTCACACACGTAGGTCGGCTTTTAAACCTCCAATTGCTGCAACAATTCAAGCAATTTATGTGTACAACTGCCCACATCCTTTATCCCAAAACATCCAGACACAACTCTTGTACACCGGATGTCTTTCAATCAACCTTAATGGCAGGTACAATAGATCTTACATTTCTGTAGCATTTAAATTCTACTTTGATGGCCAGTTTTAGGACACCAAAGCAGCCCTTTGCTACTCTAAAGCTGATTTGGAAGCCTCATTTTAATTTCTGTGTTTTAGGGGATGGTAATCAGAATTTGCTTAATATAATATCCCTTCTGCCCTGAAATAGATTCCTCCACATAAACACACAGCCCTTCCTGAGCTGCACAGGCTCGTCTCTAATGATGCTATCGTTTTAGTGAACTGTTCATTTAAATTTCCCTGGCAAACCTCTTAGAAAAGTATGGGAATGAGGTATCCTTTTTTTTTCTGTGCCAGAATACCCAGTCCATCCTATCGCATCAGAAACATTTGTATCTCACTGCATCTCCAGCAGTTTTAAGGGCATTGTTTTAGGACTGGTACTTTTTTTAATCAAGCAGCACAATGATCCTATTTTACTTCCATCCACTTAGCCTATTAATGCAGGCTAATACTGCATGTTCTCGTGGCAGCAAAAACTAAAGTGTACCCAGAGACTACAGTGATAGATTACATGTACATGCTGTGTCATATCCAATTAACTCAAATTGACTGTGTACTGCATTATGCTGTTAGTGCATGGAAGATCAATAAATATGGAGAAAATCCAACAAGGCTCTCTCCATTCCCATCCAATTCTAGTAGGTCTGAGACAGATCATGCTCCTATGATGTGTATGCTGCTGCTGAAGAGGGCAGGTGGTGCATAGACACCATTCAAACTTGGCCTATTCAATCTAAACTCCTCTAACTCTCCATTCATGCATAGCAAAACACCATCTGGTCCTATTTTGCCTCCAGCAATCACAGCTGACCAAAAACGATAATAACAGCTGTTGCAAAACAAAAGCCAAACAAAGGGGGGAGGGAAAGGTTAGAATGAAGTCCAGTGCTGCAAAATACTCCATGAAGTGAGAAATGGAAAAGGAGCCATTCAAATGTCCAATTCCCATTGAAAAGAGTCAGTGCAAGACTTCTGGTTAAACTTGAGATATTTAATCCATCTGTCCTGCAAACGACAATGGTCAGGTGATAATATAAAATTGAGATTATGTTGCATAGAGGTATTTAAAGCCTTTGTTCTCCAAGTTAGAAACTAATGACCCTGTGTCAGCTAAAAATTAAACCTCCTTATGTTCTTTCATCATGTGTCAACCTGGGTTAATGTGAAAGTAGAATGTGGTTAACCGGGGTGATAAAGCATCTGAAACCTTGGGAAAAGAAAGGAGCAGTTAAGCACTTGTAAATGATATGAAGGAAAACGTTCTGTAAAATGTGTATGACACTGAAATCATACGGATACTGCATTTTCCCTGTATAAATTGCATATTAAATGATTTAAATTAACAGTTTTATTTATGACCTCTGATAGCAAAGTTATTCACTTAGACGTAGAGAATATGAACACCAACTTGCACAGTCTGAAACACAAGATGTTCTGCAATATGCTATTGCGGGTAATATAAAATATAATTTTGTAGCAAGGAGGGGGGCTGCCGTTTTTCATGATTCAAATTTTGATATATAAAATGTAGTCCTGCTCAATGATTAAATTTTTTTAGCTGAAGTAATTAAAACTATTTTTCCTGGAATTGACCATCAGTAGTTCAGCAGCTCTTAATCAAGTGTGATAAAACTCAGGATTTATTAAATCATTAAATGAGTGTAATAACACCTGCTTCTCGCTGCAAATAGTTGAAAACAGACTTCAGTTGTAATTAACTCTTATCATTAGTGACATTTTTTCAACGATACTTCATAGGTCTTCAAAATGACAATTATAGAACTAATACATAATTACTGTCACATGCAGTTTAGCAATTATTTCTGAAGACAGTTGTCTAAAGGTTTCAAAAAGACTATAAAATGGTTCCCTTTGTTATGTAACATTGCTTAAAACTGACACACAAAACCATCCCTCACAGCCAGCCTCTGCTGTGCCATTTCTAATGCACACAGGCTTCCTTGCTCTTGGAATAAACACCCTCCACCCCAGACATGATTAGATATCATACTAAGGCTATTATGAGCATGGGTAGCTGTCAACTAACACCTATTATGAAAAGCTTCAATTTATACACGTTGTTTTCTGCTCCAAGAAATCTATACATTTCTAATTAGACTCTCTCGCTGTTCAATATTTGTACATAATAAACAGTACCTGAGGATTATGAAATATTGAAAGCTGAATTCATTATTAATAAACTCTCACAGTATAGTACCTCCACCCACGAGTCCGGCTGCAACTTTTGGGGAATCTATATTCCATTATTTTTTGGTTGTGGCCCGAGCATGGTAGCCATGGACACGGCCTGAAACAGGATTAGGATTCTGCTCAGGTTTGACACTTGCTGTTTTTAATTTTCATTTTATCATAAGCAGTTTAAGATTGTTGCCAGTGGTAATTTGCAATTTTTATCAAGACCTCTTCATTATAGCTTCTGACAGGACAGATGCTGTAATTAATCATGCAAGACAACTGGGGATAGTGGTCAGACTGCACCCACAGCACAGCTATTGCAGGCAAAGAAGAAAAAGGATTTCTCCCCTCTGTCAAGAGTAAAAATGTACAAACGGCACTAATATCTTGACAACATGCTGGATGCGAATGTTCCCAAATCTTTTTCCCATGAAATACCTCCCTCTCCATCACTTCCTACCTCCACAATTAAATACAAGTCAGACAGCCTGGATCAGCCAGAGCCAGGGACTCACAGGCAGGAGGCCCGGGGCAATGGCTAGGTTTGCAACTGAAATGCAAGAATTTGAAGAAAACCACAATTTTAATCTGTGACCACCACAGCTCAAACAGTTTCCCTATCCTGTTCCTGCCAACACACGGAGCACAGAGCAGGACGGCTGCTTTGTAACTCCACCACCTGTTTTCTCTCTCCAAAGTCACAGAAACCTCAGAGAAGTTGCGTGGGACTCTTCAGCCTTGTGCATTTGCGGACACAAGAGCTGATTACAACCCTGATCCAGATCAGTACCCACCTACACACCATGGCTGAGAAAATAAAAATCCAAAAAGTTAAATAAAGTTTCTAAGAATATGTTTTTATAAGGAGATATGGATGGTTTTCTTTTTTCTATCAAAGACTTGTGGCCCATCAGTTTTACTGAAATGTGTTTATTCTATAGCAAGATAAAAGCATTTATTTTAGATAAGCAAAATACAAACAACTTAATTGCTGCTATCGTAACTCATAAAAAAGTATAAAACAGCATAAAAACACAATAAGCAATGTAGCAATTAATAATTCATGTTACCAGTGTTTACATTAAAGCCTCATTTATGAAAACTTTACAACACATGATATGAAAACTTACAACTTTTAAAGAAAATATTTACATTGATTATTCGGTTGTGGAGTTTCTTTTAAATATTCTACTGGTTTTACAGCATATTAAAAACTCTTGCATTTTTCATCTTAGCTTTTTGTAATAACAGTTTTATTTAAGTGCATTTCCCTTTTAAAAATACAGTGTATTAAATCTGAAACTCATCACTTTGACACAGAATATAATATTCACATTTGTTCTGTAATTGGAATTAACGTAATAGGGTAACTGTCAATATATATTTTGTTACAAACTATGGTATGTTTATTTGGAGAAATGTAGTGAAAGGATGGATCAAACATTTAAGTTCAGTTACTTGCATTTGTTTTTCTGAAGATATTTAGGACAGAAAATTAAGAGCTTTGGCAAAAAATCTGTAATTTACTCTATTTCTTTTCATGACAAAAAATGCCATCAACTAACTCATGTCATACAATTATGATTGTATGAAAACCAATCATCATCATTTTACAGGTAGTTACAACTGTGCTTTAAGGGCTTCATGAGTTCGTACTGCCTCGAAGTGCATTATTCACTTTTAGAGAAAGACGGGTTGTATCATATAACTCTGAAAGGCCATTTTGCAGTCATAAGGTCCAAGTATTTATCAGGCCATTTGATTCACATATTGTAGGTAAAGCTTAAATAAATTAAAAAGGCATCACATGAAAAAGAGCACAGCTTTTTTTTTTTTTTTTAAACAAAATGATTTATAGTCAGCTAAAAGATGATACACAGCTACATTGTAGTTCTTTATTGCCTATCTAATAGACACTTTAGAGGATCATTTGATCTGTTATGCATCCCTGCATAACTACCATCAACAATTTACAGTTTTCAGCCAAATATGGTTTACCCCTACCCCCTCCGTCAACACAAAGCGATGCTGCAAGATCATTTATCTTCAGAAAATACTGACCTGTGATAATACTTGAGTCTGTGTCTGGGATTGTATTTGTGACTGGTGCTGTTGAGGTGCTGGCTGAGGGCTCCCAATGGCAGGGATGGGAGATGTGATCTGAGAGGCTACTGGAGAGTGCTGCTGAGGAGAAGGCTGTGACTGGTGTTGCATATGCTGCATTTGCTGCTGCTGCATTTGCTGAAGCTGTATGTGCTGAAGCTGCTGTTGCATTTGCTGTTGATTAATTTGCTGCTGAAGATGCTGCTGCTGCTGCTGCAAATGTTGTTGCATATGGTGCTGGAAATGCTGCTGTTGCATTTGTTGTTGTATTTGCTGATGCATTTGATGCTGATGTAGCTGCTGTTGCTGCATCTGCTGCATCTGTTGCTGCTGGAGCTGCTGTATCTGGTGCTGCTGGCTTTGCATCGAGGGACTTACTTGAGATGAAGATGGTGTTGCCACCATATTTGTTCCCATAGAGCTTATCAATGGAGCTGCAATGTTTGTTGGCATGTTTGGTGCAATGGTAACAGACGCTACAATCTGGTTCATTGGCAGTCTCATGGTTAGAGGTTTTGGAGCAATTGCTCTGGGAAGGGACTGTTGAAGACTTTGAGGAGACGCCGATACCGTTGCATGTTGAGAGAGGGAAGTATTCAGAATAAGGGAGGAAGACAAATTTGTGGATGCCAATGTTTGCTGGACAGAACGAATTGTCTGGGCCTCAGCAGACTCTGCAGCAGCCTGTGTTTGGAAAAGAAATTCAAAAACTTGTATTGGTAAAAAACTGACATCATCTCCTATCAAACTTAAAAAATTATAAAAATCCCCTCCTGCCCTCTCTTGCTTCAACGTACGTAGTTCAGTGGGAAGGGGGAAGGCTTTGCCCTCGAGAATTTATCCAATTATTATAAAGGTCCATTTAGGAAACACGGTTCAGAACATCCTCTGAGTTGCACACTTTCTTCATCCGTTACAAGCTTTTACCACCTCGTTTGTTTCTTGTTTGTCCTCTTTCAATACTTAAATCTATCTGCTTGCACTTAAGGTATTTAGAAAGGTACAGATCCTGGCTCACTATGACCTGATCAGTTTAAGTTATCCTGCGTTTTTAAAAAGAAAACTTTGTTTCTGTTTACAGAAAGTAAACAGTTACAGGGAAAGAAAAGCCACAGCTACTCAGGGAGACTTTTTCATCTTCCATTTTCTATCAGGAAACATCAATCAGCAGTCTGAGAAAGGCCACTCTGATCCACTGAGCCATTACATCACACCTTCGCCTGTCTCTGTACACAGTACCTCCAGTTCTTACCTGAATGTCAGTTCTTTATTGGACAAAAAAACCTCATGTGTGCCCTGGTTCAACACCAGAAATTCACAGTATATCTTTGGGCTGGAAGAGCCCAACACTCTCTATATACTTAGAAACAACAACAAAACAACACTGTTCTTTGGGAGACAAATCCAAACAGAAGCATATCCCAATGCACCAATTATCATGGTATAAGATGAGTGTACAAACACCCAACTTCTCGAACTACTGCTTACAAACTAAAGCTCCAACAAGTAGGATTCATCTTGCATAGTTTTATACATCTGCATTGTACACAACACGTAACCTAGTTGCCTAGAATCCCTTTAAAGACAATGGAGAGAAAACCTCTCTTCCAGTACAATTAATTGATGTATTTTAGACATTTACCTTAGAATGTATCAAAACTTGCCTCAGAAATATCTGTACTATCCCTACTCTCAACAAGAACCTTTGGTAACAAAGCTATAGCAAGGATGTCATAAGTAAGGAGAGATGAATTCTGAACTTTCCACCCTATCTTCTTGCAAGTCACTCAGCAACCCAGGTTCCACAGATTTAAGGAGAAAATATGATTTCTGATGTTTTTGAAAAGGGACTTTAGGACTGAGAAGATAAATTCCCTCAAAGGCATTTAGAATTCCAGCTGCCATTTCACTTAGCATTGCATTATTAAAAACTTTGAGGATATTACCTAAGTCCTAGAGACAACAGAAAAACACAGCTATGTATACCTAATTTCTGTTGTTGTATTTCTAAGCATTAATTAAAATACACAGCAACTTTCTATACAATTTACCAATGCTCTGCAGTTGTGTATTCAAATAAGTATTCTTCATTCTCAGGAGGTGGATCTCATCAGTTTAGTCTATTGCTTTCTAGTGATCAAGGATATTTTCGTAGTTGATCTTTAGAAAGTATTACAGGAGAAATAACCATCTTGATTTCCATACATATATCAGATGGACATAAACATATTTCTATTTGCAATATTCAGAAGCAACAGACATACAATCAACCCAGTGCTAGCAGCTAAAAAGGTAAATTCTCAAATAAGACAACAGAGCTTTGTTTTCTTCACATGAGTTTTACATTAACTAGGGATCCACTGCAATATTTAGTGTGGCTCACTGCCAGCTAGTCCATTTGTAAGTACTCTCCAAATTCAGAGCCACCAGACTTATTATTTTTCCCCCTCACCTGCAAGAAATACTTAAGCTTTGTCATACAGTAACTGCTCTCCAAATCCATGCCAAACAAGTTTGTCTTTGGAGAAGTAACACTTGAAGAAAAAAAAAAAAAATCCCTCTGCGAATACCTTGTAAATCTTAATGTCAAAAGGTTGCTGTATTTTTCATGACTAAATTTTACTTCTATTGTGAAGTGCATTATTTTGCTTCCAAAGATAATGGATGATGTACGTTTACAAACTTATTGTTTGGTAATCGTTATTGTGCCATTAGAGAAAGGAAATTTCTGTTGCAGGGTTCAAGCAGCAGTACAATGACTTTTAGAACTGTATTACATAAATCCTAGGATTCTACTTTTGTTTTGCATAACAGCACATCCCTGCCTCCATATTTAAAACAACATTGCCAAAAGCTAACTTGCATTATATTGAAGACATTATTAGGCTTACCTTGGAAACAAGGCTTGCTCTATAGGCTGCAAGTGCCTTTAGGTATTCTTTTTTGGCAGCTTCAGTTTTTCTTTTATAAACCTATTAAAAGAGACCACAATTTCACCAACTTCAGTTATCAAGAAGTTTCTGCCAGAGCGTTCCCAGAATCACTTGCAAAGAAACAAACATCTCAGATTAAAAAACAGGAAACTCCCTGGGAAGAAAAAGCCCACGTAACATTAAATATTCTTGCAGGTGGCCACAGCCTTCCAGGTCTATTTGCTGGACTTTCACCACAATTTATGTCAATTTATCATGAAGGAAAAAACCTGCTCGAGCAGCCAACTGTTTGACAAGACCAGCTATGCACACTTCACCTCCCTAGGAAATGATATTTTACTGACACTGAGAGTTTCAGATGCTGAAAAGTATCTGAAGTAGTATAAAGTAGAAAAAAAAGGCACCTAAGCAGTAATTTTGTTTGAAAAGTATTCAAACTGCACTTAAACAAAATCGTACATTTAGTAAATGCGGTTCACAGAGTTTTGACAATTCACTTTCCCCAAAGCCAGTATTAGAGAATCCCACAGAGCTTAAGAAAAACAGTTAAGCAAAAATTGAATAAATCTGTGTCTCTTATCATCAGTAAATTTAAAGTTCATCCTTAAATCATGATCATCATCTGTTAAATGATCATCATCTGTCAGACTATTAACTATGACTAGGAGCTGCACTGAGTATCAACAGGCAAAGAGCCCCAAAGGATTTTTTTTTCCAACCCATGTGTAGTAGTTATATGTGTATGCTAAGAAGAATAACCCTCAAGCAAGAACAAAACTCATCATTCTGTACCAAGTTTGAGTTGGAGATAACATTTTCACACACGACATTGTAATGAGGCACAGAGAATTGGCTTCAAAGGTTTGAAATCAACATGCTTTGTAACAAATTCATAAGGCAGATCAAAGGAAAAGGTAAATGTCCTGTACCTTCCCCTTTCCTATTCTAACTTCTGATTAATAGGAAACAAGAGCTTTGAAATAGGAATCATCAAAAGATTGTCTTAACAGGACTCCAGGACAGTATCACCTGAGCTTTTTACAAACTGCCCTTAAAAATTTAAAGACAAATGCATCCATTCAATATTACCTACTGGCTCTTATAGCAAAATGCTTTTTAGATGCCAGGTCTTCAGCAGGTTCAAAAAAAAATCAATGCAGCTCTATAGAGTAAGAGGTCTACATCAGCAAGCAGTGTGCTCTGCTCAGAGCAGAGGTAGGAGGATTCTTTACAAGGATTACTATATTACTTCTTGTAAGACATCCCTGCAACCATTTTTTTTTTTTTTACCTGTTTTTGTTCTTCTCCTAAACTGTCCCACATCGATGCCACTATTTTTGAAACCTCTCCAAACGTAGCATTTGGGTTCTGCCCTTTAATTGCAGCTTGTGTATCTCTGAAGAAAAGGGCATATGCTGACACTGGCTTTTGTGGCTCGTTGGGATCTTTCTTTTTCTTCTTCTTTGGAGTCTTGGGCTTCTTGCCAGAATCTGGGGCAGCTCTTTTTTCTCCAGTAGCCTGAGAAACAGCAATAACAGTCTATATATGCATGAAACATAAGAATACTGAAAAATTGACAGTCTGGCTTACTAATATATAGATAAAACTATTGTGTAGGCAACATTTTGGAGAGTCCTGTTGTGCAAGCCTTTCTCCAAATAGCATTACTCTCAGTTATTCTCATCAGATGTACTGGAACTAAATGCCTAAAGAGCTACCACCTGTCGTAAACATGGCTCAGAATCAATTGTACAAGCTTGACCTGAAGAAGTGCACCATCACACCCTGAATTTCTATTAAAAAAAAAAAAAAAAAAAATAAAAGATTTAATCTATAGTGTGCTTTGAATAGGCAATCTATGTTTTTCCATTAAGATGCAATTCCTGCAGCACAGACTCAAAAGACAAGAGCTTGGCGGCATTTCCTGGCTCCCAGACCTAAGGTTGCCAGCTTTGACATGGGTCAAGGGTTAAAAAAACCTTACCCTTAAGGCAAGAAGCAGCAGCAGCTCTGCACTTTCTCTCCACCTGCAGCAAATACCCCCTGTGCCCACCACCCATCCCCAGTGCTCCCTCTGTGGGGTCAGGGGTCCCCCCCACCTAATAGCTCCTCCTGCCCCAGGAACAGGGGAACCTGGATGCTAGCCCAAGGATGCTAATAAAAGGACTGTGAGAGGTATATTTAGAGCCACAGTATCTGTTTGCTTCCATAAGTTATTCACCAGAAGAGGGTATAGGACATGAGGTGCAACGAGTCCTTTTACTTCAATATTTTCAGGATCCTGTACAATACTCTTCCTCACACATGATTTCCATTAACTGTTCCACACGATTTCCATTAATTTAATGAGAAAGTCTATCACGGAACAGTCTAAGTTAACCCCTTAAATATACTGCTATAATAAGATTTTTGCTCTATTTTGTTGATAATTTTTTCCATTTCTAATAAGTTTAATTGTAAATTAACTACACTTGCAGGCAGAAGAAAGCTTATTTTATTTCTTTCTGAGCACACCATATTTTAAATGACTCCAGTGAACACTAATATGACACAATTGTCCAAAGCTGATGAGCAAAGAGATTCACCAGATCTATAAATCTAAAATGGATTATTAATGTATTCAGCTGAAAATAGATAGATATGCATATTCTGACCTCTGCTATCTTGGAAGTGTCATGGAAACTTCCTAAGAAGCTAAACAGCAAAAGGGTCTCATATATCACAATACAGTAAAGTGTTTTATATGACCACACTGCAGCAGGGATGACATTGCCACATTCATGAAAACACAGAATATAGACATGTAAAGCTTACTCATTACAAAGCACAGAATAACTTACTCTATTTGATTCATCTGCATCTTCTTCGTTTATAGAGCTGGATGGGGAAGGAGTGGCTGATTTACTTGCAGGAGGGGAGGGAGAAGTGTGTGGCAAGTTAGTGCCTCCTAAATTTAGCCCCAGCTGTGCGCTTAGCTGAGACTGGTTAATGGTGGTGAGCTGAGAGGGAGGCATAATTCCTGAATGAGCAGCATCAGTCATGTGGACAATGGATCTCATAATCAAAGAATGGTCTTGGCGGTACTGAGAAACTTGTGTGTGACTCTGATCCTGAAAGAGATTGAAACAGTATTTAGTCATTAACAGTGACCATATAGCATTAGCGAGTAAAGTTATTTTTACAGGCTCACACCACTGGAACTGTCTGTTTGTGGTTTGTTTTGTTTCTTTTAACAAATTAAATACATTTTTAATAAATGAAACGCAGCAACAGTTACCACACTTGCTTCAGACTTTGCTTTTCCCCCAGTCATTTTTTCGGGGGTAATAAAAACTGTATTTCCCGATTTTTAAACATTTTTTCTCTTGATGTCATGTGAAATACCCACATAAACAACTGGCTGACTGATGACACAGGGAAAACATTGCAACTGAGTAGACAAACTGCTGTCAAATGCAGAAAGCAAACAAAACGGGGAGGGAGTGTGGAGAGAAAAGCATCTTCCTTTACTGACATTCAATTATTCATAGCTGTTACCAGTAACAGCAGTAGGTATAAAACAGCCCTGTTTAAAATAACTTTTAAATCCCCTTCAGACAAAGAACATCGCCCTGCCGCATCTCGAGTGCAAACACAGCAGCACTCTAGAAAACTGTTCAAGTAATCCTAATCACTCCTAAAAATCCTTTTTTGCCAACACCATACAAAATGATATGTTTTTATCTTTAATCCAACAATCAAACACGTGTGGAAGTAGCAAGCTATGCACCAATCACCAGTTTATTTTCTTGTACTTCATGTCTTGGAAACTCAAGTGCTTGCATGTTTTTGTCTCTGCTGTTTCTTGAGGGTAAAAACTAAGTCGTCGTCTTCATCTACACAACACTTATCACAGTTGTAAATAAAAGGAAGTCAGACCCCAGAGGTAAAAGTCAACTGGAATCTGACTATGAACAACTCGGTTTTGTTATTTTTTTTAACCACACACAGACCAATACACAATAAGGGAACATTTAAAAAGAAGATTTTTAAACCAGTTAGTAAGTGAAGAGAATAAATAGCTCACAACTTGATTTAGCAACTTGACCAATCTATAGCCATTGTTCAAACAGACACAACCACAAGAAGTACACTAGATTTTGAAAACTCCTTCATTACTAATAACCCACATTATTAATAGCCTAATTTGTAACAGGTACAATGATCCTTAATGAAATGCCACTGAGCAAAACTGCAATGCTGAGAGCCCAGCATAGAGCCCACCTGACTTCCACAGCAAATTTCGACTTTTCCAGTGTTCTCTTATTAAGTTTGTATAAGCTCAGATCGGTGTTCAAAAATCTGTATCAACACTGAGGTTTATCCCAAGTGACTTTGCTCTTACTCTTTCCCAGTGGAGGCAGTGGGCTCTGTGCTCCTGGAAACCTCTTATCTGGGACAAGTGCAGTAGTACAAAGAAGCGATGCACTTGTTAAGGAAGAAGCTTGCCCTGCCTCATCCATCTTATGTGTAAGTGCTGCAGCACACCACTTCCTTATAGCAATAACTTATTAATTCTGAATTTGGCATGCCTGTGTCTTTCTGCTGAAACCCATATATAGAAAAGAAAGCCTTTGTAGCATAAAAGTGCACGTATTGTGTTGCACCTGGACCCAGTACAGATGAAGCTAACTCCACATGCTCATGATCCAGGTCCTATATGCTGGGTCTCATCTTCATTTTCCCCCTGCTTGCCAAGCCATTGCCCCTTGGTTCATCATCCATACTGCACCATGCTGCTTTTCCTACTTCTTAGGGTCTTTTAATATTTTCAGTAACGGAGCATAGTTCCTTAGAGATGAATGCATGTGCCAAAAGTGAAGCACTGATACAGAAAGATCAAAACATCAGACTTACTGGCTGAAATACCCATTTGCTTCAGGGCACCTTTCTGTGAAAATTTACGACCGTTAACTAGAGGGTCATTTTGATTCAGAATTATATTGGCAGCGGCATCTGGAAGTCATTCAAAGTCTTTTTAAAAGGATATCACTTTCTGCATATTTCTCCATTCCTTTCTAGTTTACAGACCTTGCTTTACTGCATTAAGAAAAAAAAATGTGTTTTTAAAGCAAAGGTGGAGATCTTCAGAATTACCTTCTCTCATAAAAAGCAACTTTCTTCATTATATTGCAGGCAGTACTTCCGTAGGGCTGTTCTATGGCCTAAAAGGCTAGCCTTTGCTCTCTCTCTATTGTTATACAAAACAGGCTTTTTGGGCCTCTACACCAAGGCAACGAAATATGATGACATGGGTTACAAACGATTTACTCTAAGTCTTGTCATTTCAGTTGCATTTACGATTTTATTGAGACTAAATTCTCTTGACTTGCATTGACCCAGAATCTAATTTTATACAAAAGCCCATGAATTCTTAACTGTCACTTCTTCTGAGGCTACTTCTGAGGCTATTTGATGCTTCTGTGTTTTTTCATCAACTTATTTAATTCCTGTTTTTCTCTTCTATACTTCTTCCCAATTTTTAATCTTTAAAAACTTCACTAGAAGCTAGAATTAGAAACAACAATATCTTGTAATTGGCTCTCTAGCACCAAGCATGTAAGACTTACTATATAAAAGAAGATATTTTATAACATTTCCAATCTTTTCTCATTACATCTTATGTGCATATGATAACCAGGAATTCGTCTATTTTTTGCACTTGGAATTAAAGTTATGTGGCTAATCAATGCAAAAAAAAAAATAGGAATTTCATTTTTATTTTGCATTTTGGTGTTATGGGCCTCCACAGCCTCTGGTATCTGCAGAAGAGCTTTCAGACAAGGAAGCATAAGCCATTGTTTATAGCTGTACAGTGGTTTATGTAGCAAGAAAGCAGGGTGGTCAACAATAACAATGAGGTTCACAGCATTTGTATATAAATTCTGAGCAAACAAAATCTATCTAAGGAGATGTAATCAAGAAAGCAAGTTTTCCATCAATTATCTCACCTCTTATTTTTTTCCTTATTTTACAAAGACCAGTATTGAACCTCAAGAATCAGCATTTCATTATGCATGAAATGTTAAACAAAGAAATGTTAACAACAACAACCATATCAAGAAAACACATGGAAATACAATTACAGTAAAACATCTGCAAGACACCCTAATTATATTACTACATAAAAATTGAAAAGGCAAAGCTTGTGCATTCAAAATAATCCACTGAGAATACTGTGAAAATTTTAGAGAGTAACACATGCTCATTTCTTACATAAACTTAACCAGAAGTGGAAGCAGTATGTAAGCATTATGAGCATCATAAGCATTCAGGATTTTCATCACATAATGCAGAAATGACAGATTAGTTCTCAAAAAAAAATCATGGACTCCTCAAGCGAACAGAAGGAAGTGTTGAGTGAACCTGATATGCTGTACTGTTTTGGACTGAAGTTATGCAAAACTTGGTGATATTAACATACAGTCTGGCACAACTCAACCACTGGTTTACTCAGCTCGACAATCAAACAAGGACTTAATGGATGAAATGGAAAACCAAAGAGAAATGACTTGTGTGATTCCTCTGCAGACTGAAATGACTGTCTCAGATCTCTGTTTCTATTGTAATCCTACATAGTGCTGCAAAAAAAAATATGCTTTATATAAATTTACTGAGGGAAATGCCAGCCACCTCTCTGGTCTCTTCAATTATACACGCTGATTTATTAAAGAAAAAAATTAAAAAGCAAAAAGCAAAATATGGTCCAAAATGTTTTCCCCTCTGAAAATTAATTGGCTTTCTGTCATCACTCCTGAATAGCTCCAATAGCACCCATTATGAAGAGTTTCATCATTTGATGTGTTGAAGACATCAAAGGCACTGTGATGTTATCCATCCAACAAATTATCCTACTTTCAACTATTCTAATCTATTTAGAGAGTCATGTCAAATAAGTCCTATTTAGTCATATTTAGAAGTCATGCCAAAGGACATGTCTCACAGCATACGCAAAATATGTAGATTTTTTAGTTTGATTTGCAGAAGTATTAAGTCCTTGAAATTTGATAAAAATCAATTCCTCTACAGCCAGGAAAGCAAACAGAATAATGAGACTTTAATTTAAGGTGTGAACTCTAATACTTTAATTTATACAGTGTATACAGTTAAAGGTGTTTTTCAACGATTTCTGTACCTCATCCAGCCAAAGTGAAACATACCCCTGAGAAACAAGGGAAAAACTATGGTAATAAAGGATAGTTCCTTCTTCTGATATCAAGTCATTAGGCATCCAGTAGCTAATAGAGCCACTAACAGAGCTACTATTTATTTTGATAAATGGTACAGAGGGCCAACCATGACTTCTAGAGATGTCATAATTTCCACTTACCCTGCATTTTGAGTATTATTTGCAGACAATAGTTTTGTCCTGGATTTCTACATTGACAAAATTTTGAACTCCACAAACATTCAACAGGATATATGAAATGTAACAAGGAAAATACTTTTTAGACCATTTTGTGTAATAATTGAGTCTCAGTTAAAATCCATGTCTACAATATTCAATCATGGAAATAGGCAACACCTCCACCAAGATGTAGGGCTGGGATCTGACCCTATCCTGCATGAGCCAGGTTTTTAAGAAAAGTAGTCAAGTCTGTGGTAAATCTGCCAACAAAAATAACTACACAAAAGCTAACATTTATGTTTATGCTCACTGTGCCCTGGTTTGGGAAGCTGACTTAAAACATTATATATTCTTTTGCCTTAGGAATTTGTCACTGTCAATGTAACATAAGCTGATGTAATACTTTGAAGTATTCGAGTTGAAGCAAATGCACTTCAATGTAAAGAGTGGAATCCTCAGTTGTGCTTGTCTGTAAATTACTCCCTTTAGTTTTGGGCAAGTCAGCATATCTCCAGAAGAAATCCTCAATATTCTTTTTCTCCATGAGCAAAATAGAGATAAAAGAATCCATTAATCTAAATTTTTACAAGATTGGAATTCGCTGCCAGTCAAAACAAATCAAACTAACAGGATGCTTTTTTCTATCAGAGATTAAATCCTTACTTAATAGAGTATAAAACAGTTGCACTTGGTAACGCCACCACTGAAGAAGTGTCCTTCCTCTCCCCCTTTCAGATACTGTGATTGGTGATGATCTGTCAAACTACAGTTATCGGGAGATCCACGACAAGCAGCAGCTTCTTTTTCTAGCAATGAGAACACTCCTAGGTTTTCCTTTGTGTCTCTGTAGTAAAGTAAACCTTACCTAATTTAATTCCCAAATAAAGGCTACAACAACAAACAGTACATGTCAGAGAAAAAAAAATGATGTCTGCAGATGGATCTGAAAGATTGGTTGGTGACAGGAGGCTTATGCACATTCTGCTGCCTGAAAGACATGAAGAGCATGCAATCTCCTGGTCTGTGCGCTCCCCCAGTCCCAATACATCAGAAATTACTGTTTTCTGTTCACACAGAAAGAGCACATAACCCAGAGAAGGGGCATGAAGGAGAAAAAACAAACAAACAAACAAACAAACAAAAAAAACATTAGGGCCCACTGATTCATTCCTCAAAACTGAGCAACTATCTCCTTTTTTTCTGTCAGTCTCAGATGTCTGTAGAAATTCCTGTCTAGAAATAAATCTATTGCTATATGATTTTCTTCTATGGCTACCACCTCCAAACTAATTTACCATGGTTTTTTCGAATCTTTCTCATCTACTGTCCTTTGATTTTTTATTTTTTTTTTCCTCATGCTTTTCTTTCAGGTCAGTGGCCCCTCCTGTGGCTGGTGTGCGTTCTACCCCTGGGCAGCGCAAAACTTCTTTCTCAGCAGACAGCCTGACCTGTGATGTCGGGTTGTTACAATGCCGAGAGACCACTAAATGACAAGTTAAGATGATTCCTTCTATGGAAGGACGTTCGGGGAGTAGGCAGGAGGAGCACACCTACGCCAGGTGGTGCAGCACCACCTCAGAGGTGTGGCTGGTGCCAAGAGATGGAGCCAAGCAGCCTGGGTGCCTGCCACACCAACACGGCCCCGAGCCCCAGCTCTGGCTCCCCCTGCCTCGCTGCTCTGTGCCCCCACTGGTACCAGCTTGTTCACAACAGGCTCAGGTATCTCTAACATAATGCTGCATTACATGGTGAGGAATCACTAAATGCTCACAGCTGGGCAAAATCACACAGCCAAACCAAGCGATAAAAGACTGTCCTCATAATGCTTGTAATGCTTAAGCAGGTCACCCAGCAAGCCTGGCACAGAGCTCTTGTGGTTTGGGAGCCTCATTCTCACCCATCTACTTTCCTGTCAAAACCACATCTGTCCGAAAGATGACCCGAAACAATCCTCTGACAGTCCCCAAAGAGGGCTGAAGAGGCAATGCTTCTTGGTTGTCTCAGCTGCACGTCGAGCCTTTCTGTTCTGAAAGGGCCTGTGCTCTTGCAGAGGGATGGCACCTTGGGCTTGCTATAGCCCTGAATCCACCCACAGCAGCCACTACTTATGCTTTAGCAGCACCTCATTCACAACTTATTTATAGTTCAAATTTTACACCACTTTGCAGACACTTTTAAAAGCAGGTACCCTGCTCCTTCCCCCCCCCACCTCAGCTGCCTACCATACTTTAAAACAGTCTGAATCACACTCCTTTTGGACACGGGATCCAACAGCGTGATCACAAGGCGCATGTGACTCAGATCACAGATCTGGGCTCTGATCTGATCAGTCTGTTGGCACGAGGAGCTTCTATCCAAATTAGCAGTACAGGCTTAGGTCTGCTGTATGCAAACAGCAAAGGCACATTGCAAACAAACACTGGAGAGTTGAAATGAAGTTCTGCAATATCAGGTAAGTGCTGTTAGCAGTTTTGTTACGACCTCTGCAACTCCAGGTGCTTCAGCTACCAAATCAAAGGCAGACTTCAAAGGTCCTTATTATGCAGAAAGCATCACGCGGAGAGACTGCAAGGAAGCATGACAACCAACAGACATTACCAAAGGTAACATAAATTGTGCGAGGAATCGGGGGGTTGCGGGGCGGGAGGCAGGGAGGGACAAACGACACACTCAGGTGTTAGGTGGCATTTGTTTAACACTGCCACAAGTGCTGGTATCAATGTGTTGTGCCTTTGTCTTTGGGATTTTTGTTGTCTTCTGTTCTTTTTTTTTTTTTTTTAAGCAAATCAGAAGAGTAGGTCTCATTATCTTCCATATTATCAGAACCAAGCTTCTCCCCCCCCCCCCTTTTTTTTTCCAGCTACTTGGCAACATAGAATATAATCTAAAACTCTACAAAGACTCCATATTTCTTTATAGCTTGAGAACTGGAGGTGAAAGCTGAGTATCAGGTAAGCTGTCCATGAGGAAATGTGGCTGGTAACAGTAGAGAACTGGAGGAAATGCAAAGGCAGTTTTCAACTGACCCAAGAATGAGGGGGGCTGGACCCAATGCAGCCTTTGTCCAGGTACAACACATGCAGCAGACCAGCACCTGCCTCATCTGGCTGACTTCAGGAAGCAGCAGGTCAGAGTTTGCTCACACCTGACTTGAAACTCAGGAGGCAGAAGAGTTCAAAGCCATGGCCCAGGCGTAAGACGGTGCCGACAGTCAGGTATGTCCACACTCCTTCTGTGTATGTCCACACACTTCTTAGGCGTTTTGCTGCTTCCTGACACCTTCCTGGTGGATGCAGCACTTTCCACGCCTTCATTTGGCCCCTCCCAGTATCTTGTGGAGTTAATGGATCCTGATGTAGGCATTATGAATATCACGCAGGCAGAGTCTTTTTTTCCCTGACTCTTCTGCCAGTATTCGTGTATTTTTCTTTTTCCACGTGGAAGTGCCTCACAGATGGGTAGGTTAATAACCTGCTTCCACTATTTTTCCCCCCAGCACCTGCAGTACCTGCTATTCAGACAGGTGTCTTTGGGAACGGCTGCCGCTGTTTCCTACGGGCAGGTCCTTTCTCGTGGTTACTCGGACAGGAAATAGTTTACAGCGACCATCAGATGACGAATAAAGATTTGGTTAAGGATTTTGTTCTGCTTTGAATTACCAACTTTTGAAAAGAACGCGAGAATCCATTTCCTTCTCCAACCATAGCAGCTCATTAACAGATGGCCTATTGTCTCCGTATCGATGAGAAAGGAGGAAAGAGCACGTCTCACAGAAAAGTGACTATATTATCTACTTTAAGCATTACAATGTCACCGAGGACATAAGAATCTACACACTATTAAAAACTCTATTATTCAGTATATCATTAGGCTGTGCTGTCTTCATCTCCCGCGGAAGTTGTAGCAGTTTCTGTACAGAAACAACTGCTGCCTATGGCCTCCAGGGCTGCAGCCCATTGTCCACTTCCCCCGGGGCCCTGTGAAGTGGGCATACGTGCTCTCTGAATGGTGACTAAAAATGCACAGCTATGTCATTAGACGCAAAATATTTAACCATATACAAATTAAAAAAATAAAAAAATAAAAATATCTGTAAAGACTTGAAAGCTCAGTGATGCCCACAGCCCAAATCTGCAGGCAGAGGACAGAGGGACACACTTCCTGCAGTAACAGGCACCGGAGCTACAAAATCCCCAATGGGCCCTAACAGCCTAATTTCATGAATCATGAGCCACCGTTTGAAAGATTCTGCATATGACCAAATGACACCTATCTGAGCCATGAGAACATCATTTAATTTGTGATTACTTAGTTTTGAGATTGTTTTTTCCCAGTACCACAAATTATTAGAAGCAGCCACAAAGTCCAATGCAAACCAGATTTATGATGTTAATCTGGAACTTGAGTTCAGTAACCCACCTTTCTCAAAGGACAAATACAGATAAGAAAACTGTGAAGATAATCCCTAGTAAGAATAGCTGCTATTCCTATAAATGAATAATTTTAACCTCCCAGAATTAGTTGTATGTTTTGGATTAGGGATGACAATAAACACGTTCATAACAAGCGCTTGTTTTAAAAGACCGTTCCAGGCCTTAAACACATTAATGACCTGTGAAACAACTGCTTCATCTGCAACACATTAAACAATGTTGTTATAATGTTGTATTAATTGAAAACCTACTGCATTCTCTCTAAATATAAGATTACAGACTGGATATTAGAAGAGAGATTTACAAAGTAGTTTCTTTGTAAAAGGAAATTTAAACATATAAATTAAAGCCATGCAGGTGAGTAGTGAAATAATTATCTTGAAAGCAATTTTTAATCTTCTGTTAATCTGTTCCTTGAAAAGTTAAATTAATAATCTGGGAATAAACTCTAAGATTTTGACCTTTACATAAAAGGTACCACTATTTTGAAACATTAGTAATATTTCTGTTTTATGCAGCCTTTAATAAGCTGAAATTTGCAACTTGGATCTTTAAAGCCACATCATTGTGCTGTTTACTTAAAAAGTCTTCTTGAAATAAAAGCAATAGCCACCACCATGCCTTTAGTTTGAGCACAGCGCCACTCTTAAGTAGTAATGTAATTAAAGATGAGCTTATTCCACTATGAATTAGCCTTATCTGTGCAGAATCCTGAATGCACTGAAAGCATTGCAACAATTATAAAATATAAACAGGCTCAAATCTTCATCAAATAGGAAACACATTTTCTCCAGCAGCATAAGGAATATAGGGAGCAATACATGTAAAATTATCAGTCTGTTATTGTAACATCTGTACTTTTTTGAATAAAAGAGAAAAATCAGACTGAAAAGAGACAATTATTTTACTGTCTGTTTCTTAGATACCAGAAAGAGAATTTTGAAATTCATCAAAGCTAACCTTCTGTTATGTACAACAGGCTAAGCTGAAAAGAATGTTAACAAGTTCAATTTTCATTCAATCAGCACTACTGCTCTCTGAAATGTTTCATTGCAGGAAAGAAATAAAAATAATCTATATGGTAATTATGAGGATGAATCCCCCAGTAACTTTCAGCTACATGAAAGGTCAGTTCTATTCAAGATATTTTATCAGTCCCCTGCACATACTCCTGTCCTGTCATTTTAAATCTGAACAGCATTTTATTTTCCCATTTACAGCTACCTGCAGAATTAAGTACTTAAGCCAAATAAGAAAAAAAAAAAAAAAAAAAAGAAATGTTGAATGCTGGCAAAGGCTATAATAGCATGGAGATAAATCGTTCAGCTGCTCTCTCTCAAGCCTCTGGGGCTGCAGATTTTTCTTCTCCTGGTGCACTGTGGGTATTCAAAACTTGTTCAACATGATTTCATTTCATTTCAGGCACTGCCTGAGAAAACTAAATTACAGAATCAATCATACAGAAGGTCAGAGTGAGACTTCATTACAAGTATTGCATGCTTGCATGAATATCTTTCATTTATGACTGACCCAATATGTCACAATAGCTGTCTAGTAAAAATAATCCACTTTCTGAAATTGATGTACTACTGATGTCAATGCTACTCAGCAGGCTGGGCAGATTATAGAGAGGTGTTAAAAAAAGGAACCCTCAGGAGCACAAGTTGTAGTTTTATAGAATTGCCACAGTTTGCAGATTAAAATAATTTTTCTATGGTCAGCTCAACAGAAAACAGAGCATTAATATAAAATACTGGGGTTTGATTTTTAATGAGGATATTCCTGTTGATTTCTATTTACTTATATTCAAGCATTTATAAGAATAATATTTGCATCATTTAAATCCGCATGTTCTTTGGAGTCAAACGTACATCAGCACTTCACTTTTCAGTGCTTTTTTTTAATATAAGGATTTTTTGTACGTTATTAAAATATGAAAACTAATCTACCTTTCTCCATTTTCCACTTTTTTTTCTTGTTGTTGTCTGTTTTTAAATGTAAAAAAATGCTGTTAAGTAAGATAAATGTGTTGTGTTTGTTGCCAATAATAATGAAGTTAATCAGCATTGTGACAAATTGTCACTCCTTCCACAGTATAATTCAGTGTGCCTGGA
This sequence comes from Heteronetta atricapilla, assembly GCA_011075105.1. NCBI lineage: Eukaryota > Metazoa > Chordata > Aves > Anseriformes > Anatidae > Heteronetta > Heteronetta atricapilla. The sequence goes on from CM021741.1 coordinate 5,093,208, forward strand.
TCCAGCTCCTCTGTGTCCAGAACTGCCTTGTTCTTAATAGTATGAGCAATTGTTAACTCATCAATACAAGCTTTTAATAATTGCTAGGCCACATTTATACAGTGAATAAATATCTTCCTTGCACTGTGAATGATTTTTTTCAATATAACAATGCACAAAGAATATGTTAAAAAGAATTTTTTTTGTCTGTCTTTCTGTGGGAAATATGTGAGATACTTGCAGAAGTATTATGAAGTAGCTAGCCAACTTCATACCCTAAGGGAGACATAGGAAAACCTTGACATAACCTATTTTTAACCATGCCTCTGGTGATTCTGCATTCAAGTTTATAGGTGAACATGTCAGGTAGTACATAGCAAAAAGCCAAAGACACACAGTATTAATCATAATTCTGTCCAAGACCATTTTCTTTTTTCAACATTTGTGATTTAAAATCTCATGACATTTCTTCAAGGTGAAATTCTTCTACTGGACTTTTCAACAGGGTAGGACTACATTTATCTAAATTAAATATGGCTTACAGTAAAGCTCTCTAATGCTTCACAAGATAACCAATAAACTCAATGCAGTTCATATTAAAAAAAAAAAAAAAGTTTGTATTCAGCTAAAGAAGCTTTAGTGATTAGCAATACATTATTAATACAGCCTTTAAATAAGACTATCCTAGTATCGCTGGATAAGAACATTGTTCTATAAGTGTATACGAACATCATAATTATTTTACAGCCCCATCTTTAGTTCCTTCAGATACAGTAAATTCAATTGACCATGAAATGAAATTTCATAGTCAAAATGCCTCCTTTACATTTTTTTATTGCTGCAATAAAGTTTTTATAGCTCCAAGGCAAGGTAATTCATGAAATGTCTAATTTAAAGATGAATTCTAATATTATTAATAAATATTTACCAGTTTAATAAAATGCACATTTTTCACATAAAATATGATGTACTGTTTTCATTTTCTATTTTTAAAATACAGATTAATGGCTGGAAAATTTGAGAACTAAGGAGCATTATGTGAGTTCAGGGGAAACCTATGCAAGGATCCTCTGTTAGTATTTTTAAAGTTCCTGATGTCACCCAGCATTTATGAGCAGAGGAGAAAAAAGATCACTGACTAAAATGCAGTGGTAGGGGTCACTCCATCTCAGAGTACAAAACAAATCTAGCAGTTGTCAGGAAGTGTCTGATATGAACCTCCCCGCGTGGCTACTCTGTATCAAATCCCCCCATTCCTCATCAATTCTCTGTGACAAAACTGCATACAAGTCCCAAAACCACAGCTTTGAATTGGCAGTCACCCTCGAAAATATCACTGGATTATTGGGATATGAAGGCAGGAGCTTCTCTACATCTTCCCTTTGACCGATAAGGGAAGAAATTCTTACAATTGCACTCAATGTAAACCTTGACTTAATGGAAGAATGGCATTCAGTGAAAATATGCAAAATGACAAGGCTACTTGAGGTCAGGTTACAAACCGCTTGGTAACACTGGGGGGACTCTCTCACATGTAACACAAGACCGATCCAGCTTATGGTATTTATTACATATTCGTGAACAAGTTTCTTTGCATTCAGCACACACACACTCCACAGCTTTAGTTTTCAGGCACAACATTCCCGACTCTAAAGTTTCATTAATTTTTTCTGTGTTTGGTACTCAGTACGCCACCCTACATGGCCAGGGCATACAAAAGCCCATGCGTAATGAGATCTGAAAAGTATCATATCTTTCAAGGCCTGTTTCAGGCAGTCCCTTCTTTGTGCCTGTGGATTTACTGAACTCTGTACCTCCTAAAGGGTGAGCAGTTTGTTCTTATTTCTGTATTAGGGCTAGCTACTCTTCATTACCTCAAAGGAAACATTAAACTTTGCAATGAAGCCAGAAGCCTGGAAAATTCCTGAGAAATTTGCTGTGTGTTGATTTGTAATTCTTTAATTAATTGTCACTCACCAGAAAAAGGAGGAAAAAAAAAAAAAAAAAGTACATGAAATTATAATAACATAGTAACCTTTATTATAGTCCAGCAGTAAATTTGTATTTTCACTTCAACAAGTTTAGCAAAAGGTCTATGAAACAGCTGATCAGAATAACTAGAGCTGATATAACTGCTGAAGCTAAACATTCACCCTGGCTTTTATATGCAATACAGGAACTAATTCTAATGGCAACTATTGATTTTAAAATGCTAAGTATGATAAACTGACTCACAGCTACATCTCAAGCCTGGGAGTAGTTACCTGAGGCTTAGAGAAACTCACACAAGAAGACTCTCCAAAGGTGAGGAGACTCTCTAAAGCTGAAAGGGGAATGCAGCAAGGAAGTGGAAACTGCCCCCATATACTCTCCCACCACAATTGCAGCCACACAATGTGAACAGATTCTGGAGATGACTTAATACAGCCTTGGTTTTTAGTGTTCTACTTACCAGGAACTATCACTGAAATTCGCCTAGAAGCCCCATCACTCAGCCCTTCCCCGCAGCCAGATCATTCCTCCCCATTCTGGAGGGCTCCAAAATGTCACAGGAACACAGAAATGAGGCTCAACCCACCATAGACTTGGGTCAACAGGAGCACTGGACAAGTCTTTTTATGGCCCTGTATTTCTGAGTATATATTCAGTTAATGTATCCCTACCACTCTGTTAGTAGTTAAAAAAATAATAATTATTATAAAGGTCTAGCCTATGGAGTATACAGAAAACAGAAATATATATGTATATTACTGCCAGTATAAGGTGTCTGGATCCCTTTCTGAACTAATTTCAATACTGTGCTTTAAGAATATCCTGCAGGCTGTCAAGTGTGGGTCTTACACTTGAAACGTGGTCAAAAAAATCCTTCTAAATGCCGTAGATCACCCTAGCCAACACCATGGTGCTTCAACTCATGCTTCCAATTATCAACTGTACAACAAATTCTTGAAATCTAGCTGCAGTTGGGATTCACGTGATGCCAATGGACATAGGCTTCCAACTCTGTTCCCAAAATTAAAATTCTGTGTTTATAAAGCCTGACTGCTTCTTTACAAGAGATCTGTTTACACACAGTATAGCATTGCACTGTACATTAACAACCATGTTTATCTTTCTGAATCCACCAATATTAAACCCTTAAACATTTGCCAACTGCCTTAGGGAACTAAATAATAACATATCATTGTTCGCTGTGCAACACTGACAACGTGTCATCACTCATACAGAATATGGCTGCACATAATGCAGAACATTGGCAAATGCTGGGTTGGACCACAATACCAAGAAATGGAACACATCTCTGGAGAAGTCAATTAAAACTGATACACGACACAAATCTACGTTACTATGCTTTGACAAACAAGATTTTTCAGCAGAAACACAAAAAAAAATGGACCTACCATATGCAATCCATTGTTGTGGATGACGCCATCTTGCTCCACAAGATTTCGGGATATCGTAATAGAGGGAAGATCCAAGCTCTGTGGGGGAAACTGAGGCGTAAATTCATTTCCTTGTGCAGGCAGCTGGTCACCAAGGCCCTGAAAGGGTAGCAGTATATCTGCCATCCCCAGTGCAGGGTCCGATTCTGGCGGGGGCGTAATAGGTGGGATTTCAAACTCCTCATCCCCAAGGCTCGGTGTGTGAAACGTCTGCTAAAAAAGGACAGGACAAGATGCACCATGTTAGGGCACACTGTTCTCCAAAGCTATGTTTGGACCTGCCATCCAAATCTTGCTTTGTTCTCAAATGCAAACTCTCTATATATATAAAAAAAAAAAAAAAAAAAAAAAAGGTTTCATATACTAAAGGAGTTTGTATACTGATACATACTGATTAAAGATTTAAGTCTCATTATCATATGGCTTTAATGGAGTATCAGTATTAACAGTTTTTTAATGCGTACTTAATTAGCAACATCTGTCTTTGTTGTTAGTCTGAATATCAGCTACATTGGATTTGGCTGTATAACAAATTACCACTTTATTGATATGTTAGTAAAATAGCACAAACAGCTTATATTACTCTCATGCTTCATAAAATACTGACAATTTTGTAGCACACATACAACATTAATTCAGCACTGACCATTTCACATCTTTTGTTTCCTTTTTATCCACTAATAAACATGAAATATTATAATTCTGGTCTTTTTTTCCTTTCTTTTCCATCCCCAAGGTACAATGCATCCTTCTATATAGGCATTATAATTTGGAGGAGAGAAACGTACAAAGGAGTGAGGGTGATTACAGCAGCTTCCAATGCTTTTTAAAGCCAGCCAGCTTTGTTTGAACAGTAGGTTTGTTACGAAGTAAACACCTGTTAAGATGCCTTGAGCAAAACGTTTACTGCCAGTTATCTTCAGGGTCTGTGCGTGTTCGTACATGTGCATGTGTCTGTCAGAGAAGATCTTTATTCAAGTAGAGTCTGTATCTGGCTTCAGCATTGCTGACATTTATTTGGGAAACAAATGAGCTGTGCTGATTCAAATTTCTTCTGAGTCAAAATAACTTTCATATATTATTTCGGGTCCACTGCTACTTAATAATAGAAATCCAGTGTTTGAAATTAGGCCATTTCAAATGTACCCAAATCAGGACGGTCTTGATCAAGTCAGGCCGTTGGCAATCCCAAAATAGGCACTCTGTCTTGTTCTGGACATGTAACACTGCTCTGGGATTTGTTTGTTTGCATTAGTTCAGGATCCTAGTTGAGAGCAGGGGAAATTGTTTTATGTATTATTTACATTGTTTGAAAGAGTGACTTAATGCCAGTTAATTTAAAAATGATATATTCAGTGAAAGATCTCATTAACTGCTGCAAATTGTCATCCTTCAAACTGTTAATGATGATATAAATTAATAACCGCTTGAGAGAGGATGGAAACTGAAACACAAGTAAAACCTTTGCTTGCCTATAGAACCTGTCAGCTGTCATTATTGTTCTCACACCAGAAATGATGAGGTCCCAGACTGCTGCAGTCTGCACTACTGTCAGTCTGCCGAGACTTGAGGTGCAATACTGTAACTTAATTCTGGACCTGAAAGCTGGGCCGGCGACGGGGAGACATTTGACTTCCCCTCTGCTATATCACAAAAGGTGTAAATTTTGATTCCTGTGTATCCCTTAGTTCACAAACACAAAGGATGGATTGGCCATGAGAAGTGGCTGGCTAATGAACATAACCCTATGGCTGCATTTGCAGTTATTTTGGCACTAATGTGGTCTAGTAACAGATGCAACTGTAATTTGTGACTCATTTGCTACCCCATTACTGCTTAATGAAATCTAACATATCACATTAACAATACGGATAAACACTCATTCTTGATATGTGGCATTTGGCTGTTTTCATTACCACTGTAATTAACACTTGAAATATTATTTCAATAAATATTTAAGGTGCTTTAAAATGGGTCATGGTAATCATGACATAGAGACAGAAAACATAAAGCAAATGTGTGGCTTCTTAGCCCAAATGTGCTCTAGGATTACACTCTTAAGACATTATTTACAGGAATAAAATGGGCTTCTAGCTCAGCAGTGATCATGCCCAAAATCCTAGCAGGAAAGCTACATTCGTGTTAATGTAAAAACACTATAATTAAATACATTGTAATGCAGTAATTGCAAAGTTAGGTTCATGCCTTAATGCAAGCAGTAACACTTAATGATATTTCTATTCCTTGTTCAAGCAAAGGGGGCCAGTGAAATCAGTATTATTACAGTGTGCTTGAACCTCTCTTTATTTGTGTTTATAAGATAGTAGTAATTAAAAGAATTGGATCTTCTTTCCTCATCTAACAATAAATCTACGATATCTGTTTAAATATATAACACAGTTAGTTACACAGTAATACAATATTTTATTTAGAGAAGCCCCACTCATTTTAATAGTCAGGGCTTACTACAAATGGGAGAGCAAATTGATGTATAACATAACATTTTTAAAATGTGGATTTAATTCTTACAATATAACTTTTCCAAGCGTGTATATATCTTTTTTAAAAAACATATCAAGGACCTAAGAATGAAGATGAAATAGATGTAACCTAAGAAGAAAGCAAGCCCCTTAGTGAAGTAGTCTTAAATCCAAATCACTGGGCTATTCAGCCTGCAGAAATGGTCTGAATAGTATGCAATTTGGGATTGCAGAAAGGTGCTGTTATGACCAAGAGATGGTCTAACATTTGTGGGATTTATCCTACCAATCATATATTTTTTTAAGTTATTAACTTTTCAAATATTTATATCTTACATGTTTAAAAAAAAAAAAAAAAAAAAAAAACTATGTGCACAGTTAAATGCCATCTGTACTGAAATGTTCAAAACATTTGTTCCTTTTGATAAAAATGCAAATCTGGAGAACTGTTGTATCAACATATAACAGCCAATGTCTGACACGGTGAATTATCACAGCTGGAATTAAATTGTCTCTGAACAGCTGCTGGCAGCAGAGCTTTCATCAATGTTTGATTCAAATGTAGGAAAGAAATTCTACAGAAAGAAACATCATGTTGTCATTACAGATGGGGTTTGTGTTCATTATCACAAATAACACTGGAGCTAGTGCCAAACAATATTCCCTTATCTAAGCAGTCTTGCTGGGTAAAAAGAGATGGTGACCATTGTATAAATGATTCATAAAATATGGCTCCTAATTCTAACCTTCGTATTTATTGTTACACCTTTCTAGTTATTTTCTCCAGGATCATTTTTTTTAAAAGTGCATAAGAACACCTCTGGCTGAATCACCACTTACAAAATGTAAAGTCAAGGCTGCCCAGGTTTTAACCTTTTCTTATGTCTGGAAGAACATTTATGGCATACACCTGATATAAATATTGAGTTCTTTTTCTTTATATTGCCACACGCGCTGCTAGGCAGTGCATCATGCATTTTCCATCCTTCCCACTCCCTTTGGAATAAAAGCTGTTGATTTTTAGTGACAAGCAAAAGGTGTTTCTAACTGGAGCTGGGGTCAATATTAGCATGTTGATAGTCTATTAACTGGCTGGAAGGAGGCACCACTGTAACAACAAATACACAGATTGCAGCTGCCATACCTTTCTCCTGTTTCCCTTCTCAAAGCCAGTGCTCAAATCCATCACCTCTACAGCCCAACCAGCCTCCACCAGCCCAACCCCCAGGTTTGCTCTTAATCCCTATCAGATGTTTCCCTTACCCAGCATGCTGGGTTGGTTTTGTTTTTCTAACTTATATGAGCATTAAGAACCCAAATCAAAATATTTGTATCTATAACAGAAATTAGCACATTAGCTGCTATTGACTATTACCAAGCTTGTTTTGAAAATGTACACCTACTGTGCCTTTTATTTGTTTCCTTCTGTTTATGATTTTTTTTCATACATAAAGCAGATTTGTTTCTATTGACATGCTATGTAAGTAACAGCCTTATGGACAGCTAAATTGACTAGTAATGGAGAGCTGTCAGGTTATTTTCTTTCTCATTAAAGTCTTTATTTTGTGCTCCATAAAACACACAGAAATTCAGCACTTCACTCTTCATCCATTCAAAGTCTGTTAAATTATCAAAGTAAACAGCAGAATATGTGCATAGATAAAAAAAAGAAAAACATCTACCTCATTTGCAGCAAGAAATGCATTATTTGCCTCTGCCATGTTCATGTAGTTGTTATTGTTTCCAAACTGAAAGAAAAATAAATATTTGGATTTTAATGCATGCCACAATAAACTTTTCTTTACCCCATCACCAGCATAGAAAATTTTTTAAAAAGCAAAACAGATAACATGTGATTTTGCAAGTGTTCTTTGAAGTCAGAACATGATTATTTAACATTATTATTATTATATCTTCTGCATCCCCAGGTCTGTACATGGACAGTCTCCAAGCGTACCTTTCCAACTTTCTGTGTCACAAAGCCATCTCACAGGCCTAGGGATGTCTTTGGAAATTAAGTGCCCATTACAAATAGACTATTCCCCAGAAAAGGCATTTCAAATCTGCTACGCCTCTCCTGACACACATAATTATATTTCTGCAGATGATCTTGATCTTGAGGACAGCTGTAGCTAGAAGTAGCTTTTGTATTACTGTTCCAAGCAGAGCTGGCTTAAAAGAGATGAAGGTAAGAAGGAAAAGAAAGAGCATCTGCAGCATTGCTTTTAAAATCCCATTCTTTCCACAAAATCAAAAAGCCAAACAATCCCCCTTTGTCTATCCTTCATTCCAGTTGAGCTCCCACCCCCACTGAACTTTAAGGCCAGAAGACTTTGCTGAGGATTTTTTGCATCAGAGGAACGGCATCACATGGAGACTCCGAGATCTACCCGGGCTGGGTGACCGCTTGCTCCTGCTGGGGTGCAACTCCTCTCCCAAACAAGTGATCAGAAAGGATCCTCACAGATGCCATTAAGTCATTTCCTCCAAACGCCCAAGTATGAACATTTGTGGATGTAGATAAGTACTTCTACAGACTGAGCACAGAAAGGAAGAGATTATCAGCATTTGGTTAATTGGCAGTTAGCATGCCTTATTCCCTTAAACAGCACTTCCAAAGGCAGGCAGGTGCCTGGAGTCTTTGCTTCAAGGAACAGACACCATGCATGTCATGCAGCTACCATATAAGACACTAAATTAATTGTTTTTTTTTTTTTGCGTTTTCAAATTTCTAGAATCAGGCACTGTGCACATTGCAAGAGCATCAAATGAGAGCAAAGTGCTGCTGCTACAATGCCCTACCGTGTTTTACTGCTGCTGAACCGCACTAAGCATCCTTCCCTAAGTTCCCATTTTTTACTTCTGCAAAGCAAACTTTTTCAGAGGTTTATCTTGCCAGACCTTGCCAGAGAAAACAATACCAACCACAAAAATCACAACTCCCCCCACCCAAACCAAACCAAAACAACAACAAAGTACTACAGCAAACAGTACCAGCAGCAGCAGAAGCTCTGCAACAAGTGCTTGATGATTGGTAACCATACACTTGCAGAGATTGTTTTTCTTTCCAAGCAAGAAACCCTGTTGTGCTCCCAGAGCAGGTGAACCTGTCCTGAAAGGAAAACCACTTTGCTCCAGCTCAATTTGCTCTTGCAGCGCTTGGTGCCTGACTGTTTTTAGCAGGGAAATGTTTCAGACCGTGACTCCCTCCAGTTCCTGCAGCATCCTGGAGCAGTGGGGGGCCCAAGAGTGATCCTTTCAAGAGAGGTTCTTTCCCTGAAAACTCCAACATCCATTTCACAAAATAAAACCAAGTCAAATTAATGAAAAAAAGAGAAGTTGAGGAAACTGTAATGACAGAGGATAAAAAAAGGAACATGGACACAAAGAACTGGAGCCTCATGTCCCTTGTGAGTCATTTGAGTCTTTGACTCCTGAACAACAAAACAGAAGAGATCAAGTTGTATCAAATTTCATACTAAATATGTGCTTAAAATGCTGATTCTTTCAACGTGTATCATGCATTATAGCAACAGAGGCCTTAAAACGATCAGTAGGCTGCCTCATAATTATTTAAACTGTTATCCTCAGCTACTGAAAAAATGTCATCTACCTTTAAAAGCCAAGATGTCACCCATTTTGGGGAGAATTAAAAAAAAATCAAATGAAATTGCACATTGAAGTTACTGTCTTGGCACAGAAGGATGTGTGTGCGTGGATTTGGGGCACAAAGATACACTACTTCAGCTCAACACGGAGGTCGACAGGATAGATTTTTTTCATGTCAGCCAGTGACAAACTAAGGATTCACATGAAGGAACACCAATGGTTCCAGTAGAGCTGTTCTTTCTACAGTAACAAGAAATATATATATATATATACACACATGTACCTATGTATATATATATAAATTTTTTCAAATAATACCTAAATGCAAAGGCATCATGCACTAACAACTAGCTCTAATACTGGATAAATAAGTTGGAACAAACCCAATCCTATTTTCAAGAGCTTAGAGTCTTAGGGGCTCCAGAACCTCAAAATGGGAATGCAGCTGATTTTTATTTATTTTCTATTTTTTACCTCAGAGGGTAAACTTCTGTATTGTTTTGATCCACATGTGTTCCTCACATCACAACTGCTGCTGGTTTGAATGCCAACCATTTTTTCCTCGTGACAGCATACTTTTCCATTTTATTAAGGCTGTGGAGGCAAATGACATCATGAGGAATGTCATAGCTAGAAGTTGCAACTATATGGCCTTAGATTCACTCTGTTATTGGGGTACAATATTTAGGATTCTATTGTATATGACTCAGGCACTGATGTCAGAACCTGGCACATTTAAGCTTTTGTTAGCGTGGGTTCTAACTAACATCACTGAAATTTATTTTTTCTCTCTGAATTAGAAATCCATTTAAGGATTTCTACACAACAATTATCAGTGAGTATTGCTAAGATTAAACTTCCTTATTATCTAATGGTACCTATAACAACAAAAGAAAATAAAATGGTTATTATCTTAAGGACCTAAACAATTCAAAAAACAAATTAAGCTTAGAGTGAAATAAGAACTGGGTTAGAAATCCTCTTCTGAACAGTTAGTCTGCGAATGTAATTACTGAAGAAACTACAGCTAATCAGCTGTGAATTGTATCCATTAATTAGTATTTGCCCTGGAGAAATGAGAAAAATCAGTAACAATGTTAACACTGCAATGCACTGATGAGTACTGAAACACAGGGCGCTCAGCATTTAGTCAAGCAGGTGGCTCCAATGGTCCAAGTAATTTAAAAAGCTCTCACCTGAAGTGTGGAGCTGGAATTACAAAGCACCCCTTGCATATCTTTGTATCTATATAAGGCTATAATTAATGGCTTTTAATTTAGAAACACTTTGTGATCAGCTGGGAACAGTTATAAATCATTCTAAATAGAACAAGGGGTTCTTGTCTATTTTAGTAAAATAATTTGGGAAAGATGTTTTCTGTGAAACGACTCTTGTTACAATCAACACTTTTCTCCATTTACTTTCTGAAGGATCACTTGCCCAGACCCCTCATAAACACGACAGAGCATTCCAACACTTGACAGCGGCAATCCAAATTAAAGGTTAGATCCCCCAATTAGGTCTGCCCAGGCAGGTCCTGTGGGGTCCCATCACAAGAGTGTTTCCTTGGGACAGAACAAGATTAAGATGCAGTACCTAGTCCAGCTATCTTTTAATTTCATGCTGGCTTTGTGATGTTTTGTAAATGAGTTATCCATAGCTATGAGCAAGGTTTTGCATAAACTTTTGCATCTAAAGAACCTAGAGCACCCCAGGTCTGTAACTACAGAAGCAGATTTTTTTTTCATCTTCTTTTGGCGATATACACCATCAATCTACTTATAGAGAAGTAGCTTTCGCCTTTCAAGCAACATCTGCAACATCAACCAAATGAGGCGCTAAGCACACTACTACTCATTTCCTTTGTTTTTAGGAATTCAACAAACTCCATCTTAAATTTCAAGAAACATATTAAGCCTGAGTACCATAACTTTCTGCTGCAGCAAATCAATGCAAACCATACACATGTGCTGATTGCACAAAATAGACTGCAAACAAATGAATCCTCTTCTGAACTTGTTCTGATTCACAGCTTTTGTTCGTGAAAATTGTTGCACTAAAAGTATGACAGTTCAGTCCTATACTCTTTGAAAGGACCTTGAACTGGCTCTGCTGAAATCCGTAAGCACTAACAAGAAGGCTGTTAGGAGAGACCAAGTGTTTGCTTAACTAACACCTTGTATGAAGAATGTCAAGAAAGTTGATTGATTCTAAAATCGCTTGTTGAAGCTCTTCTCTTAGCTTTGACTACCCAAAACAAAGTCCAACATCTAGACCTCTTTTGTAGGAAGGGTCTGTATTTGTAATGCCAAGAGAGAATTCATGCCCTCTATTCTATCACATGCCCAAATGAAGACCAAAACAACTCCTGGCCAAGCTTTAAAAAGCACATCACTGCCCCACTTCTGCAAACTGCACATTTTCTTTGACCAAACATAGGCCAGACATTATGACTCCTATTTGTGAATCAAGGAATTAAGCATGTTTAATCAAACTAGAATTCTACTTGGGTTTCCAAGGTACCCTCTGTAGCTACCAGAGCATAAAAATTGTTTGGTTATGAAAGCTCTGAGACTAATGAATTCACATGAATCAAGGAACCAATGTTTTAAGAAAGAAATCTGATGGTGGGCTTCATTAAAAAAACCTTGGCAGTCGGAGATACAGATCAGGAATTCAGACTCTGTGGATATTTAATGACTACCAAAAAAATATCTTCAGACAAATCCCAAAAGGTTAAATAGGAGCTACTATCCGAGTTCTTGTCCTTTTGCAACTTTGATGAGTCAAAAGCCACAGCAAGAAATAGGCAAGAGAAGTTTACACCACAAAAACATAATAAACAAAAGTATAAAGACTAAAGCTAATAACTAATTCTGAAGATGTTATGGACACACAGAATAACATTATGAACCTAGAAAAGTTAGTGGGAATTTTGCCACTAATTTTAATGAAGGGATTATTTTACTTGCAATATTTAATCAGTATTATTTATTTAAGCTTTATACATTTCTGTCTTTAAGTCAACCCAATTGCGATGCTACTCTAATTTGAAAAACATTAGAGCCCCACTATTCATTAGCAAAACAAGGCAAATACAGAAATACCTAAGGAACTTAAAACATACAGGAGCACAGACTTCTATCAGAGCATCTCAATGGAACAAACAAGAATTTTTATAAAACTTCTATTTTATGCTTCACGGTAAAATTAGATTCATTGGGCAACTACAACACATTTTCTAAATAACTCCTTTCATAATAATCCTAGTTATTTTAATAATGCAACCAAAAAGAAACCATTGGATGGGTTATTGTTCCAACACAGAATAAAAGCAAAACTATAGAACGTGAATAAATGTTCCAAATGAAAAAAAAAAAAAAAAAAAAAAAATCAAACAAAATATTTACAGAACACACAAATGAAACACATTTTGTCTTCTTCTCAGAACATACCAGGAGATTTATAAAATACTGAGATTAAACAGAGTGATTGTAATTCTGTACTCAAAGATTACAAATCATAAATCTGAGAATAAGTAAACAATTCATTATAAATGATTACAGATTTCCCCTCCCCCCCTGTAGTTTTTGGGTTTGTTATCTTGTTTTGTTTTTTAAAGAAAGCCTTATCCCAACCCTTACTTCAAACCAGAACTTGGACTTGGCTACCATGACTCTAAGAATCCTTACATAATTATTAGTTAATGTTTAGTCAAAACACACATTTTACAGTTTCTCAGGATAGTATCTTCAGACAAAATTCTCAGTGGCTTGATGTTCAATTCCTGCTTGAAGAATTAGTGCTAAATTTAAATTAGTTATGTCACAGCACTACATATCCACTTGCATACGTATTTTAGATAGTTGTACACCCAAATTCTATCATTTCTAATGACAATTTATTGCTTATGGAAAACAGCAGCCTCAACTGATCACATTTCCAGCAGTTCTGCAATAAGATATGCATATTTTTAAAACATACAGCCATTAATACAAATCATTTTTTATGGTGTGAACATGTTCATATATTTTATATAGAATAATATCTACTTGCACAAATATATATTATGGCAAGAATCTCAGTTCTATCTTTGGATTTGGCAAATTAATTCCTCAGAGGTTACACTATCCTTATGAGTGAAAAGAAAGATAAAGATCCCAAAAGATGTAATTACAGACCAAAACTAAATTACTTTGCAGGTCTAAGTACTGTATCTTAATAATTTCACCAGAGAACATCCTCACTGCATTTGGGCAGATTTGATTTTGCTGCCTGACCAATAATTACAGCTCTGGCAAATACAATGCCTGATAAGGACATCAATTAAGAATGAGCATTGTGTTATTTAAAAAAAAAAAAAAAAATCATCATGTTCACAGCCCGTCTGATTGAATGAAATGCCAAATTAAATTAATGGAGATTGCTAAGTCTAGCTGACTGGTGGGGAACCATGCAGAAAGTGGGACAGCATAGACAATAAACTGTCTGTAATTAAAAGATGAGAAGCTGGACTAATGCTACTTCAGCCTGATTACTCCAAACAAAACAATATACACTAAAATTATTCTGGCAATAGAAGTAGATGGAGTGGGAGGATGCTTTTTTTTTGGGCCCCCCCCCCCCCCCCACCCCGGTGTTAAATCATCGGCTATCAGCATCTACAAACAAGTGTTTCATCAGATGCATTACATTAAATATTGTTTTTTGTCCTCAGGAAACACAATTTATTTATTTTCCTAGTGAAAGTAAAAATAACATTTCTATTCTGGATAGATTTCCAGCTAATCTCTGTAGAGGCTTTACTTTTAACTATGATGTGTTCATAGCAGGAGCAGAATGTTCTTTTCTGGAAGAGCAAGTTCTTCATGACAGTTTCAATACTTCAGAAACAGTAGGTGGCATTCATATTATTTTATAAAATACAAGTACTCTATTTTATTTTTGCTACTAGAAACGATAAGGCTGGTTCACAGATGTAACATCACTAAAGCTGTTAGGGATTTATACTCTTAATTGAATGAAGCATCTCTTAAAACATGAAATTTAAAACCTTGTAAATAGATAAGAACTAATTTTACCTGAGAAGGGATGCAAAATGGTATCCTCAATTTTGATGCTACATAGCTACGCTTAGAAATATCTGAACTTCTCTGGCACAATTCTAATGATTTTGAAGCAACACCACTCTCTGCCAATTACAAAAAGTATTATTTACCACAGACAACAAGTAGCCACTGGAGTTGTAGGCATTGGAGGTTAAGCATTGATTCACTGAGTTGAAAGGAGATGGCCAGTTTGACCAGATGCAGCCAAAAGGCCTTGCATTTGGGTCAGCCTTTGACCAAATGCCAAAGTAGATGAGGTACCACAACTACACTAAAGAACAAGCCACTTGATGTGTGTGCATAGGGTATTTATATATGCACAGAGATAATACATAAAAGCTACACTTTCTGATGAATTTCATGATGTAGTGGCCCACTTGTTAATATGCCACGTGCATACTTGAGCCTTTCCATTCATATTCTTACAGCAAAATTATGATCAGTGATTACCGTAAAATAGCACAACAAGCATCAGCTTACTACATTCTGCTCATTTCCAGACTTTTTCAGAAGATTTCCAGAAGTACTTTCTGGAAGTAAGCACATTTCCTGCTACGTTCTGCTAAAAATTTTCTAGGAAAGATCCTAGTACATGTGTGAAAAACTACCTGAGAAGTGTTAGGTTTAGTGACTTCATCCACCAGAACTTACTACACTACAGATACTTCTATCATTTTCCTACACTTAAAGATTCCCTAAAACACCACATCAGGCTCTGAAACTTTAATCAACTGCTTAATATTTATGAGGAAATGCAGGTCCCACTGAAAACAAAAGGAGTTCCTACAGTGTTTCCAGAAGCTTCGTTTGCTTATGAACACATTGCTGATGAGCAACCAACAACAGACAAACACAAAATGTTAGAATGAATACTTGTAAGTACCCAGTTTTGCAATCACATCTCCAGTGTTGAATTTTGGGCAAATGAATAGTCTCATTAGTGATTCATTAATTATTGAATCTCTATGTAAGTGTTTGTACCATCATATATTTGACAGTCTTCTGATATTTAGTTCTTAAAAACCTTTAATTCAGGCAACCATTCAAATTTGATTTGAGTCAAACATCTGCCACACTAATTTTTATATATGTGTGTTTTTACACATAAACATATGTATGTATGTATACACACACTTGGACTGTTTGCTTACAGCCAGGAAAAAGAAAATCAGTGGGATGAAATACTTGAGCAAGATCCTAAAGAAAACAGACATTTATATTTTATTCATATATCCTCAAATCTCCATCACACACACTGTTTGCAAATATTACAGATTTAAAAGTTTTAGGAAAGCAATTAGAATGAAAATATTTGAAATTACTTTAAAAGCTTTCAGCCAACAAATAAAAACTTCAACAATAACAATAAAAAGCACTGACTTAATCTCTTTAATTCCAGCCAAACTCTTTAATATGAATTCCTTCAGTGAATTCCATGGCCAAAAGCAGTAACTGAATGATATTTTGCCAAGTGTGATACTGTGCAATCTTAGGAATGGTAATGAAAGGAATATTTAATGGTCTCATGTTAGACATTTTCAGATCTCTTAAGAAGTATAGAGTTGTAACAGTTTTTATATACAAGAAATAACTTTGTATGAATATACACTATATTATTATTCTGTTGACTGACAGTCAGGGCAATTCAATATATTCCAGACTCTTAATGTTACGTATTCCATATTTAAATGCTTAAATATTAAAGGGTGGTCTAAAGTGCAGTATTGGCCCTAATATTCATACAAGATTAAGGTGTTATAAAATTAGTTTGAATCTTGACATTTCTCTCCAAGACAAACATACCAAATGCTTTGCTGTCACATGTTCAAAGAGTTCCAATTTACCATGTTAGCAAGTTGTAGACAAGGATGTATTTTCCATTCCACCTACCTTGGCTTCAAAGAAAGTAAAACTGAGAATCATACACGGATTCTGGGTATCTCTCTGTATCCACCTACATATATTAAGAATATTTTTCCTCTGTAGAGGGCTAATAAAAATATCAAGTTTAGACCAACACACTAATTTTCATGAAAAAAAAGAGCTCCACAAGATCTACAGATGTTACTTCAAAGAGTTCTGATGTGCAAGACTATCACTATCACCATACCCTGTTGTTGCCTAAAGGTTAAAAATACAAGAGACCGAATGTTAAGATAACTACAACTGCTAACAAAGGCAAGGAGAGGCAAATGTAATTTTAAGTATTTGCTACAAACTGTATTAATTTCTTTCTTTGCTTTTTAACCTAGAGTTGTTTGTGGTGCTAAGCTATGAAATTATTTTCATGATCGCATACATGTTGCTGAAATAAACCAGATTAGATGCAAATGCGGTGGAAGAAATATATTGTTAAAATGCAAAAAGAACTTACTTATAGAGATATGTCTCTTGCTTGTACATATATATATGTGCATATATTTTTTTTTCTTTTCTTACAACTTTGTAGCAATTTAGATTTCAAATGAAAAAGGTCTCATCAAACATGCAGTTTCAGAGCATCTATTCAATGTATGTATTTTATGAGTTACTATTATCTAAACAGCTCACATTATACATAAGAACTCATTTCTGATAACATCAGAGGCTAGAAGGAAGATGAATTACATTTTTTTCCACAACTGCTCCAAAGAACCACAGCAAGATTAAAGCACAGTTGCTCCCTTTCCACAGCCCTGTGAGACAGTGGAAATGTCTCTATATTCCATGACATTTACCAAACAGAAGGAGATCAACAGCCTTTCAGAATGGCCTCAAACATGTACACATGGACAAAATAGCTTGCCAGGAAAACCCAAATGAAATCTGTGAACCTGGTTTTAGGACTGTCCCGCCAGACCACCTTCCAACGTGCCGCAGGACTGGTTCATGGCTAGAGGCCCTTACCTTGTGTCCTGCTAAGGGACAGGAGCCTGCTGGCACACTGGGGACTGAAAGCCAATGCAGTTCTGAAGGGAGAGCAGCCACATCCTCCTCCTGTCCCAATACACCAAGCACAACATTAAGGGTCCTTCTTTAACTCCCCTCAGCAGGGATATGAGACCATGCTACACCACTGTTGAGTCCCTTTTTATACCCAGCAGTCTGAGTTTAACTGCTGTAAGGGATACTTTTATAGGGGGAGAGGGGATGGAGAATGCACAGATACAAAACTGTTTTTGCCATGTGAACATTTCTGTTTCACCTTCCTCTTTCAGGCATTAAGTTCATACAGACAATGTGTTAATCATGTCTACCCCCATATTTATTTCATATAAGCTGTCCAAGCATTGAATCTAAGCATTTCTTAACATAATGACAGCAATTTTATTCTTAGAATCCTAAGAAATAGTTTTATATCACTATATTCAAGATTACTGTAACATTTTCTCACACAAAATTTAAAGTGATGTGATTATACTGCAATTGGGCTATAAGTAGCTTTTCTTTGAATCTTATATCAAATTTCACTCACTCCAGCGAAAATCATAAATTCCATTCTAGACTGTGATTCAGCTCTACTACACTAGCAAATTATATCAGGTTTTAAATATAAAATTGATAGAGAAAGGGTGAAGCAGATGCAGACATTTTATAATAATCATAATGGAGGATTAGTCAAGACACTTTCAGGATAAAGTCAGTACATGCATGAATTCATAAATATCTCAGCTTGCAGCCATGTTGATACCTCTGGTTCAAGCATTTTTTTCTGAGATTAAACACTTTCCACTTTAGAAAATACAACTAAAATCAAACAGCACACACACACACACAAAGCATTTTTTAAAGTATTAATTCTACTCATTATATGTAAGGCTGTACAAAGCAATATCATCTATTGCAAAGACAGGCTGAAGAATGCAACTCTGCTCTCATTCTCTGAATGAGAGCTGGAGAAAAGCCACTCAGAAATACACCAGTGGTTCCAACCAATTGTTCCAGTGGTTGTTACCCTCAGCCAAGATGGGGTTGGTGGCAGCAAGGGAATTTTACACTTGGTTTCTTTGTCCCTCCATAAGCTTCCGAAGGGAGATTTCTCACTTGATTATTTATTACTGATTTCCAAAGCATTCTTTATGTGGCAAATGTTTTCCAAACTCTGAAAAAGTGTTGATCCCTGTTTTGTAGGCCTCATAAATTAAGAATCATCTCACAAGCAGATACAGGAAAAAGAAGAAGCAACAACAGCAAAAAATATATAATAAAATAATAATAAGTACATAAGGCCTGTTCCATTCACCAGGCAGACCTGGGAAACACCAAGTTGTCATCTCTCATGAAGCTCTGCTCAGTGATAACTGGCTTCTTGCAATACTCAGGCCAAGCTGTGTTAAAGCTAGCGGAAGTGTCACTCCCAGCTGCAGCATGCAGTAAGTAGTGCCCCTCTATGTGAAATGAACAGGAAAGCACAGGTGAGGCCCAGGGATTTCCTGTGATAATCTTGTAAGAGAAAGCATGTAGTAGCTGTACAAGAAACTGACTGCCAGACAAAAGATTCAGGAATTTTGCTCAGGTAAAGAGGTTTTCCAGTTTTGCAAAAATTATGTGTTGATATAACATAGCTATAGGTGCATGTTTGAAATAGGCATATAACATCACTTGCTCCTGTTTTTTCATTTTACATCAACCTTAAACCTGGTAGATCTCTCCACTGCTTTTAGTTGGGGCTGGATTACAAATCCCACAGCAGGGAGGCCTCTGGAGAGTCTTCAGCAACAACTAACTTTATTTAAACATGCAAGATTGAATTGGATGCAATGCTCTGCAATAACTGTAGAGGAGAATTAAATTTAAGAGTGGAATAATCCCTCATGCTAGTTTATATTCTTAATTTATGCCACTGAGACTAATCAGGCTTAATTTATCTATCTTTAGCTTCCCACTGTCCCATTCCATCCTAAAGGCAATGTTTTGGGCAGCAGAAACTTACTTTGTAGGTGAGTAACCTACTTTAATTGCATTTTCATCCACTACTAAAGTCTATCATTTTCTTCACTTAATTGGGTCACTGTAGTTCTTCTTGTAAGTGGGCACAGAAATTACTTCTGATATTGATTGCAGCCCCTGAGGTTCTACTGAGACATGAGGACACAAAAAGGGTACACTGCAAACTCCACTTATGACGTGAAAAGATTCCAGTTTCCCTCAAAGGCCCCACTTCCAGTAATAATAAAGAATAAACAAACAACCAAACTGTCCAACAAACATGAAAATTCCTAATATTGAAACAGTGTATATTCACAGGTCAATGCCAGTTAAGAAAAATCAGGTTATTCTGTTTATAATCTTATGTAAAATGCATCCTGATGGCCTTACACACACAGGCCGGGAGTGTGCTGCACCACACAAAAGCTAGGCCTTCTGAGTTTTCAGGTGATATTCAGCTCCAGTATTTCAGAATGCTAAACACTAATTAGCATTAAAGAGCATATTAAATAGCACACCAGGCATCTGAGTAATGTAATTTGGCCTCATAATTCTCAGATGCCAGAGAAAAAACATTGGTTTTTAATATAAGACTAAAAATGGTAATAAAAGCTCTCTTGAACAGTCAAGTGCTTCTCTTCATGTCTTGATATAAGCGAATCTGAACTTCGATACATGTACATTTTTGAGTTTCTTTTCTTGAAGTATAAGAGATGCCAGATCACAGTGGCATTTCCTCTGCGGAGTTGTTCCACAGCTCACAACTCATGCTCTGAAAATATTCTCCTAGTTTAGCGGACTGAGACATCTCAGTGTCTTATGCTATTCACACTAAAGATGTGAAAAAACTTGAATATTTCTTAGTTGAATTTAAAATCATCAGATTTAACTTGAGTATGAATTCAAACTGTATCTATGAAATTAGCTGAAATCTTGCCATGAGATTTATATGAACCTGCTTTGTCTGAATGTGGAAACTATGAAAAATATTCCTAGGAATACCTGTTAAATACACACCAGGTCAAATAACTGGAGGTCAAATGGAGAAGTCCCAACCTTATATTTGTGTAGCACTCCTTGTTGTTCCTCATTAGCTGATGGTGATCTGAACTCTACAGAAACATTTGTTATGATGTCTCTAAGACCGTATCTTTTTCACATTCTGATGAAACCAGAAAAATACTTTGGGTCATAACAGCATGCTTCTGGCAGACAGTGGACTGCTACAACTAGCTAGAAAAGACCAGGAGTTCTCTCACATTTCTCTTACATTTTGATCCCACTTTCAATTGCCCAGACATCAGAAAACTTTGTAGAGGAAAAAGGAGACCTGCTCTCAGTGCACTCTTGGAAAAGTCCTACATATAACTTCTTTTTTTTTTTTTTTCCCCATTTCCCATGGCAAAAACTGTCTCATTATCTTATTATATTTTGTCTCATATAGAGACACTTTAACCCTTTTTTTTTTTTTTTTTTTGACAAAGTCAGATTATGTTTCCCAGATATAAAACTCTTACTCTGCATACGAGTTGAGAACTACTATTCCAACATCCAGTTCTGGTGAGCAAGTGAAATAATGCTAAACAATGCAAGGGAGCATGAAACAAACACTGCTTAATGAGTTCACAGTAAGAACAAATCACAATAAATCCACAAAGGTTGGTTGCTTCCTTGTCTGCAAAACTGGGGAGATTTTGCACTACCCAGTTTTTGTTGTTATTTGTTTGGTTGGTTTTGACCTGACTTGAAAGACACTGTACAGTGTCAGCATGAATGAAAAGGAAAAGACAGAAGCAGAGGAATCATATGCGATGCTCTCTCACCACCAAAAGAAGAAAACACCAGCCAAGGAACACCTAACTGGTCACAGTAAAAGATGAGTATTATTATAAATAATTATTTTCTCTTATTTTGTACAAGCATCTACAATCATTTCTGGTAATAATTTATTGTCCAGTGATTTTTAAACTTAAAAAACCACCACACACACACACAAAAGTCTTATAAAATATTTAAAATAATAATAATAACTTTAAGCTAATTGCTTTGCCTGATCTGTCCTGGAATCATCAATGCAGTTCTCCAGTGAGACATTTCCTTTGCTGATTAAAACAAGGTTTCTCAGTGGTTCTTTCAGAATTTGTTACAAATAACATAAAATATATACATATTTTTAATGGGAGAACTGAGTTATGAAATACGATATATATATATATAGCCTGGTTTTGAGAGGAACGCTACAGCACTGCTATAAAATGCTGTACAAGTGCTGGAAGCAGACAAAGGTTGGAAGAAAGGCATACAAAGGTACAGTGAGACAATGGTTATCAGAACAGGTTAATAGAAATTAGCTTAGCAGGAAGATAAGAAAAGAAACTTGAAAATAGTAAGAACAAAGGAATGAAAAACTTTGAGGAAATTAATGCACAGCAAAGGACAGTTCAGCATTCAAAATTAAAAGAAAAACAGCAGTTTGTGATATGTTGTAAAAGAAATGATTTTGAAAGCATTGAGAAGCAATTCAAAGCATACATACACTTTCATAGGAATGTATTTTTTCATAATTTGAAAGAATGTACAGTTTGTAACACTGAATAGAAACCTAAACTAATCTGTTAATTCCAGACAACTAGAACTTGTAAAGAAAAAATGTGTTCTTCTTTCATCTCCCATGCATGTATCTTATTTATACATATACCTGAACATATATTTTCACCTCCTCACAACCATGGAACCTTGTGCTAAAGTACAAAGAAAATTTTGGGTAGCATATCCACGATAGTCCTTCACACATCTCTCTCTGCTGACCAATCCTTACTAATACTGAACCCAGGCCAGGCAGGTTACAAGGGACATAGGAATGTCTTTCAGTGCTATAATCTCACCTTCATTCAACAATGTATACAAACTATTGGTTATAAGAAGCACCTTCAATTCTACGCTGTATACCTCTGGGATATTTGACAAGAGCAGGCTCCCTCCATTTGATATAAATTAACCCTCATCATTTCTGTTGTGGAACATTATGGTGAAGGGTTTTTTTGTTTGTTTGTTTGTTTTTAAGTAAACAAAAATTTGTATCAGGGTTATCTAGGAACAGTAGGAAAACACAAGCTCTGTAGGGGTACTTTACCAGGGAGAAAAATGGTGAATGGTTATTTGCCAGCATGAATCGGGCTTTTCCATTTGATTCAGATGGTGGTGGTTTTGCACTATATTCCAGTAAGTGGATTATCATCTATATCTAACTAGCTACTCTAAGAAAAATAATAGGGCTATCAGTTTTCATGTTGACATATAAATATTTTACCTTCTGGGAAAAGGAAAAGTTTCTGCCATGTTGTAATATTTAACCATGCATGTGTGAAAGGGGGATAAGGAGTGAGTGTGCATGTATTGATTACAATCCTTACAGACGTGTACACTAAATGCTTCATAAAAATAATGCTAAATTGAAAGCCTATCTCTGTTATACGGCAAGTATTACACTCCCTATATAAACCCTGCAGCATTCTTAGATGCTAATTCTTTCTGCTGTGTTCACTCTTCCTACGTTTTGCTCCACAAATACGGATTTGGAGAAGTCAGGCCCCTTTCTGCTCTCTTCATCCTATCTGAAGCAAGACCCATGTTGCTAGCTCCATAACCTGTCTTCTTCAGAGATATAGAATGGTATTCAGTTTGTGAATCTCACACTACTTCAGCCTCATTAATGGATACTTTTATTATCAGGATCTAAAAAAAAAAATGGCATTTTCACACACCTCTCTCACACCAGAAGTTCCCGAGTCATCTAAACAACCTTCAACATTTAGACTCGGCATCAACAACAGTGAATGAGATTTACAACCTATCTCCAGCTTCCAAAAAAATGGTTATATGTGGGGTTTGATTTCAGCTATCAGCAGCAATGAGGACCAAACTAAAGGACATTCCAGTGACTACAATGTCAGCACTGGCACCTGCTGCCATGTTGTTAAGTGACCCCAGGTTCCAAGAGGTTCGCATCTTGCATCATGCTTCAAACCTCCTGTGCATTTTCTGTTCACTCTGTAATTCATAAACCCTTGCTTATGCCATTACAACTTTTGTTGAGGTCACTACAAAATGAAACACTGAACTCATTGGGATTTGGGGGTAAATGCAATTTAACGTAGAACATGAATAAAGAGCTGAGGAAGGAACTCCTTAGGCTAGCTATAAAGACAAACCTCTTGTATCATGAAACCACGTATCTACTTACCAATGCAAATGGTCAAATTTTCACTAACCAACTTGCTGGCTACAGGGAGGTTTTCTGAAAAAGTCAGCTTCTATACAGAAGCTGAATTATGAGAAAACCTGCCTGGAAGGGAGATGTTGGACACTTACAAATCTTATTCACTCATTAAAATATATCAGATATTCTACACAAAATTCACTCCTACTAAGGAATAAAATGCATATGGTTTAATGAAAGCAGCAATGATTAAAATTTATGTAACAACTAGATAAATTATGCTTTGCTATCATGCACTACCGAGAAGCTTATGGAACAGAAGCAGGATTAGTTCAGGACAAAGAAAATTATACATGTAAGAGTTAAAGCTTAAGAAAAGAGATCTGGCTTATATCAAGTTGACGCTTCAGATAAGAGACTGCATTATAACAGGTTATAGTTGCAAAAATAATTTTGATTGGCATATCATTTATACTAACTACTGCTTGGAACCCGTCCAGAATATGCAGCGTACTATAAACTGTTAGGAAATATATCTGTGTATTGTTCAATATTTACAGTGTGCTTTATTTTGTAAATATAAGACCTGGCCCCCCAAAAAAATAAATAATGTTGAGTATTAAAATAGTTCTGCTTAAAAAGAATCCCCTTTTCCCTATAAAAAGAAGTATTTCACTAACAGCAGTTGATAATTCTGTTCAAAAATGTTCACGGTGAAGCTAAATAAACTTTCAATGGAAAAAAATTTGATTGCTTTGTTCAGCTGCTCAAACAGATTTCTATCTCTGCTTATTTGCATATTTCTGAATATTCTCTTTCAGGCCCACACCATTTTTGCTAGCAAAATCAATTTTCTGTTGGACAAAAAGTGAGATTTGGTCTAATGATTTTAAGCTTTTAAATAAACATGAACCAAATGGTGTAAAGAGCTCCCTTTTAAGAAAAGATCTTTGCAGTTTGGAAAGAAAAGAATTCTTCACATTCACAGATATCAATTGACAGCAACACATTTTAACACGAAGAGAGAAAAAAAAATATACAAGGGCAAAACAAAAAGAGCCGCAACCTAATTGTGTAGCTACAACACGGATTGATGCTAAGGTTAATTTTTAAGAAACATTGTGTACCTACGTCCACGTGCAAAGCATAAGAAATATGAAGCTATGATATGAAAGTGTTATTATTGATTTTCTAAGGCTCTAAGAGTAGTCATGTTTACAAATTTTTTTTCTGCACCTGAAGAGAAATATTTCTAAAACTCTGCAGAATCTTTAACAAACACCAACCAATTGCAGTTTTTCTAGGTCTGCTCAGCTCTGCTAATAGTTATTGTTTGCACAACTGTAACTAAGTACATTACCAACTAGTTGTTCAATCTATATAAATTTAAGAAACACGCATTGCCAAGGAGTGACTCATATATCAGTCTATTATATGCTACAGAGCTGACTGTATTAAACAAATCACTTTCCCTACAGCTGAAGAATAGAAGCTATATACAGAGCAGAGGTTATTGTCTAATTTAAATCTTGGCTCACTTCCCAGAGCTGTACAAGATTCCAATTTGTGGAAATGTTACTCTCTGCTACTGCCAGAAAGGCTACAGAAAATGGTATTGGGTGCCTTCCAGAAATATGTCTGCAAAATGCCAATCAACAAGTCACTAAAGATTAACAGTATGACTGTACCAAATTAATTTAAATTATAGAAACATATGGCTAGGATGTTTGCACTGCACTTAACACAACACCTGCTTCACAAACAGCTAAATTTCCTTCCACGATATAAAATAATACATGTCAAACACCTTAAATCTGATTCCTATAAACGAGAAAAATCAGTTAATAAACATTAACCAGAGGTTACCACTATTAGCTCAAAGCCACCATTCTGTAATGGCTAGGTCCCTCATTTATTTTAAGTTTTAACATTAAACCATATCAACTTGTCCCATCATAGTAAAAGTATTTGGCAACAACAGAACTGAAGGAAAAAAAGATGACAGAGACAACCATCATTATATTCCACTTAAGCAATCCAGAACGGTATGTTGATTTTGCTAAAATGTGCTTCTCTTCTTTTAACAGTCATTCAAATACAGTGTTACTGTGTCGTAGTGTATTACACTAAAAGTTGACATTCTTATGCAAAAGCCACTCATGAAAGGCACAAGCTCATGAAAAGATTAAAAATTACACACCAGAAGCCAAATATTTTATATTTCCATGAAGATGTTTCCCATTATTTCTACAAAACTCTTTAATATTTGCAATTGTGTCATCAAATTAAAAAAGGAAAAAAATCAGTGAGAGTCTTAGAAATATTTACATATTACTGTATGCCATATTTCAGTTGAAGAGGAAGGGAGCTGCTTTATGTTTCTCTCCACTGCTTTTCTATTATTGCCTAGCTAATGGAAATACATCAAACAAATGTTCTACAAGAGCAATAAATATTAAAGTTGACCTATCCATCTGGAAGAAACGAGAACAATACTGCTCACTTTTAGCCCAAATATGACACTGATAAATGAAGCTGTGAGATTCCATCACACTTTCAGCAACCTGGGCTAAGCGCCCACCACGTGATTCTTGTACCAGCAATTTTCTCCATTCATCTTCATTAGGCAGTCGCTTGACCTGCCTCCTAACATCCCTGTCAAATTTGAACCTTCAGGGGGCTGGTTGTACTTTCTAACAATGTACTCTAAAAGCTCTGTTCCGTTTTGGAAAAAAGGCTCAGATGAACATTAGAGTACGAGAGCCATTTTTTTTTTTTTTTTCTGGAGAGAGAACCATCAGATGTTAGTCATGATTAAAAAAAAGAAATCACAGGACAGTACATGCAGCAGTATGCACAGTAGTGTTCTTAGAAGCCCAAAACCAATGCACAGACTGGAAGAAACCACAAATAGACAAAAGCAAATCACCCTTTTGGCCATCGAAAGACAATTACACATTCAAATGAGACTGTACATAACCTCTTGCCACAAATGAAACACCCTCCATTTCCCCACTCAATCACTGCTTGAAGCAAGCTGGAACAAGCAGCCATATCATTCTTAACCTACCATAATAAGAGCATTTCATCACATTAGCAGTTTTACATTACATCCCCATTATTTTCTTTTTCAACAGTACAATAATAGCAGCACTGATTTGATTATTCTGTAATAGTGAAAATGAATACCAATTCAATATGAATTTGCCAGTATAATAAAAAGCTCCTAACAGGATTCTTAGAGACCTCCTAGAAAGACTGTTTATAACTTTATGATCACTTAGGGAAATCAGATATGCTAAAGGCACCAAAAAGTGTTAAGCTTTTGACATTAAAACCATCTCAAGCATTCATGCAGTTGCAATACCTTAGTTAGGGTAGATCTACAATGCTTATCTGACAAACATCTGATGTATTAACTATGTTTTTCTATAGCACACAAGCCTCTTATCTTTCTTTTTTAAAGAAGTCTTTAGAATTATAAATAGTGCAGACTGTCATGGTAATGTAGCAATTAAAATACACCCACATAGATTCCTTTTAGGCATTAAGTTCTTCAACCCTTTTTCATGTTGATCAGGTCTTACATGAGTGGTTCCATACAGCTGCTAAGCACACCAGGGACTTACTCATCCAGGAAAACATCACTGAATGCAAGTAAAGACTGCAGAGTCAAACAGAAAACATGAAAGTATGATAGATAGAGGTAAGATGGATTTCACTGTGATCACCAGAAAATGAACAGAGATGACTTCTACATAAACCAAACAGTCCCTTCATGAATGGATATTTCTGTTACGCTAGGCTGGATTTATTGCACTAAAATCTTTACTTTTCTGTTTAAATGCATTCAGACTGCAACTGACTTCAAGGGAAAACAAAGAACAAATCTTATTTTCTGACATTATTTTACAGATCTCTGCAATATCAAAAACTATGATGAAATACTGAGTACGTTTTTGAAAGCATGGACAAGAAAATTTATTAACATGATGTAAAATTTAAGATCAAGATCTGGTATAGATGCATAATTTCTTGACTAGCAATTGTTACAGGTAGTAAGGAAGAAATAACTAATAACATGGTGCACTTTCCTGCACAACACAATAAATGCTGGTCTATGAGCTTAAATGTTGATCTAATTCTCTTTGTAATCATATGTTCTCACACCTGCATTAAAACAATCACATAACAATCCCTGGCAACATTTTCATCAGGCTTTTACAAGACAATGAACGATTCACAAGAAAGCCATCGGTGGCAGTAGGTTTCACCTGAGCCAAACCAGCATCATGCTGTAGTAGTATTATCTGCATTGGTATCTGAGCCTTTCTGGAAGTGAACAAAATGGGTTCTCTCTTACTTGCTTGTCTGAAATGCTGAAGATTTCAGGCCCTCTGCACTGATTCCAAGTTCAAAGTGTGTCACATTTTCTTCATTGCTGACAACACAGGCCTTGGCCATTTTCTTCATACAAAGGGATTCTTCTCAAGAATGAATGAACGTCTCTGCGATGACAGAGAAAATAAAAAACCTCACAAGTGGTTTTCAGGTGTGGGTCAGTCTACAGCTGCAGCAGACAGTTTATTCTCAACATAAAGAATCCTCTAAAGATCAGCTTTTGGATCCAGTGGTTCTCAGAATAGGCCACATGTCCATCATCTACCACTTCAGTTTGTCTGAGCTGACTTCTCCCATAAGATCAATACCTAAGTTAATAATGAAACAAACTGCTCTAAACGGAATTTCCAGATACAAGATGACAAAGACTTTTTAGTGTTATACAAAATTCAGTTTGTGAAAGAAACCTGATTCCAACAAGACTAAAACAAGAGTTTTGCCAAGGTCTAAAGTGAGAAAAATCAAAACAGTTCACGATGAAAAAGAGAGGCCTGAGGCAGTTTTCAAGGAACTTGGGGACGGGGTGGGGGGGTTGAAGGGACAGATCTCAGCACAGCTCCAGAGATGATCCAATGCATAGCAAGAGATGTAACATTACAGGTCTAAGAAGGTATGTCAGGGAAACCACCCTCAGGTCTCAGGAGACCTGACTAAGGGGGAAGAATAATAATAATAAAAAAGTAATTTCCCCTGCTTCCAAGAAGCCATAGAATATAGAATATCTCTATAGCCCTATATTCTAGAGCTAAGAGGAAAAAGACAAGCAAACAACAGATATTCCAAGAAGTGGCATCAAACAAGAAGAGATGCAGATTTTCACCTCAGCTAGCTGATGTTTGCTGTGGAATGTTTCATCAAAAGTGATGATGATGTGTTACAACAATGTCAGCTTTACCACCACCATCATCTGTCATGCCAGGATTATTCTATAGCTCTTGATGATAAAGTGGCTCTTCACTTCTTCAAGACTGAGCAACTCCAAAGCAACCAGAAAAAGTATTTGCTAAACACCTTTAAAAAACAATCAACACAACAACAACAACTACTCTGCATTGATTGAATTAGGCTATGCATACATTAGTGCAATATCCTATCTGGAATTAGCCTTTCTCTGAGCAGAAAGCTCAGTGAGCAGTTGTACACAGACAGAAGATGACGTCTTGAATTTCATTAACTTTTCTTCTACATTACTTTCTTAACTTTATTCAGAATACTCTTTCAAATGCAGTTCAGTCATGAACTCTATCATTTATAGTGCAGCATTGTTTGTGTCAAATCTCTGCAGCAGGGTTATCACCACAGGTTAATGGATTTGTGTTCTGAGAAGCCATGATTAGAATAGGTTTACCAACAGTGACCTGTGTTCTGCATTATACAGTGAAAAACATCTAGCAGCATGATTATTATCAACCATCAAAAGAGATAGTGAGAGCTGTGTGTACAGACAGCACTAAACTCAAATGTTTTTATTACTCTATATAGGTATTGTGCAGTGGTTAAATTTGACATGTACAAATTGCTGAAGTGAAGACTTGCAAAATAACAGTATCTATCTCGATGCTAATGCCTTAGTTTAGAAAATGATGTGCAAGATCCAAGCACAGCATGAATATGTATTTAAAATATTCGTGGCACTTTAATGGACCTTTTCATTAGCAGAGCTTATAACAATGGGAAAAATCTGAAATGTAATGCAATGTCTGAAGTTATTATAATAACTTCAGAAAATTTGAAAAGAAGTATTTTTACCATTGGAGAATATATTAAAAATTAAGACCCTTGTTCTTCCCTCCTGATGCAGTTATTCCAATAGCAATTCAAACATATAAATATAGAGGAGCATGTTTTCATTGCAACACTTTTTTTTTGTCCTTTTTAGAAGACTTTTTAAGCACTGTACAATACAAAGTAGTAGAAAATTTAAGCTGTCATGTTTTTCTCTTCTCTCTCCCCCCCCCCCCCCCCCTTTTGACACACTAGGTGATATTACAGGAGAAAAAAAAAAATACATTTATAATTTAAATTGAATATACTAGTGTTATACTATACTAGCAGGGCATCAAAAATACTGATCAGGAGTACATTTAATAGTAACTATAAAATTAAAAAGAATAAGTAGTACATTCAAGGTATAAAGCTGACTAATCACCCAGTGAACAGTAATACTTGCTGTCAGAGTAGACTGCACATACAATGCAGGCTTGGACTTTCAAACCATTATGCATGCACAGCTACAGCCTTCCCTTGTTCAAGATCGGGCTTTTACACATCGACTCTTTTACCAAATCCAATGACACTGCATTGTGACACTGAACCCATTCAGTTATGAAATGCGCATCAATAGTAGAGTCTGCAAGGAAAGACTCAACAGGTTCAAAATTTACACATTTCACAGCATCATGCCTAGAAACTCATTGACTTCTTTGAGAGCTTTACTAGCGGAGGTGTACGTCTCCAGTTCCTGCAGAAGGAGGAATTCTTTCCAAGTTATATTCAGTATGCTTGGACCAACTTTGGCTATGGAGGAAAGGGACTTCTCCTGACCTTCAAGCAGTCTGCATCAGCCTCATTCACAGGTACCAATAAGAGAAGCCCAGATTTTGACAAGTATTTGTTCACCACTTCAGCCACTTGCAGGGGAGTGGTGCTGTGCCCCCAAGAGGAGCAATGACTGCATCAGACACAGATGATGCAGCTTCTGTCTTCTGTGCTGCCGTTACAAGTAGGATACTTGTTATTTTCCTCACCCCAATAATCAGCCTTGAATTGCCAATCCAGTTAGTTATGTCAAATATATATAACACTTATGCAAATTTTAAAAATAAAATAAAATAAAAAATCTGCTTTCCTTTAGAGACAGTAATATATTTGCATCTGACACCAATGTCCTCAGGATTTCATTCAGCACCTCTTTCCCATTCGGTGCAGTAATTTTATCCACTGTTGTTGTTACAGCTTGTTTAAACTGTTCTCAGACGGTTTTTGTAGCTAATACCTACTACACTGTCTGTATTACATCTGACATAATTTGCTGTGCTAGGAGTTGCTGATGACCACTTCTAGGACACGTTGTTTTCAGTAGTACTTGTAACAACATTTCTCTTCAGAGGCAGCTGATCAAAAGGTGCTGCAAAAGGTCCTTTTTCTGTTGCCCCCTGAATATTCTCTCACATGAAGTTTGTCTGCTGTCTCACCAGCATGCTCACCAGCTTTGAAATGAAACATACATTTATGACTTGCCAGGATCAGAACTGCTGGAAGTTACCTTCTTTCAGATTTGCTGATGTGAACCTCTGTTATAATGAAACGATGATCTCTGGAATAATAGCAATGATGGCAAAATAATAACCTCTGAAATATTTAAAGAGAGAGCTTTTAGGTAACTGCCTTAACTGCTGCTGTTACTGCAGTTAGACAAACTGCCCTAAAGGCTGTCTTTTCTAAGCCTTCAAGTTGTCACACCATTGGGAAACATGCTGACCATCACTTGCTAGATATGATAGGACAAGTTGGCCTCTAACACTCAAATAAACTCTGAAGTCTCTTTCGAAGAATGTTAAACTCAGTTCTGTAGAGAAGATGGTAAACACTCTCTACAGAAGAGCACCTTTGTACAATGAATGACAATAATTAAAAATAAATAAATCACGAGCAATGAAGAATTCCGGCAGCTGCTGAAATGAAGCACAAGCCTCACCAAGTTTTTGCTACCCGCTTATCCACAGGCTGGTGAGGCCTATATGTTATTGCCTATGAAACATGGATTCCTTATGTTCAAAAACCCCAGCACTGCAAATGAACTGTCTTGGAAAAGAAAACCAAAACCAGTATTTGGAATGATAAGAAAATTGAATTTTATGTGATGCAGAACACATATTTCAGTACTTTTCAGGAAAATATTCATAAACTTTTTTTTTTTTTTTTTTCTTTAAGAGAGCTAAGTGTATTTTAAAATATACTTTAAAAAAAAAAACACATAAGCAAAAACATTTCTAAAGGGTCTATATTTGTCTTTCATTACTAAAGTAAATAACTGGTAGTTCAGATATCTTTTTATTTTGGAGGAAACTAATTTGCATCTTAGTAGACGGTAAGGTCTGTTCTTGAAAGCAGAAGAAAAAATAAAAGGAAAAGCACTGAGACAATGTCCAGTCCAAGTAAAAGCACATTACTAAAGGTACAAATACCCTATGGACAACAAACAAACAAAAAAAACTGCTAACTTGTATCTGTGTGTGCTCTGCAAGAGCTTTGGTTGAACTCATAGCTGAAAGACACAATCTTCATTTTGAGCTTTTTTGGAACAATGGTATATGTCATTTAAGTTCAGATCAAATCTGAGTGTCTGTCCCTGAGCAATAACCAACAGGAACATATTCCTGTTGGAACATATTTCTGAATTCTTTATTTTTCTGGCACAAGAAGTTATCTTCACATCTGCTAGCTGATTTGGAAACACTACTCTGGGAAGACAGACTCATTTATTTCGTTAGCTTAATTCCCCAAAGAGTCAGGGAGGCCTCAGTCACACAAATGGGATATCCCAGGAAAACCCAACCTGTGCCAAAGGGGTGGGGGGGGATTGTTTTTGATGCCACAGTGCAATCCCATGTGTCAAGAGAACTGAAACCTGCCTGTGAGGCTTACTGATTCCAGTCCAATGCAGCTTTTCAGCTTCTTTCCTGGGAGCCACTGATGCGCATGGAACAGTCTCATGGGAGTTACCTACGGGCTTCTGCATCTTGCTAGGAAACTCTTACTAGGAAAGGAAGGATGGCAGAGGAGTTGGAAGTAGATCATCTTTAAGGTCCCTGCCAACCCAATCCATTCTATGATGGCATTACAGCCAAGAGAAAACACATGCCAGACTTAATTCTGCAAGTTCAGTCTGCATGACCTTGGTCAAGTTACTTAACGTTGGCGCTCTTAGGCCTGAGCACCTAAATGAGAGTAAAAACTGTGTTGCCTCACAGGGGATAGATTTTTAGGTAACACAAGAGTGTAAACAAGAAAATTCAAAGGGTTGTTGCTCCAAAAGCAGGAAAACCTATAAGGATAAAGGCTACATCAGGCTTCAAAATGTAATCACCAGGCCATGTGCTAACATCACGTTGGCTATTAAATTGGGGAGGAAAAAAAAAAAAAAAAAAAAAAAAAGTGATAATTTTCATCCTGCCTCAATTTTGAGAAAGTGCTGGTTAGAATCAAATTCTTTGTATTTGCTTCTATCTCCTAGAGTTTGTTAAACAACCAAAAATAACAACAGAAGGCCAGACACAGCCTGAGATAATACATAGTGGTCTTCCTTTGGAGATATCCTGGCATTTGTTAACTCTGTAACAGTGCCAAATTAAAAACATTTGGTCCCCATTTATTGGCTTAGGACTAGATCAGCAGAGGACTGTGCTTTGAATCTTGCCTGCACATAGCTTTTAGGTGTTTGAGTCAAGAGCAGAGGCTGCAGCACTGAACAAAGCCAGGATTCATTAAAGTTTATCTTTGATCTAGGTCTTATCAATCTATGGTCTTCTCTTTTCCAGGCTCTCTACAAAATTTTGGTATTGTTGGCTACCTGCAGAAACAAGGGAATTTTTTGTAGGTATTTAACACTTCTGAGAAAAGCTCAGGTTCATACAGCCTTTAGGGAAAAGAACACCGAAGCAGACATTGTTAAAGCTCACACTTTCTGTCTAGACCATAGACCTATGCACCAGGGTATAGGCTTCTAAACTATTTAGGTTTCCAAATGACAGAAATATTACTTGTTGAATTAGTTCTTGGTCCTGCAGAACCACAGAATGAAACAACCACTCCTAAGTGACTGATGGATTTTATTCTGGTAACTCAGCTGGCTGACTCAAATAATTTAAAGACTTATTTTTTCCTAGCACAAGAATGACTGTACAATGCAGAATATTAGTGTTATGAAGCTATTTCAGCTGTACACATGCTATTCTTGTGCAACTCAATACCTCCCCCTACACCTGCACATAACTACACAAAGCAGCAACTGCTGCTGCTGCTGCTCTCTGTGGAGGTACTGAAACAAGTGATGACTTAAGACCAATGTTCTTTAAATATTTGCTTAATTATCCTGCACAGAGAGGCAGTGTTTTTTTTTCCCCCCTTTGATGATTTAAAATGTAAGTTGTAGTTCCTCTGCATTTTGAGTTAATTAATGTTATGAACGGTTTATAAAGCTGAAGAACGGCTGCTCCCTCAGAGCCAACAAACAATCGATGCTAATGCTGGTGTGAGATCACAGTCAATGTCCAGAGCCATTCCTTCACATAGGTAAAGATTCAGAAGCCACTTCACTACCATTTAATTGAGTTTCATTATGGTGTGAAGTTGTTTTTATTTTAATCTAGGGAGTACATAAAGGTACATTTCCACTGCATTGCCATGAGTGGAGAACACATAAAAAAAAGTCATGAATTTTCAATGTGAGATAATCTTTGTATCTTAAACTATGACATTTGCATTACATATGCAATTTATTTATATTACACACAACAGAAGTAGCAGACATCTCATTGAACCTGAAGCCAACACTGACGTGCAGCCTTCTTGTAGATGAAAGCCAATGCTTTCCAGAGCTAGGTTTTGCTTCACTCCTGTGAGCTAGATAAGGTAACACTGAAACTTCCAAAAGGTTGCTGAGGACAGAGGAAGGAAATGTAGAAACTGCTGTGCTGGAAAATTGCACTGCAACAGAATAAATCATAGGAGAGCCACAGGAGCTGCATTTTTCTCTTTCCATTTTTGCTAAGAGAATGCGACAGAGGTTGGCCCAGGAGACTGACTCCAGATTGCCACATAAACTGTAGGCACTAATATCTAAGACTTTTATCAACAAGATTCCTGGCACCACGTACTATTCACCCCCCTAAAAGAAGAAGTACCTAATAGGTAAAAACAGTTTCCTTGTTTTAAAGAGGTGAGAAGTTTGCACTTTATTTCTCCTCTAAAGCTCAAATGTGTTTGTTTTGACATAATCTTTGCAACAGCATTTGGAACTACCACTCAATGAAGAATCATTTACATTGCTCCAAATCACTGGCTTACGATGCTTGTTTTCTTACTGGTCTAGCTTCACTATCAAAGGAACATCACACAAAGAATTCTTCCCTGGAAAAAGAGAATTGAGAAGTACAAAAGATGTTACCTTTGCAAAAATACAGCATTCAGATAATAGATTATAATTAGGTTTCTGTTCCAAGTATTTCAATACATGTTGTTAACCTTGGACAACTGTGCATGAACCTTTTAATTAGCATGTTATCTTTGGTGCAATTAATATCTTGTACCTCATATGTTATCTTCAAATTAAAACTTTTACTGTGTGAGACATATTAATTAATCAATGCAGCTCTAAGAGGGAACAGACATCATTCAAGAGAAAGTCAGTGTTTTTAGAATGTCACAGCCACTGACATTTTAGAGCAGTTATTTAACTTCCTTCAAATAACACATGGCTATTACCTTCAGCTTACACTGTCCTTGCACACACACATTTAAAAAAAAAAAAAAAAGACAATTATTACAAACATGCTTTTACATCTAAAATGATTTTTCCTTGCCCTACACAAAATATCGAAGCAAGGAAAAAATAGTAAAAGAGTAAATGTATAGGTATTTTTTAAAATCTTTAATAATTCCCTCAATACACTCAAGAATATTCTTCTAAGAGGGCCTGTAGCAAAGCTTACAAGCAGCAGCACCAGCTAAAAGTAAGAAGCGATCTGTTTGACCCTGAAGATATCAGTACAGATGATGATCTTTTATAAGCCACTGTGCTAACTTGATTTGCTGTGATGGATGAATAAATTTGTCACCTAATAGCTTGTCATAACACTTGATATGAGAAGTTAAAAGAAAATAACTTCAAAAGATGATTGTTCTTATTAAATACTTTAAAAAACACAAATATATACAATTGTACCATTACTCAGAATAATTAAATAATGAAAAGTAAAAATAATAAAAATAATAATTAGAAGTAATTAAAGAAGAATTA
The DNA here is from genome assembly GCA_011075105.1 of Heteronetta atricapilla. Classification (NCBI taxonomy): domain Eukaryota; kingdom Metazoa; phylum Chordata; class Aves; order Anseriformes; family Anatidae; genus Heteronetta; species Heteronetta atricapilla. Next base: position 5,129,375 of record CM021741.1, read on the forward strand.
AATAATAGAAGAATAACAGAATTAATAAAAGTAAATACAAAACAGCATAATGTAGACATATTATGCAGTCTGCATCAACAAATAAAGCTATCTACTTAATGATAAATTTCCCACGCTTAAACTAGGAACAGTTTTATGTCTGTTTATAAGCAAAGGACTCCTTAATCTGTATTGCACCAAAGAAAATTAGTCTATTCCCAAGAAAACACAGAAACAGAAATCAGTTGCAAAACACCGGATTTTCTTGTATTGCTTCAGAGAAAATGAGAAGTATGACCTAGAAATATTTAACAGTTGAGATGAAGATTTTCTTCTAACTGCAGCACGTCATAATCCAAGTTTCATTCCAGTTACTTGATTCTATACAGCCCTAAATCCAAAAATGTAGGGTACCTGGGCAGATACCTACAATATAGTTTTGCTATCTAAATAATATCACATTGTAAGTAGACTTATTCTAGTGATTTTACTTTGCAATTCTTCTTTTCAGCAAAATAAGTGAGTTTTTATTAACCCAGTATACATATTTTTACAAGGTACCAATTTTCAAAAGAGATCCTGAAACCCCACAGAAATAGACATTCAGAGTTAAAACGCCTGTGATCCTAAAGAAAAGAATTAGCTCCTACTTTGAACATCTCTTTCTACTACAGTCATGAATGGGAACAAAATCATCAGTAGCATCACAGCATGACTCATTAATATAAACTGTAATTATACAGGAGAGTAGTCAAACATGCTGATACGCATTATATATTCATATCTACTTCATATCTAACAATACATATTATGAGCTGTCATAATATGCATGTATGGATAGAAACGTCTGCAGCAGGGCCTTAGACAGGTCTCCCAGAGCCCTCCACAGATGGCAATGAATTAAGGTTGAGCATTACCAAGAGGTCCCTATATATTATCGTCTCCATTTTCATAGAAAAAAATCAGCAAGGGACAGGAACAATAAACGACTTGCCCAAGGTCATACAGAAGCGTAATAACCAAAATGGGATTGGAACCCAAACACTCTGACTTTTATTTTAACAAATACAAAGTGTTTCTTCTGTTAGAATAAAGGACAGAAAGAAAACATCTATTATTTTAAGAACATCTATTATTTTATGAGATTCTTGCTAGCTTGAAATAATTGGGTTACATTAGTTTATTTCAAAAAAACTAGAACTATTTTAGAACTGTAGGATGAAAGGTTGAGGCTACTCATTAAAGAGCCACCAGCAAAGTGATAAAGAGTGAAATGGATTTGAATCACATTTAGAGCAATGTGAATCAGTGCTTTTTAAGTTAAGGATATAATTGCCTAAGCATTAGCACCAAAACACATCTTTTACATTGCTTACCAAAAAGTAGACAGCTTTCATGAGATATTCATAATAAAATTAGTATTCTGATACTAATTTTAAGTTAACTATAATCATAATTGAAATGCATTTTCTTTTTAAAAATAAACAAACATCATTTTCTTAATATAGTAAGCCCTGAGAAATAAATTTCCTGCTAAAGTGACTTGTTTCCTTTCGTAAGACAAGGAGAAATTCATATCATATAGTCTTCCTTGTTCTGCTTACAGTCTCCAGCAAAAAACGGAGCCCGAAGGTCACATCAGTACTGAATCACACAGGCTCAAACATACCAGATAGTTTACATGGATACTTCTAATTTCAAAAGATTCTTAACTCTTAAAAATGATAATAATGGCTTATTACACATTACTGCAGAACCTAAATTACAGATTTTCAACTACTACTTCTCAAAGAAATCTGTTCTAGATTGACATTGTCAGTAAGGAAGACTCAGATGGAAAACAAGGCAGAGAAATCCACAAATAACTGAAAAAAAAGTACTATGGTGTCTGTCTCTTTTGGCTTTCCAAAGAAAACATGTGAAATATCCAAACCATGAAAGATCCCAAACCACCTAGATGTTTCTGATATGTTCCCTGAGGGCATAGGACAAACTTAAGACTAACTAACTTGAACACTTGCCTTTAAGTCCTCCTGCCTTAACACGTAACTCTGAATCTTTTTACCAGGAGCAGTGAAGAAAGGGATAAGATATATGCTGTTTGTCCTTATTCCGTGTTCAGTGACAAAAATTACCATTTTTACATGTCTCAAGCTTTGCAAGCTCCCAAAAAATTTATCACAAAATACAGAAGCTTCATCCAAACCACAACTATTCCAGAAGGTACGGCTTTTGCTGACTCAAGCATCATTTTTTCAATTCTTATCCTACTGAAATTACTACATACAATCAACTAAAAGGTTAAAGGCCACTGTTGAACCACCACAGACCACTGCTGAAACTTGGATGAATAATGGATATTATACAATCTATTTGTAATTTTAGAAAAATTGTCTGGTTAATCTGCATGCATTACTTGGGTTGTCTTTTCCAAGGATAGGATGATTCTGATTAAGAAATTTACAAAACTTTAAAGCAAACATTTTTCATTTGCATTTAATAAATCTATTTTTATTAAACCTTCGGTATAAATGTAAGTAAGTCCTTATGTAGATGAATAGCACTAAAAAAATAATGTAATGTTACTGAACAAATGTCTTTATTTTTTTTTTTTTAATTGAAGACTGAATGAATATAGGCTTTGTTAGTAAAGGACATTGAATGTTTAAGGTTTTAAAATGATGTGGTTCTTTTCTTTATACAGCAACAAATCTTCAGACAGTACTTCTGTCTAGCTGTAGAAAACTACAATTGATATCTTTTCCATATATACTTAACCTCCTACAGATTTATTTGATTCTCAATAATTACTATTCTCTGGTAAGAGGCATATGTTATTACAGCACACTGCACTCCCACAAGCTGTCCACTCAGTGTATTTTAATAAATCTCTGCCAAAGCTGTATAAATTTGATCCTGTTTAAATTTAATAAGGATCAGAATATATCAAAGCACAAATTCCCATGGGAGAAATAGATATTTTGCATAGTTATTGAGTGCCCTATTCATAAATACAATGTGTAAGACCTAGACCATCAACCTTGAATTAAAAAGAAAAAGAGATTAATGTGTGCAAAGCCAGCTACTTCTTAAATAACAAGTGAAATTAGTGTTTAATAAAACATTTTTTCCCATACTATTGTTGGAGATAGCAGCACTGCTATGGTTTCAATGTAAGCATTCTGATATCTAACTACTGAATGTTACAAGTATACAAATACCTTTTCAGGTACCTTTTGTAATTGTTTAAAGATAAACCCACTCAAGGGCACATATTGCTAAACATGCCACCAATGGTTTCTCTCGGGTTATCCCTGATCCTTTTGTTGTCCATGAGGCCACTGCCTTACGCAGACAGCTGACCAGCAACCAGGAGCTACTGCCATTGTGCAACCAGTACTCACATCGCACCACAGTTAGCATGAACATAGACTCGGCACCCATTTTTTTTACTTCTGATGGCAAGAAAACGAAGAAATTCTTCAATGCTCTATTAATTCTAGATAAATTCTGGTGAGTCTCCATAACACCCTACAAAATTTTATGTTCTGCTAAGTAGATCATTTTCATGCTTGCTGTGGCAAAATACCAGGAGATGTGACTACACAAAAAGATGGTGATCTTGCCACATTATACAGAATTTGGAGGACCACTATCACAAACATGAATATGGCATGTCTTCTAAATGCATATGTATTTATACAATTATTTCTTCAGATTCCAACATTTTCTTTTTTTGTTGTTGGGTTTTAAAGAGATACACTTTGCATAAGAAAAAAAAAAAATTCAATGATGCACACAGAGACCATACTTGACAGATGATGCTTACAGAAGTGATTCATTAGTCTTCATTAAGAAGTCTGCATTCCTTATCATTGGTTTCTGCTAGTAATTGCGTATAGAACTGTGCATACAACCTACCACTTTCAAAGTAGCTCCATTTTCTCCCATCATTTTCATACTTAAATAATGATAGGTATGGGGGAAAAAAAAAATCAGGCTATATTTATCTTGAATTAAAATTCACATTTTCACAGTAAGAGCATAAAAGTCAAAAGACTAGTCATTTTACATGAAGCAGAGATCTTTCCCAAGGGGAAAAAAAAAAAAAAAAGTGCTAAATCAATTTACCATTGTTTTACAAGTCAGCCACTGAGGATGAAATCACAGACTGCTGAAATTAATGGGAGTTTTGCCATTGACTTCAATGGACCAAAGATGTCATCTTCAGTATTTTACTGTACAAGGAAGCCTGATGTCAGAATTAGTACAGCTTTACGAAGTACAATACAACGTAATTTAATTCATCACAGGGAAGCTGATCATGCCATCACTCAGCTGTGGCTCCCACCCACAACTGTAAGATTCTTGCTTTGTTTTCCCATCATCACTGCATAGTGTTTGACCTGAGAAAATCCTCAGGCATGTTCATCACCAATGTTCCTTTACCCATTATCAATATTATGTTGTTACAGTGACAGTGCAGGAATATAAAGGAAGTTAAAAATCTAAATGATATCAATGGAAGTATATGCAAACCACAAACAGTCAACATGCCAGAATACTGCCAGCAAAATCACAGTATTTAAAACACAGTTACTTGAAATAAGGTCACACAATGCCATAGTGTAAGTAGTCATCTTAGGTGAACACATGGGTAGCTCTTTTATGTGCCACCTGTACTACAGGGTTACAATCTGTCTTCATTTTCATGAATTTTAGGAAATATTGAACATTGAATGTTCGTTCCATTCATTTAAGAGATTCAGTGCTTAAGCACAAAGACCACTGAGGTAAGAGTGACTTAATTTCCTTGCTTTTATGGGTTTATGTCTTTCAACTTTAATGTTATTTCAACAGTGCTTTGTGTTTATTATGGAAATATTCTGCTATATTTCCCTTTTCTCAGTTCATGAAATTTTCAATATAACAAGAAAAAAAAAACAGTTCAGATTCCTATTTTGAAAACCATATTGCCATTTTTATTCAGCCTGTATTTTAATATAGCATCAATATTTAACTACTTCATTAAATGAAGTGTGACTTTTATAGTGAAAATGTCAGTCTTTGCAGTTCATTAAATTCATTTAAAGCATAGCTGCTTGATTTTTTTTTCCTGAAGGAATAAAGACTATTAACTGAAGGCATAAACTTAGCATTAGCATGTACTTTTTCCCTTCAAATTAACATTCAAGATTTGTAACAGTCTTTACAAATTTAAGGGATTGTTTGTATCCTTTGCATTGTCTTTATTTTTATAATAGATGTCATTTTTACAGCATATACAACTGTTTATCACAGTTGGATATGACCAGTAGGATGTCACAGAGGATATTAACATGTCATGTGCTATTATGAATCTGTAGAATTCTGCAAGTAGTATTAAAAATACATTATTTTGAACTGTGGCATCTGGAAAAATAAACCGTATATGATGTAAAATGTAATAACTCTTGGAATCCAATGGGGTTTATGAGTACTGTTTTCTGTTTCATAAAACATTCTTTGATAAGTATCTTTTTTCAAGGAGGGTTTCTATTAACTAATACAAAAGAACACAAAGAAAGCTCCGTTTCCAGAAAGGTAGTGCCATGTTTCTGCCAGATGTAAGAAATCCTGATAGATAGATGACTTCTGTAACTGGAGCCTATATAGCTGGAAACGCTCATTATTTATGATTAAATGGATGTGACTATAAAATACTTTAATAAGAATAAAGAAGCTGCTTTGAAACATACTAAGAAATAAAAGTGGTAATAGTTTCTTTCCAACCTACTGTTCCTTTAAATGTTTGAAGTAGATTTCCACTACTTTGGTTTTGGAAGACAAATGACAATTTCTTTTCAGTTTTACTGTTTGGGTTCCCCCTCACCCAAACAAAGCAACGTGGTTACACTCTTGCAATAAGGGACCTGAATCACTACCACTTCCTATTTACAGGCTACACTAAATGGTCAATGCTTAATTTATTACCATAGAGAGGGTGACTGGAGGCTGGGGAGGAGTGGGCCATGGACATTTTTCATTTTCAAGTGTTACACTTTCATAACTGTAAGATCTAATTCTCTAAAAACCAGATACATTCCTAGTGTTGTAAACACAGAATCCAAAATACCCTAACGTATACAGTCATTTGGGGTATCACACCTCAGTAGCATTAGGTACCACAAAGATTTAATTTTGAATTAGGACGTGAACAGGTATCAATTTATTCAGTTTCTAATTTTAAAAGGTCACTATGGTCCCCATTCCTCTCACCCAAGGGCACTTAAGTCTCTATGCAACCAGAAACTGGCACCAAATTAGAGAAGAAGAAGGTAGTAATTAGTGCTCATGTTAAGTTAAAAGCTCCATTCAGGACACGTTCTTCCACAAATGTTGGCACAACAAACAGTTTTATTTTCTAGAACTACTTTGCATCTCCAAATTTTTGCTAAACCACTGTGATTTATTCTTCTATGAGAATAAAGTAACAGGGTTTTCAGAAAATTTTGGTGCTTGTACTGCCTTGCTCTGGATGAAATTTTCTAAAGAGTACTAAGAGAATAAAAATTGCCTTACCACATGACTACAATTCTGAAAAAGGAAGAAACCCTAAAACTTAATTACAGACACAGCAGTCACATACAAACAGTTAACAGGTACCAGGGATATGCATTCCACATTGGAGTTTGACAGATACAGGCTTTACACGCTGTCATTTTCTACACTGTTACATCTGCCAGCCCAAACTGATGGGCTCCAGCTAGCAATCCCTTAAACCAAGACGACGTGGAGCTAAACAAAAATCATTGCTTTTAGGATGTCACGAGTTAAGACACAATTACAAAGGCAGTACTATCCAGCTGGCTGTATTAAAACCATATGCTTTAGACAGGTCCATAATTATGGACTCACTCGCACCAATACATGCACACCCTGCAGAATGGGATTCCCATCTTCATTCTTTAACTTGGAAACCAACTCTTTTACCAACAGTGTTTGGTTAGCTATCCAGAATGTGAAACCAGTGCTCGGTTTTCTCACTGCATGGACCTTCCAATTGAAGGCTGACACATTGCCACTCTTCCAGATCTGTGTTTTCCTGCTAAAACAGTACAGAGAGGATCAAGTTAATCTCAGATACTTATTCACTCTGTGCAATCTTTGAGTCATTCAGGTTGAAAGGAGATAAGGAGATCTCCAATCCAACCTCTGCTCAGAGCACAGGCAGCACTGAATTCAATCCCACTCCCTGAGCTGCTCACAGAGAAGCTCCAGGCACTCACTGCCCATGTTGGTGGCCCTCCACGAACTTGCTCTGGATAGTTTATTCAGCCAGCTAGCCACTAGCACCTGCCTGTGCTCCTCAACAGGTCTGCTCCCCAGCCAGTCAGATCCCAGCCTGTATTTTTCAAACCAGTATACCGTGGAAGGGTTTTGATACATTAGGCCAAGGATAAACGTGTAAGCCTATGAGGGGTAACACCACCATTGACAGACATTTCCTTGGGCATTTAATGTACTTGCGAAGCAGAGGACAATTTTGGAGCACAAGCACCCTACATAATCTACAAAGACAAGGAAGCATTGACACAGGGCCTTAGTGTTCTGCAACCCTCAACAATTTTCACAGATCTCACAGGCCTGTTTTTTACTTAATTCCCAATATGACATTTGAGAGTAGGCAAATAAAATCATATTGTTAGTATTAAGCAACTAGTAGGAAGAATCATGACTTTGGGTAATTGAGGCTTTGAAGAAAACTTTTACACCAGCTATAGCCACCTGCTTCTAAGCTTAACTCCAACAACAAACGAACAACACAGTTCTCAAAAGTGACAAACCTGGAACCCTATTTTTAAAAAGTACACTTAATGACACTTTCATTGCACAAAATTATGCACTTGTCCTAAGACATATTAAGAAATAATAGCATATTAAGAAATAACAGCAATAAAACTTGAAAATAAGTCTTTTACACCCAAACTGACTTATAACAGCAAATCATCAAAGTTACTGGAGTTCAGTAACTCCCAGTTAATCGTGCTGCAACTGCAAATAATCAGCACCTTGAAAAATTAGGCTACTGGCAGACCAGCCAATTCTTAAAAACTCAGAGCTAGTGGATATGTGCTGCTGCTTACAGTGTTCCGGACTTCTTAAATTTCTCTCCAGACTTCTGGAGTCTGAGACCCAAAAACAGCTAAAAACAAATGTTTGCGTACAAAAAAAAAAGTCAGCTACCGAATGCAGTGCTACAAATAAGAGGCTGTCAGAAGAACTATGATTTCCCAGGCCTTTGACCTGTGTTGTATACTATTGTACCAGACATTCGGTCCACCTTTTTTCTAAACAAAAACTAAACTAAGCCCACCCCTGGTGAAATCTCAAGATACTTTTTGTAAACACGTAAGTTCAGCTCAACTGCACCTTTATTTAGTGCACCTTTTCAAAGAAAGTTACTGGAAGAAATTTGTTTTATATACTGCAACCAGGTGACCCTCTGGAAGTCATCAGATAATCTCTGTTTAAAATGAACAAACATGCCACCTACATTTTTCTATCATATAATAGTCCAGGAATGGAAATGTGCCAAAAAAAAAAAAAAATCATAAAAGTGATTAGAAGGACATATTAATAGTCACAGAGGACAGCAGAAATTTCCCTATAAGGGTAGGTAAGAAATTATGTTGTTATTTTTGTACACTGGACTAAAAACAGATGCAAATGAACGTTACAGGATAAAGTATATTTCATGGGAATGCTGCACTCTGAAAAACTTCAGAGTTGCTTACAGAAAAATGATACATGGGCTCTTCTAGAACTGAATTCCTTTTCAGTTAACATAGTTATTTAGTGGAATCAAACTAAGATAGAAGGACCCTTGCAACTTGCAACTCCAGCCAAAAACATGCATTTCATCACTATGGTTGCAAGCACAAAACACTCCATAAAATGATACAAAGAGTCATATAAAATGCATCCATTTGCTACCTAAATAGGATTATAAACTGGACTTTTCAAGGAAAGATCGAAATAATGGAATTATGCTGCTCCTATGTACCTGTGATATTAACCACTAATCTATAATTTACCTCTAATCCTTTATTTACTCCACTGTAATTCTACTTTTATCATATCTATAAAAACATCTGGTGCTGTCAACAGTTTTGCTTAAATTTAAAAATGTAGGGGCTATGTTCTGCAATGGCAGAAACTACTGACTATACTGGGGAATCAGAGTTTTCCCAGCCTTTGCCACACAGACCAGCCAGGTCAGGCTATGAGGAATTCAGTGTCCCAACTTGTGGGGTGGAAAGGAAGGAGCAGAGCTTTGAAGAACCCCTTGGTGGTACTAGCTGCTCTTGCAAGGCTGGAATATTTGCAATGGTGATAGCAGATGGTACTTTTTATGCAGACAGGAAGCCATACCCTGGCTTCATTCACAGTCTAAAGGAAAACCACAGGTATCAACTATGATCAGTCTCAGTTTTTATGCCCTCTAGAGAAGAGAAACAGACTTGTTGATGAACACAACTGGATGCTAAGACAGGCTGCAAATTTTTGCCAGCATTCTGCAGACCTGTCTGAAGCGCTGCTTAGCCCCATTGTCCAAGCGACAATGAAGTTCTCACTCAGACCCCTGAGACCAGATTATTTTTCAGAACCTTGGAAGTGAAGCAGTTACTAGTTACCAGAGCATGGAGGTAAGGAAGGAGATTATCTGACACATGCTTTGAAAACACTCACACTGAGACAAGTCATCTGATAATTTGATATCACATTTGTACAGTCTGTCAAACTTTTAGATGCGAGTTTTCCATCACCTCTTCCAGATGCATAAAGGCCTTTTCCTGCTCTCCACAGCATCCCTACCACCACCAAGGAAAAGCAGGCCAATCCTCTTGGAATAAACAAGTGATTCCCCCATGCTCCCAGATACTGAATAATTCCCCAGCCTAAATCTCAGAAATAACACTTTTCCACTACCAAAATAGACTTCAGACAAATATTACTTAGCTGTCATGCATTACTCCAAAATCTTTGCTGACTCTGTAACTATCACATCTATGGCTGCTTTGTCCAACACAGAGGTACGCTTCAGATCACCTAACAAATCTTCTATATCATATCGTCAAGAACATAAGCAAGGAATCTAAAAGAACCATGTTGAACAACGTTGAAAGTACAGACAACCTAAGGGTCCCTTTCTTTCAGCCAACCATACCACGTAACGTTTAGCATAAGCTCAGAGCCTTAGAAGTGCCTGCCACTCCTTTATCTATCCCCACTCAGATGGGAAGGCTGCTTCACCATCGTACTCTGGAAATGAAAGGCTTTTTTTCTCCCTCCTTCCCAGCCTAAGCTCACAGTCAGCATTTTTACAGGCCTGCCTGTAATAACACAGTCTTCCCTCTCACTTTGCTATGTTACCAGTATTACTGCTAAAGCAGATACTTTGGGTCTCTTATGTCTTTTTTTCTTAAGGAAAATCAATTCTCCAACTGTAAGGTACTTATTTAAAAAAAAAAAAAAAACTGCAATTTTATGTGTCAGTTCTTTCACACTTCAGAGATGAAGATTATCTACACTTTCCCAACTTGAGGCAGCTGAATGTAGCTTCATTTTTGGTCGGTATCTAAGCTGGAGGAAAAACATCATGATGATTCATTTGTTTAGTAAAAATGCAGACAAAACCAACTGGAGACCATTTTTATGCTTTCTAGTGAGGCAGATGCTTCTTCTGGTAAAGACGAGAGGCTGGGTAAAGCTGGTGCTTTTCAGCAACCACAAGAACGCTTACCAATGCTACAGCCCATCCACACATAACATATTATTAGAACTGCTTCTTTTGTTTTGTCAGCAGGTACAAAGAAGTGGCTTTATCCTTTTAGGAAATGAATGGTTCAGTGCCCAAGCAACTACCACTTCAAAACACATCCGCTAAGCTGAATTTTCTCCAGCAAGTTTATGAAGCTCAACTGAGAAGCAGAAATATCTCTCTTCTTCAAAGAGGGTATGTGCAAGAGCAGGACTGCACCCGCTTCTTTGAATCTATAGAAGATTTTGGAAAGTAGGATGAGAAAGAAAATGTTGAGTATGTTTCAAATCAGTTCTTATATGAAGTTCAGTTTGGTTGTTTTTCTCCTTGATTTTTTATTTAAGATAAACATAAATCATCTTCACAGGGAAAATTTCAGCAGCTGGGATCAATAAAGCAACTGCCCTCTTTCTAGCATTCATACTGAGATTCATCATCTAAAATCTTGTTATTTCTTCTTTCTACATTCAAAGATCCCAGGCAACCGGAGTGTCAGGAAAAAGGCTGCTCCTTCCCTTGGATACCAGAAGGCAGTGGAACGGGAAAGCAAGAGAAGAACCTTTCTCTTTTGATCAAATGAAGACCAAAGATCTGTTCTCCAAAGCTTTTAGGAAATCTTTAAATGCAAAAAGCATGCATTTCTTCCCTCTTCCCTACCTAAATTAATGAGCGGTTACTTCCGCTGGCACCAGAGAATGCAATAACTGCTTCCTACCATAGCAGTGTGGAAGATGAAGACTCAACAAGAAATTGAAAAGCTGTAGTTAAAAAGAAGTAGGAGATGGACGGTTTTTCACCATTAAAATTCTGTGCCAGTGCTGTGCTGTGCATCGCTCATACTCACTGCAGCTGCAAAGTATCAACCTGAGTTCATGATTCTGAAGGACCAGGATTGATTTTCCTCCATGGAAATTCTTCTGTCTTTTTTACTTTCACATTTATTTTCAAAGAAAAAGGTTACACCTGGAGGGCAGAGAGCAAGGTGTATGTTTGGTATCAGTTCTTTCCCATCCAGAGAATAAATGAAACTCAGAAGACCTATAAATACTTGATGTAGTCTAAAATTTTATAGAAAGCTATTATATTCTTATGATTTCTAGACTTTATCCTTTGCTAGGCATTTTAATTACTCTATTGATGTCATGAGATTTTAATGGAGTTTAATATCATTTTTGAGGCACAGAAACACAGAGCGAGGCATAATAACACAATGTTCACCTGCAGTTAGTCATAATATGAATCAAGCTCTTTATCATCACTGTCTCTCACGTACTTCTTATGATAGAATAACCTTAAAAAATTGTTTATAAATAATTTTGCATAAGCATACAGTCAAACAACATGGTACATGATGCAGAGATGGTGATAGCAGAATTCAGTTAATTAGCGAAAGCAGAAGCAATGACAAGGAGACCCATGATCTCAAAAGTAGACACATGGCACACACGTATCCTGATGTATGTAGCCTGGACAGTAACAAAAAGCCTCTTCCCACCTTTTCCCAGCAGTGGAAGATTGTTACAACTGATTCAGACCAATACTTGTTGTCTATATTTTAAAAATGTGTGACTGTACAAGAGTCACGTTTTCGATTCAATGTTTATTAGTTATACGTATGACAAGTAACAGCTGCCAAATTTTCTTTACAAAAACCAATACAAAGCTCACAAAACCTCTTTACTACATTATCAAGTAAAGAATCAGGATTATTTTCTGGTATGTAAACTCTCCAGCAGACTATTAACAAAAGGGCAAATTCTGAGACCTTCCCTGAAAAAGCTGCTATTTACTAGAGACGAGAATACAGGAAGATAGGCAGCACACTTGTGTGATACGTTATCGCCAGTAATATATTTGTGCTGATAGAATTCAAAGCCAAGCCTCGCCATCCTTTCTCAAACATTTGCTAACAGAGAAGACAAAAAAAAAGGCTGCTGTTCTACCACAAGTTGTTTGCTGACTAAATTTAGAAAAAACAATTTGCTACTTGAAGTAGGTAAACTGTAGTTGCAGATTGAGACAAAATATACACAGAATCTTACAATACAAGTTAATAGTTGTTTTTTTTTTAAGCAGAATTACAGGTAAAAAGAGCAATATTCAGCACTAAACTGTACACTGGGCATAACACAAATCTGTACGTGCAAAATTCTGAAGCACTATTGTTTTGCCTACTCAAGCATGTATTTAATGAACAGAACTGATGTTTTCCTTTCATTGAGCTACGTTTAGCCCTAGATTACACTGCCTACCTTTCGCTGCATGTCAACTGTTGTGGGTGGCTCCAATGACTTCAGCCAGCCAGTCCAAGCCAAAGCAGGCTGCAGAGCCAAGGGGGCACAAGAAAAAAGCCCCAGGAATGTGCTGACCAAGCAAGCTCCAGGATGCTCTCACAGAAAAGGCACCTGCAAAGCTGATCCCACAAAGGCCAAATCTCAGAAGCAAGTCATCATCTCATGGCATGACTAGTGGGAGAGTATAGGGTACTATCACGCTTCATGGAAGCCATTGATGCACACATTTGACTCAAACATTTTTAAAAGACCAAATTACAAAAACCACCCAAACTGAGCACAGAGAGAGCGTGTCCATATGGCTTGTCAAATCCTTGAAGCATCAATTACCTATTTTCAACAAGCCATTCTATACCTGTGCACATTAGAGCATCTAAGACCTCAACACAAAGCATCTGATCAATACGTTTATTTAAAAAAATACCTTGCAGTTGTGAATTATTTGGTAGAACAGAATAAAGTGAAGCAACTTGTATCAATTTATCATGTGAAATGCAGTTACTGGACACTTAGAAAGCCACAAACATGAAGTCATGTGCACATAAACACATTGTTTGGTTCAATGATTACTTTTAGTACAAATGTTTTCACTTGTGCATCTAAATGAACTTCTCATGTTTGCACCTCATAATATGTTAGCTTTGTGGTATATCCAATGTACAGCCTGGAAACCAGCCTCATTTTTACCTATAGCTCCTCTGTGGAAAAAGTGCAGAAAATTCATTGTAAAGTTCTACTTATTTTGCCTCATGTTTAGAGTTGGCAATAACTCTCCCTGTCTCCCCCCCCCCCCCCGGTTTTTTTTTTTTACTCTAAGGTTAGTGTATTTCTAACCATACCAAGAAAAATAATAGGAGAAATAGAGGCACATTGGGTTGTGGTAAGAAACCACAGCTATCAAAGTTTTTCACTAGAACAAATCAACAGTATGATATCCCCGTATTTACATGGCCACCTAATACAATTATTTCATCCACACATTTACTAAGAACCCACAAAAGTAACTGTAGTAACCTACTAAAGCAAACAGTGACTATTTTCCTATGCCTAATCATTTTTTTTATTTATTTAGTAAAACAAATTCAAAAAAAAAAAAAAAAAAAAAGAAGAAGAAAATGCAGAGGACTGCTAACCCTTGATCAGTTTGATAAAAGTACAGCTTAAAAAAATGCACTTTTATGAATAACAGTAATACTGAAATACAGTCCCCTAAGCCATTCAAAATTCATCTATTTGTATAAGCCTTATGACTGTAAAGAGTAGTACAAAAAGCAGAACAGGAGATAAATATGATCTGCTCTGAAAATAAGCTACTTCACTATGCAGCAATTGATTTTTGCATGGTTTTAACACAATTTTTCGTATCAAAATTAGACAGCTAATCAATACAGAGGTGTTTAAATATGTCCTGAACCTACAAACCTTTACATAATTTACTGACTAAATATAAGAGTTGCCCCACTGGGACAGAAAGGATGATTCACACAGCTCAGGTGTTTCCATGTATGGGTTCCTTGCAAAAACAAAACAAAACAAACCACAAGAAGCCAATACTTAATTTACATATCTACCAAACTATTTCACTCTTTAATCCCTATCTAATTTCTCCAGTATTTCCTGCTACACTACAGAATTGTCGTGTAAATTATGTTGTTTTCAATGCTAAATGCAGAAAAGTTTCTCTTGACCATTTTTGTTCAGAAAACCAGATTGGGAGATGTCACCTTTGGATCAGTTCTCAGAAGGCAGTATCATAATGAAGCTGCGGAAAAGATTTTTTCAGATTGAAAACGGCACCTTACTTTTATTGCTATAGATTTTGTCGACCTCAGGTTTACTGAATCACAGTAATAACTCCAACAAAGTTCACTGCCGGAAGACTCTTGAAAAATTAGTAGGTATTCATTCCAAAATCTGGGAGTTGATCTTTTACGTATAGATGAAGGCAACTTACTTCAAGTGACCCAAACCATCTAAATACAGGCTTCATCTTCCAGGAATCCTACCCTACCGGTAATTTGACATACTTGCAAGCTCTTATTAGGTTGTCCAGTTGATCTGACCTCATTAGAATACTAAATCTACAAAAATTCAAATGCAAGTGTCTCTCTAAAAGCAATATTCTGCTTTAACTAATGATTCATTTCATCATCACCAATTGCATGCTTCATAAAGCGGAAGAGGAAAGTGAGGAGATACCCATGCCTCTGCAGCTCTCACTCATCTCCAGGTTGTTTGCCAGTAACAAATAAGGTCATGCCAAAAAAAAAGTAAAAGTAAAAATCAGAAGAGAATCAGATCTGTTACTTCAGAGGTTGCCAGTCCCAATCCTAGCCTTTCATCCAAACACCCTCTTCATTTTTGCCTTCACTATGTCACAACTCACTCCTCTGCTTAAGATTTAGTCTTAGCTCTCAAAAGCCTGTGGCCAGGAGTGATAATATATGGTCACAGTGACCCAGACAGTAGGGATGATTACAACTTTACAATAGCAAACATAAAGCATTAATTGCTAACAGTTTCCCCCATGAAATGCCAAGGGTTGGCCTGATCTAATGTCCATATAAGTAAATGAAAGATTAAAAACATTGATTCAATCTCCAATGAGCATAAAGAAAACCGAGAAACAAGTGCCAGAAAAGAACAAAGAAAGAAAAAAAGAAGAAAGAAAAAAGAAAGAAAGAAAAAAGAATAGAAATCTATCCAAGATTTGTATTTTTTAAATCAAGCTTAAAAGTCATATTAAGACATACTCTGAAGAGTCTGGTTTTGAGAATGGATTGCTTTAAAAATCTCGTTTTGTTTTGATAGTATATCCTCAAGTATAGATGACAATTTGGAGGTTTCTCCATCTTTCTAAAGATTTTTTTTTCTTTTCCCTCTTGATATTTATACAGGGATTTTCAACAAAATGCAGGCTGCTGGGCAAACTGGTCATGGAGGAAGAAATGGAGAACATCAATGTCAATAGCTGGCACATGAACTACACAAACAAACAACTGGAAGAACTGTTTGTTTAAAACATTTCTCATTTTCAATAACAAAGCAATATTTGCTACTTTCAGTAGAGCACCTTTTCAGACAGAACCGAGGCTGCAGCCACGGTCAGTCTACAGTGCTCTGCTCAGAAAACTCAGTTATTTTTAATGTGATGAAAACAGTCCATATTTTCAGCCTGCTTACCCATTACCATGACATGTCTGAAAAAGTTCATGAAAACATCTATTCAGATACCCAAGGTGCATATTTCAGAAGCCACTCAGAAATGACAGCCTCCCCTTTTGTTTCTGCCAGTTCAGCAGTCCTGTAAACACTTGTGGTTTTCAATATATTGTTTCAGGTACAAACAGAGAGAATGCACTCGAAACAGAATTTAGATCGGTTTGACAGGTGCTAACACGCAGTGGAGAAGATATGAAATAGTAATCTTGTTACTAAAATAAATAATGAAAAACGTGGCTGCAAGCATGATCTCATCAAAGTCTTCATCTTAACACAGCACAGTGGCAAAGACCAGAAGGCTCTTGTGTGACATTGTTATCTAAAGTCCTGATTAGATTTTCACCTCAGAGTTCTCAATTTTGGTAGCAATCATCGCAAAGATACTATGGTGACTGGCACTCTATAAATACATCATACAGACAGGTAACAGTATAGAAGACGGCTATCAGATAAGAGTTTGAAGCATTTGAGAATTCAACCCTGCCATTAGGTCTGTATAACAGTACTCAATTTTATAGCAGGAGAAATGTGATTACAGATAAAAAGGTAGGATTAGTGCTGTACAAATTCTTTTCCTCTTAAATTAGATTATCATCGCTCAATAGCATTAGTTCGGTATTTCAGGAGTGTCGGAATTCAACAAATACATAGGCATGTATTAACTGTAAATTTAATAAAAGCCTGCAGCACAACCCAAAGGTCACAATTCGATGGGCCTCACTTTGCTAGACACTGTACAAAAATGTGACAAATGAGTCACAGAGAACTTGGAGTCTATGTGAGCTACTCACTTCAAGTATCTGCCAAAGAAGATAAGCTGTTATTTCCCTTGTTTCTATTTTAGATTTTATTTCAAATTCATGGTAATTCATTATAGGCTTAGGCTGGACATGGTACCCCATACAATGCACTGTGCTGGGTGCTGGCAGAGCTGTGGGAATGAGGCTCTGCTCATCCCAGAGGATTTGCTGAGCATTTTCTTGCTCTAGAGCCAGAGGTGTGAGCAGGTGCCACTGTCTCTAACATGCACACTTCAGAATTGCTATTGCTACAAATTATCATTACTTTAAGAATACTCACACTTATTTCCATACCTACGAAAAGTACTAATGCTTAGATTACCTCTAAGCATTAAGCTCAAACTCTTCCTGTATATTGCTGTACATTATTACAAGCATCTCCCTGATACAATTATAATCCATCGTAATGAAAATAAGTATTTGTTTTTTTTTTGTTTTTTTTTTTTTTAAACCACCAGGATGAAATGGCTTCCCCTAAGTAAACTTTGTATACATCCAATTCCTCCTCATGTCTTGATAACAAAAGCTGCAATCAGGACCAGATCTGCAGTATTAGAACAACGGACAAGTTGCACTGCACAATCCAATTTGTATTTCCATTATATGAGCTCATTCTGGGCAATGTAGGCTCTTGCACAGTCACAGCCCTTGGCATATAGGGGTTTCCTTTCAAAGCTAGCTCTTCAAGAGAGCTACGTCACAAAACCTGTGGGATGACTGCTCCTGTAAAACAGCATAACGCAAACAGTGATGATGATACAAAGGGTAATTTGTGTTCTTGCACATGTAGTCATCGGATCATTACACTTCCTCTTGCAAGCACAGGGAATCACATATCCAACATTTTTAGTGCTGGACTGGACAGCCAAATATTTGGGGAGCTTTTTTCTCTGCCAGCAGTAGTTGCCTGTATAGTCCTGAGGTTCTGAGATATGAGAGGCAGAGGAGGGCAGCTCTGGGAAAGAAACAGGTCAGCCCACTTGCCACGTGTGCCAGAAGATCAGTGGGAAATAGTGAAGGTAAAATGGCATTTACTAAGTTGATACTCAAAACAACAGCAAGTTCCCAATCCCTTGGTTACACTGCCTCCAGCAAGACCCCTAACTCCAAGGGCCAGCCTTGTCAGGGTCAGACTGGAGGTACATGCACCAGCTTTCCAGCCCACAGCCTGGTTTCATCAGAAGAAAAACCACCCCGTCTGCACCACAGCAGAGCCCAGATGTGAAGCAGCATATATGCAGAGCAGATGATGAGTGAGTGCGCAGCTTTCTGTCTTAACAGCATACATGCACCCATTGTCTCTCACCATCTGCTATATGAAAGAAAAACCTATGCATATATAGCCACACTAAATTTGCAAGAAGAGTAATTTTCAATCGTTTGCATAACTGTAATCCATTTTTCCTACCAACACACACTAATAGGGATGGCTTATAGCCCAGTTTAGCATACTACTGAACTACTGCTATCTATGCTTTACCTCTGGAAGAACAAGATAACCTTCCGGAACTTCCTTTGTAAAATGCAAAATATTTCAGCCAAAAACATCAAGCTCTGTCATTCACATATGTATGCTGGTGCCTAAATTAAGGTATGGATGTTTGAAATTTGTATCCTTCAAGGACAATCTGTGCAGAAGAGATAAACATTATAAAATGTAGACAGCTAAATAGCGAAGTAAAGATTCTGGAATTTAATATAATGATAACTCAAACATTGAGCTGTATGTGTTTAGGGTTTGGAGGTTTCTTTTTCCTTTCTCAAATTGCATTATGAAAATAATAAACTAATAAAAAGAAATGTATTTGCTATGATGAACAGAAGTTCCCAAAATATTTTTAGTAAAAGTAATTTACTCAATAAGTGAAAAAGTTTGTTAAGAAAAAAAAAAAAAAAAAAAAAAAACCTACTAAACTATAGTGAATGTCCAAAATTACTCTCCATCAGCAGAACCATAGAAAGGCTCAAAACAGAAGCAGGATGTTTTACAACAGCTGCTCTCTTTCAACTTTCTGTAATTTTTATAGCTACTTCTTGATGGTGGTTTTTTTTGTTGTTTGTTTTGTATACAGAGCAGCAGGACTCTTCTAGAAACAGGCAGACCGTGATCTCGCACATGTAACTCTGTAACAGAGGTGGATTGCCGCTATCCCAAACCACCACCAGCCAGACACACGCGGGGTCAAGTTCTGTACTCTCACACCAGCTCTGAAAACTTATCAAATATGGCCCTGATCCAGCAAAGCACTTAAGCACATGCTTTACTTTAAACATGTAAGTAATCCTATTAGAGCAAATGAGATTCAGCATAAACCACTGGGCTGAGTCTCAGAATACCTTGGTTGCGGCCCTGATTATGTCAGTGACCGACTGCGTAACCTTGGACAAATCGCTGTCTTTCTACTTCCTCTTTTGCACTTTCTGCATGTTTACAGCATTGCACACTATCTAGACAAAAATAATCCCAATCTGGAATCTTCTGGAAACTGCCGTACTACAGATAACGTCAGGGATATTTCCTTTTGGCCCTTTTTCAACTGCTTGCCACACGCCCAAAAGTAACGTTCCTCCCCCCCCCCACGCCCCCTAAAGCACAATGACATCCCCTACCCTTAGGTGTACTTATCCAGTACTAACAACAGACCTCAAAATCGTAACTTTGAGTTTAACAACATGCTGTGGGGAGGGACCCCGGCTGCAGGATACCTGCACAAGGGCTGGGACAGGTCCCCAGGGCCTGAGGTCACCGGGCTTGATCCCGTCCCAGTGCCGTCAGAGGTCAGACCCGGACTGGGTGCCCAGGTGGGACTGCACCCTGCTGGGGGGCTGCAGCCCCTACGGCACAAATGGGGCAGTCCTAGGAAACCCAGCAGGCAGCTGGAAGGCAGAACTGTTCCATAGGGTGCAGGGCAGCAATATCAGAAGGCCTCACATTCAGTATTTTTAGACAATTGGATACAGCATGTAGTTTTCCAAAGGTAGGCCACGTGCCATCAACTCTACGCCTTGATGATCCCAAGAACATTTTCAGATAAACAATTGTGGTTTTGCATATGTACACAACCAGGCAACACGTTTACTCGTGCCATCATGCTTCCTGCTGCCCGGCACTCGTCACAGGCAATGTCACTGTCACAAGAACAATATGGATTCGGAGCCTAACAATGAGGTGGGCATGGATGAGCGGGCAGGATACTCAAATGAGTTTCAGAAAGACTTGAGGTGAAATACTGTCCCCAGTGAGATCAATAACGGTTCTCCCATTTACTTCAGTGGAGTAAATATTTCAGCTCTTTTTTCTATGCCTTCTGGCCATCTCAGTGCCGACCAGAGTAATCATTTATTTTCCTTAGGAACACTGGGAAAAGGAGAGAATGGATGGAAAGTGAGGGAGGAAAGAAAGGAGGGAGAGAGGGAAGATTATTTCAAAATAAATGTACTCTTCTTTTTGTGGATAAAAAAACAAACCTAACAATAATTGCTACAGTTACAGATTATAAACAATGCAGAAGAAGAGATTAGATCAATGTAGCTAAGAATCTTTCTAGGAACTCACTTGCAGATTCCCCTTCTGTCCTTGAAACACCTGTACACCACGCTCTGCTTTCCTGACTGAACACAGCAGCAGCAACACAGCTTCGCCTGTGTCAGCCTGCTCAGGATCAGGCCTTCCACATGCAAAGACATCTATTATAAGCCACATGCATTATGAGCTGCACTCCGTTAATTAAAATATTTTCTGCCACAGATTGGAAGCCTGGCCTACAAGATACTTGCCAAAATTATATTCAGTAACTGAATTGCAATTTTGAATAGGTCAAAAGTTAGTTACTGCTGACTTCTCAATGTGCGCTCTGTTCTCATTGTATGAGGAAGGGAAATACAGTCAAAAGGTTGTATCTAACACGGTGCATTTGCTGCAAGTTAGTGGTCAAAATTAACTTCTGGTTTTGCAACTATTCAACATTTTGGATGTAAAAAAGAAAATCAGAAAGAACCTGTACAGCAAACTGTAACAGCTCCTGAAATAAATACATACCATTCATAACAATAAAGTTACTGAGTAAGTGAAATTTACAGTAAGCATGCTGTCTGTCAGTAAGTGCTGTATGTTTCCTAAATTAGTTGGCATATCAGACAACAGTGAATATTTACTGCGTGTTTTAGAGCTCTTGAAGTCCTTAGCAGCATTCAAAGTTAAGGTTGACATTTCATCTTTAATTCATGCTCCCGTGTCTTTCTATATTAACTACTAACAAAGCAGCATGCTAATAGCCTCTGCACAGAGCATGCGCGGGGCTCGGCCGTGCACGCTCCACGGGAGCACGGCTCTGCATCTCTGCTGAGAGTAGATCTGTGTGTTTTGGAAAGGGAGGCAGCCACTAAGTCACTACCGACAAACTTGAACGTTGCAGCAGAGACCAACATAATCCTAAAGATGATCGCAAAGAACAACAGAAAAGGACACTCGTGACTTCTACTTGAAAACAATTTATCTGGGAGAAAGTTTTGTTCAGCTACAAAACCTCTTTACTTGAGGCCACGTTATTTCTCCCTCTGAACATGATCTTTGTGTTTCAGCAAACTTTATCTAGGTACTTGGAAAGGATTCTTAAAAGCAAACACAAGGAAAAAAGAAAAAAAAAGGATTTTAACATAAGCTTAGACTTTGTGCAGCACCCTTCTGTTCCCCAGCATCTCATACAGTGCCTCACAAAAGGCCCCAGAGGTTGGACAAACATAGCACCAGGAAAAACACAGTGTGAAAGGGATCTTTATGTGCATGTGTGAGGGCCCAGTGCTAATAGCTCAATGTGCTATTGACACATCACAGTGCAAACAGCTAAGGCTTTTTTCAAAATAGCATGAGTCACAGTGTCATTCTTAACTTCGCCTTTCCCAGATTTGGGTAATTTGTGGAACAAATCATCTCCATATTATTAAAACATATTTTCTGTAAATGAAGGTAGCCACTGGGGAACGCCTAGCGCCTGACTGTAACGTTTGCTCCATAAACTACACGCGCCGCAGAGAAGGTGTGAATAAACACAAGTGGGACTGCAACTTCTTCGACAGCCCTGGCGGAATTAAAGCGCTCGTTACCCTTGGGTGCTAGCAGCCGGTGCCCTTCCAGACATCCCACCCTCCACTCTGCTGGGGTTAGGGGCTGACCAGGGCTCAGATGGAACAACCCGGACGAGCGGAGCGGGGGCAGCCGCCCCCTTCCTTCCCTGCCGGGGTCGCCCGAGCTCCGCCGGGGCTCTGCCAGACCCGGGGCCCCGCGGCGGTGGCAGCCCGGGACAAGCCGTGCCGTGCCCGGCCCGGGGAGCCTCTGCCCGTGTTCCCCAGGCTACAGCACCCCAAAGTTGCCGGCGGGCCGGGACCGGGCTCCGCAGCCCAGCGGGGCCCCCGCAAGGGTCCCTGCCGCCCCCCGAGCCCTCCCCACCGCCGGGAGTCCCCAGAGCATCCCCAGCCCGGCGGGGCACGGGTAATTAACGACCGCGGGCATAATCACCTTGTTGTAGCTGTAGTAACCCAAGCACTGGGCAAAGTCCAGGTTGGAAGGGTCTCCGGGAAGCGAGCTGCCCGCCGCAGCCGGGTAAAATCTTACATCCATGCCGGTGCTTTGGTCCCAGAAGTGCACTTGGAGAGAGCGCCGGGGGCTTTGATAGATCCACCTTCAGGTGCCTTCCTCGGCAGCGGGCACGGACGGGAGGCGGCAGGGGGCTGCGAGGGGGAGAGGCGGCGGCAAAGTGCAGGTAAACGGGGAGGAGGAGGAGGAGGAAGAGGAGCGGGGAGCAGGGGTGGCGGGCGCGGAGCCCAGGTGGGTGCCCGTCCGCCGGGGCGGCCGGGAGGAGGGCTGCTGCTTTGGGAGAGCCCGGTGCCAAGCCACAGGCTTTGCCTCCGCATTCAGGAGCAGCTGCCGTACACAAAGGAGCCACGCGCCCAGCACCGACCGACGGCCGGCCGGACAGACACACAGCCAGCCAGACACACAGACCTCCCCAGCGGCTCCAACCGGAGGGGAACGGGGGGGTGAGGGGGGGGGGGGGAAGAACAGAGGGAACGCGATGCGGGCTGAGGAAAGGAGGGGGAGAAAGAGGGGCAGCGCCCCCGGAGTTGGATGCAGCGGGGGCTGCGCGGGTGCGAAGTGCCGGAGGAGCCGGCTGGGCGCTGGCAGCGCTCCCCGGGAGGAGCGGCCGGGCCCCGCGCCCCTCCCCGCCCCGCCGCCGCCCCTCCCGCCGCCCGCCCGCTGCCGCCCCCCGCGGCCGGTGCCGGAGCCCCGAGCCCCGGAACCGCTGCCCATGGCCGTCCTCGTTCGGCGGTGAGTTGCCCCGCTGCCGGCTCCCTGCCCTCCTTCGGTCTCTCTGTAAGGCGCTTTATCGATCGGTCCCGCTGCCCGGCGGGGGGGCGCGGAGGAGAGCTTGGTAGCGGGCTGCGGACACCGTCCCGAAGGCGCCAAGTCGGTGGGTGCCCGTGCAAAACATCCACCTGGGATCCACGTTTGTATAGCCGCCGGGCTTCCAAGTCCCGGCATCTTGCGGCAGAACTTTTGAGGGAACCGCTAAGGCAGGAGGAAAGGCTGTTTGGCCTCGCACCCGTGACCCGCAAACGAGGTGCAAGGGAGAAAAAGGATGGAAGCGCCCTTGAGGCTTCAAAAGTTTTGTGCTGGGGAGAGACCTGTCCTTTGGGTTGCATCCCAACTGGAAACACATCCTTGACTGTCTCTGGTTGACTCCAAAATACCAACGACAACAGAACTATACCAGGTTTATCTGTATGATACCAGCAAGACCTTCTCCGAAGGCCGTTTGCCCACATTTCTGCTGGGGCAGCAGGGGCCAGCGCTCAGGGACCAAAGCTGCAGTCCCACCTCTGCCCAAAACCTGCCCCAGGGACTTAACACCCCACACTGCCCTGCCTCACAAGAGTTTGCACTGGGTAGGTAGATGAGGGAGCACACTCCAAGTCAACAATCACAATGTGTGGAGAAAGGGAACATCTTCCCAACTCCATTCCTAGAAGTCTTGCAGATTTATGTGGCACAAATATTGTGGCAGGTTCCTGCTGGCACAGGAGGCGCCAGATCGCAGAATCAGTAATGCCTTTCTTTGTTCAGGGTGTTGGTTCCCAAGTGTCATAGCTTGAAGCCAGGAAAGATCTCTGAAGTGACATTTTGCTCTAAGAGCAGAATTAAACATAGCATGGATGTACATCTGTATTTACACAGAGTATTTATAATCTAGCTTTCTAGAAAAATGTGTATGAACTGGTAAATGCCTAAGTAGAAAAGAAAGCAGGCATATTTAGCCAGATACTTAATCCAATTTCATATTCGTTCAGTGTCAACCATTTCTAACCAAAGGGGAAAACTGCAGAAATCGACTCTGTTGCTAGAAGGGGAATGGTTGAGGAGCACACACTTCGGAGTGCTCTCACAGGCACATCCCACACCTCTGGCAAAAATTATTTATGCTTCTTAGAGAAAGAAATTGTTCAGAAATAAAGACAGCCCAGCAGTGAATCCATATCAGAATACAACATTGCTTTCTTCCAACAGCAGTGGCAGAAAAAGGGTAATGTACAGGCCCAGCAAACTCCTTTTGACATTCCAGCTGAGGTTAATGAAGTAATACTTGTTGTTGGTTTTTTTTATTTATTCAATGGGTGGCAAACATTTCTGAAATCAAGTGTACAAGTTAGAATAAGCAGATTCTCAGATACAGGAAGAGATTATTGGCACTGAGTCCTGATGTGCTCCACTATATAAATACGGGCATTTCCAGACTGCCTTGCTCTGGTTCTCTACTCTTGATGCAATCTGAAAGCATGCTCCCTTGGAATTCAGAGGGAAATTGAGCAATGAACAAGCAGCAAATGGTTGCAAGTTTAGGACTTGATCCCGTCATCTTACTGAAAGGAGGTCCTGAAGGGCTGCAGCCCTACACAGCCTATGGCTCCTGGGCTACTCATAACCTCCAAAGCACTTGGGCTGCTGCAGGACTCCTGTTGCGGCTGGTGAGGGGTGCTTTGCGTGCCCCCCAAGGTGCTGCCCAGTCTGAGCTGCTCAGCTCCTCTCTCCCATCCCACGTCCTCAACACGGAGGCAGAAAAAGGAGCACGCAGGGCAGCAGGCAGCCGGCAGGATACACCTTCAGGTTGTAAGGCTTCGTTCAGGAGCTAAGCAGATGATGGTAAAGGATGATTCAAAGCAGTGCAGTGCAATATGCTGTTCCCAGCACAGCTTCTTCTGAAACTAAAAGAATGAGCACAATGGGAAAAGCCCAAAATATTCCATCTTGTCCTCTCTGGAGCAGGGAGTTCATATAAAATTGAAATGAAGAAAAGATTTATTTATTTGCCTTTTTTTTTTTTAATTCCAGCATGGTATCTCCAAAATATTACTTGGTGAAAGGCTTTGAAATACTGGCTATTTCTACAATTATGAAACTAAAATGTAGAAATTTAGTGATATTTCCAACTAAAAAACATTCCTTCTCCTGACCATAATAAATTGAGATCTCTGTCAAGTGCCAAAATTCAGTCTTTTGCAGAAGTAGTAAGACTGCAGTGAAATTAAAGAGTGATTTGAAAAGAAACAGAAGTGAAACTGGGATATATGTGCTAATTTTTTTTTTCTTTTTAAACAAAATATTGTGTTTGATGTGATAATGCACCAGAGGGAATTTTACAATCTAAAAAATCAGGCAAGCGTGTGTTTTCCTTTCTTGAAACCTCTTCAATGTAGTTTATTAAATCAGCAAACTTGAGTAATCTCTGCTACACTTTAAATCCATATACATGATGTCAAATCTGGTTGTTAATAACAATGTATTTATCTCAGGAGTACATTAAAGATGGAATAGGAGCCAAAGTATGTATATCTTTCTGTACGTATCACTTGAAAGGAATCCAACAAATTCTTCTCTCAAGCCATTCACTTGCAGATCTTTCAATAAAACTATGGCTTTGGAATCCTACTTTTGTTTTTTCTTTCAGGGCAGTTGGAAGAATGATGTATTTGCAACTTTAAGTATTCCCTTCTTTCCTGTTGATTTAATAAAAGTAAGCACCTAACTACCATGCATGTAGTATTCCAATAGTTTCCTTGGTACTGGATAGCCTTGATTTTGAAGACACTTTTTGAAAAGCTCTGTTCCATAAAGATTTGAATGTATGCCTACTAATGGCAACAATTATGATTCAGGCAGTAACACACAAACTATGACTTTGTTCCATCTTCAGCTATACTCTCTTCTGAGTCATCATCACAATTCAATTTTAAAAGCCATTAAGAACACTCAAGCTGCTTTTCTGATGTAAGAGCAGAAATTGTATTGGAGTGAATCAGTCATATATAAACTTGAAAACGTGCATGCACAAATTCTCACTGCTACACAGAAACCTTTCACCTTGCATAGGTAAATACCAATGTTTCAGGTCTCGGTGATTTCCATACAGGCCTGGCACAGCCTTTTCTAAGCACCAGGACATAGGAAGGGAACGTGTTCAATGGTTATGGCTGAACTGCTTTATCTAGTGATCTTCAGCTATTACCTTTAAAGCTTCTGCAAACTACTTTGCAAACGCTGTGTCGGGCTCCCAGTCTGTAATTGCAATATGCATACAGCACCACAGGCTCGGTAACATTTTCTTTCTTTTTACTACAGAAAAGCCAAAAGCATTGGGAGGGGATTTACTCCTCCAAACAGCAGAGTTGGGAAGTAACCTTAGAGAGAAGAGCAGATATACCGGCACCCTTACATCCAAACGTCCGAATAGCCCCTGTAGTGTGCCATGAGTACTGCTGTAACAGCAACCAGTAGCAGTAATGCTGGCAGACACAGGCAACAAACATGAGAGGGGACAGAAAAATGAGGAATAAGGGGAGAGGTGGTGGGACGAACAAAGGTTGGACTGAGATCCTTCAGTCAGAGGAATCAACACAAATAAAGCACCACCATTCATTTTCAGGGTGCAGGCTCCACAGCTACTGGACAGAACTGGGAGGAGCAAGAGGAGGTGGGAGAGAACACCATCCTTTATGTTACCTCATAAGGGACACTGCCATGGTCCCTTCCCACCAGAGCAGCTGTGGAGATTGAAAGGGCATGAAACAAAAAGAATGGAATACAGGAGGAGAAAGAGATAGAGAGCAAGCAGGTCTGGTTTAGAAAAGAATCTAAAGCCTCCTACAATCAATAGGAAGTCCCTTTAATTGATTGCAATGGGCTTTGAATTAGACCTATATTCTACTTATCAAGTACAGCTGCTGAGAATCAATAATATTTTGACTTGCCCCTCAAACAACTACAGTGGTAACTTTTGGCTAAGAAATAGTACAATGAATAGCATTTTAATTCATTAGAGTTTATCCCGCTGATATACCCTTCTCCTCAGATTGTAGGGTCAGCTACTGTTTATGAGTGATCATGCAGGCATGAATATCCTACATAAATGAGGCAATAAAGGAAAAACTGTTGTTGTTAGCATTAATTCAGATCAAATATTCATTGATATCTACATTTCTCAGCAAGTATCTCAAGCAGAGATCAATAAATACTTATTAGTCACTGACCATGTTTCCTGCAGTAAGGGAGAGAATGTCAGCCAGCAGATGGGAGCAGCCAAGTAATCTGGGGAGCTGGAGTTTCGTGCTTGTCTGCCAGCTGATCGTTTACCTTCTCTTTGTCTCAGTTGCCACAGCTAGAAAACTACAGATCAAAGAACAATAATAATAATAAAACATCTATTTTTATATCATTCCTTAAAAATACAAATCATTATTTAAAAGTACAAACATGGAGCGCCACAGGAAAACAAACAACAGAAAAAAAAAAAACTCAAAAATGCAAGTTTTTGGTTTGTGAAAATTATATTTCTTTTGGGCCCAAGTCAGGAAACACAGGACTTTATGTAAGAGGGAAAAATAAATGATTAGTCTTTTCAGACATTTACATGTACCTGATTTGATATTTCTGTGCATTACTGAAGTCTCATTTTACCTTAAGTATTTTACCACCTCAACTTTTAACCTTATCCTAACAGGAAAATAAGTATTTGCATTTATTAGCCATTTACAGAGCACGGACAACCACTAATGCTGATGAATTGCATTAAAGCAAAAAGGTTTCTGTCGCTTTAAAAAAAGTATCCCTCAACCCTCCAAAATAACCTGTGTGTAATGGATAATATAGGATTACTTTTTGGCAGTGTGAATATCCTGTTGCTATTGACTGCAGAGCTACAGTATCCTGACATACTAGTATACAGCTATTGTGAGATAAAGACCACGCTGAAAAACAAACTGATTGCAGTACTGAAAACAGAAAAGGAACTGTCCAGTAATATAAAAATTAAGAGTACAATGGCTGGAACGGTGTCATTTCTAGAATAAGCATTAAAGAATAAAAGCTTTAACTGAAACTAAGAGAACACTGCAAAATATTCCTTTCTTTTTGGGATACCATTGTTAAGCAAGATGGAAAAAATTGGTTAGAGATGGTTCTGTATATGTGTTTTGCATTTGTATCACCTGTTGATATCAAGCTGTTGGTATGTTTCTCTTTGTTTTGTTGTTGGTTTTGTGTGTGTGTGTGTGTGTGGTTGTTTTTTTGTTACTATTATTATTTCATGCTTTTATTTGGAGGGGAGGGAGGGTGGTTTGGTTTCTTTTTTCCCCTCTGGCCAGCTTCACATTCATATACTTTTTGAATTTAAACTAAAAGTTTTATTAAAAGAGGGAAAAAAAGCTTCTGGCATCCACTTTATAAAGGGAATATACAAGTATAACGTCAACAGAAAAATATAGATGCTCATCAAAAGCAACCCAAATTCTTCTTTGAATTTCTGTATTAATCTAAAGGAATTTGTCAGGCAGAAACTTTCATTTGACAGTAGAACCAAATCTAATTACTGAAAGAATTATTTTAATGAAACTTATCTGAAAAGTCTTGGTGAGATACTGTGAACAGTATTTCCCAATGAGAAAGGTTACATTTAATCCTTGTCTCTGCACCAGATTTGCTCATAAATATTTTTCAGTTTTAATTTCATCCAATGTTCTATTAGGTAATTAGTTGAAAAATACAGCATATGTATTATATATATATTTCAGGTGCACATATTTCATTATAAAGCAACTAAACAAGGATGCTGGAGTGCCCGGAGTGACTGAGAAAACAACTTTCAGTGTTTTTGTGGGTTTGATGCAAAAATACTGTAACTCCCTTACAGTAGTCCCCAAAAGAGGGCAAACTTACCCTTGAGAGCCTGCATGGACCCCAGGGAGATGTGAGAAGCTTGTGCCCTGGTCGTCCCCTGGAAGCAGGTGCATATACTCTTAGTGACCACATTTCACATCTTTTGCTGATAGGTGGGGAAGAGTTGGGCTTTTGGTCATCACTTGGAAGCCACTGAAGGACTCGATGAGACACTGCTCAGATTCAGCATAAAAGGCCAGGTCATTCCTTAAAAATAAAAGTCATTATTTTAAAAGGCAAGTAGGGAGTGCTGCAGATAAAAATGAGGTGCTGTGAGATGCTGAGCCCCAACATTGTTAGGAAAGAGAGGGGCAACCCTTTTGGACATGTCTCATGGACTTTTTTTTAGGCAGGAATGGCCATTTGCTATCATCTCCTTCTCCCCATAATTATTTCCTGCCCCAATAATATATAATTATTTCCTTCCGGTGTTGTAGGAAGAAGTAACAAATGTAAGGCTGCTGATCTCATGTGCCTTTCTAATGTGACACTGCCTTATCATGATATTCATGTCACCTTTCACCAGCAAATGTTATAACAAAGTAATTAGTGACCAGTGCTAGAGAACATGTGAAGACATACAAACATTTATTTATCCACATTTGATAGCACTGCAGACATACAGCTTTCCTGGCATGGATCAGATCCATACAATAACTGGAACTAATCTTTCAAAGGACTTGTAAGTTGTCCTCCAGGTCTCCTAATTAATGTAGTGTTCTGAGAGTGTATTAATAACTCCAGTATTTACAGCAGCATGATTCTAGCTGAGAATTAGAAAAT
Organism: Heteronetta atricapilla; assembly: GCA_011075105.1. Classification (NCBI taxonomy): domain Eukaryota; kingdom Metazoa; phylum Chordata; class Aves; order Anseriformes; family Anatidae; genus Heteronetta; species Heteronetta atricapilla. Next base: position 5,159,519 of record CM021741.1, read on the forward strand.
AAAACGTTTTTGTAAGTTCTTATACAATAGAGTTTGGGACTTAGTGATAGACACATACATAAATTCATCAGATTAAAAATTAACAAACAGATTTCTACAAGTATGATCTAAGGACTGCAACATCACCTCCAAAAAGAACTGCTGTACTTTTATTCAGGAGACTTAAGCTCAGTTTACAGAGTTGAGCTCTCTTTTTTGATGCTTCAATGGTTGGGGTTTTCAGCAGTCAAAGGCTGAAAACAGATTTCATCTAGTTCTTTAGACTATTTCCCCAAGCTCATAAATACTATGTACCAACCTGATTCTTAAAGAAACAGCCCTCATTGCCATGAATGAATAATATTTAATAAAAGATCTGATCACAAAACCAAATCTACAAAGGAGTACTAAAATAACACTCCAACTTGGTGCTGAACACAATGTTCTTTAATATAAGTCCATTTCAACTCCATTTATTCTAGGGTTCTACAGCAGTCGAAATAAACAATGCAGAATTTTCCATGTGATTTACACATTGCTTTTTAAAATGAATTGACTGAAACAAAAAAAAATGTTTATTTCTGCTGCCTCGCTTGTTTTCTAAAACATATTCTCTTTCTTCTAAAGTGAGAGAACGACCTCTGCTTCAGGAACAATTTTCTGAGACAGCGTGTTTATCAAATGGCTTCTCTGCTTTCATGAAAACAATTTATTTTCACTGAACTCTTCAAGATAAGCATCGAAGTCAGGAAGAATGTACAATGACATTTATAATTACATTCAAAAAACAAATATTTTGCTCAAAGAAAGGTTTGGGATTTTTATCTCTTTTTTTTTAGAGATACAAAATATTTTTCTTCCTTCAACATACCTTTTAAAGACATTTTCTCCCTGAAATTACAAAGTGTGTTTTCATATGCATGGAAGGAGAAGCCCGGGACAGTAATCTTCTCATAGAAAGGCTACAGTATGCATCCTAAACAATGAAAGCTCTAGCATAATCCTTACAACCAAATTGCCTTCCCTGCCCCACTCTTAGGAAATAATCTGCAGACAAATGACAGGGAGAGGAGGGGGATTCGTGACCTTGCAGAGCCTCCTCCAAACTCCCCCCCCACCCAATCTTGCAAAACGGACAAAACAATTGTCCACTGGAATGGCACGTCCACCTCTCCAGCTTTCCTCCCACATTTTCCCCTTCCTCAGGGGGAGTTTCTTAAGCCCCAGAGCTCTCTGCAGAGCCTGTGGACATCGGGCACAGATCTGTTTCCCCCTTCTCTGGGGAAACAGATCTTGCTAAAAAAGCTCCCTCTGTTTCCCTTGTGGATTCAGCCCTGGTCCCATTTTCAACTACCAACAACAAAAGCCCAGTCATGCCAGACAATTACTGCTTCCTGCTATATTCTCAACTGCCACTGAAATCAAGGTAGTCCATAATCTATCTCATCTTTCAGGACAAAGCAGCCACAAGTTTATCTCTACAGGGCCTGTATTTTCTAATGCCAAATCAGTAACTACCTATGCAAAAGCTGCTCATGAATATATTTAGGGTTTCGGTTTGGGAAACATGGCTCTTACTGGATTAAAAAGACATATTGCTTTCACACCAGTAGAATGCCCTTTAATTTGTGGGAATGCATTTTAGAATTAAAAATTTAAGGTCTGGTTTATTCCTTGTCAGTCAAACATTGCAGCTTTTCATTATTCCGTTTTTCAGTGCATGGAGTTAGTTCTCATCATAAAGATTCTCTGATAAAGTTCTCCTCTGGAGACATACTCTTTTTGTAGGCTCAGCTAGTGAAGAAATATCATTCATTTGTAATACTCATCAAAGAGAAGTGGAAAAAAATCAAAAGCAGCTGAAAAGAGATTGTGTTTCACTAATATACACCAAGGCTTTATTTAAAATATACAATGTTAAATTTGATCAAATATCAACCCACTATTCAGAGTGAAATAATCTCTTTTAATTTGCATGTATCTGTGTGTGCCAAAGAGAAGCGTGTTTGCTTTCAAGCAGGTGCACATCCTGCTATGACTAAATCTCTAACTCATCAAATTGCTTTACCAGTGTGGGACATGCCCTTTTTTCTGGAACAGCTTCAAGCATTTTCCCCAGCATTTCAGCCACCTGTTTACTGAGTTCATACTCCAAAGGAGATGCATGCAATTAGAAACAAGGAAATGAAAATAAATGACCTTGTTTGTTATAAATAACAAAGAGACTCAGCAAAATTAATGCAGTGAAGCCTGACCTTCTGACCTGAAAGAAAGAATCACCTCATTCCTTTGTAGCAGGCTCACAATGCGCCAGCACCAGGCATTGTTATGCAGCTATGCCTCTTTTGATGGATTTTAAAGGAGTATATTCTAAATATTAAATGTTTTACAAGTTAGATTAGGAAATTTGCATTAAAAAGCATGTTGAAACAAAGTCAAGAGAGCGATGATAAAGATTATCACTGCTTTATTTAAAGAGCACAGGTAAGTCGTGTGTGTGTTAGTTCACTATATTACGGCTTTTCCACTGGAAAAAAAAAAATGGAATTCCAGGTACTAAAGAGACATGGAAAATGTCGTCTTTGGTGAAGTGATCAGGAAGAAAGCTTTTAATTACCCAACTCCAAGACAAGGAAGCATTTTTCCTTTGTAAAACCTTTGTGCTATGATGATCTGACTTGAGAAAAAGTAATGTACTTCCACAACTACTACAGGAAAAAAAAATAATAAAAAATCATTATCCTTTGATTAGGCAAGCAGAAATACCTTCTTTTGTACAAAGTCTCCTGAATAACTTTTCTATGGGCTACATTTTCACTTCTGAATGATTCATGTCATTGTGGAACAGTGTCCAGCTGTAATGGAGGGCAAGGTGTTAGAAATTTGTTTCGCTGCTTGTCTTTGGAGGTAATGAGAACATACAGTTGTTTTTGTGGCAGTCCTCGCAAAAAGAACAGTGTGTAATTACAGTGCTGGTTCCCATCTTGTCACTCTCTAAAACAAGTCTGTTATTAATGATGCAACTCAGAACCGTTGCAGAAATGAAAGGATAACACATTTGCATCTCACTGAAAGCAGTGCCCACAACAGGTATTGTTTGTCAAGGATTTTTCCAAAATTTGTTTGCCTTTTTTTTTCCGTCTCTCACTTTCCATGACATCCGTCCAGCTGCTGACACACGCTGCAAGACCCTTCATGCCAATTAGGGCCTCGGCTCTGCAAATGTCCCTTCTGCTCCCAGCGAAGTGCGTGGGGCAGGGGGCCAAGGAGGGCAGCTCCACCTGCGGTACCCACAGGGAGAAGGGCACGTCCGTGTCCCCGCAGCACCGAGGGCTGCTGATGCCATGGGACAGCACAGGGAAGGCAGGCAAAAATGTCAGAGAGGTACGGTGAGGTCAGTCTCATCAACCAGGCCAGCAATGGGAGCGTGTTAATGTGGACTCCATGCTGCAAGCATGGAGCAGCTCGTTTCCTCCCAGCCCTCTCAGCCATTCCCCTGGACTACACAGGAGAGGTTCTGTACGCCATGGAGCAACTCCACACCTGGACCGATTCAGCAGCTCACCTATTCCCATACTTTTACAGTAAAAGGTTGACCTGAATTAATAATTTCCAGGAGAAAAATAGTTGACAAACACTGCCTCACTTTGTGCTCGTGAAGTGTCATGAACAGCTTGTGTTTTTTTTAAAGGTATGGATTATTAAAACTAAATGGCCCACATGGCTGAAGGTAGGGATACGCACAAATATTGGATTGCATCAGGGCGCTTCAATAAACCTGGATCTGCCCCCATGGATCGAAACCAGACCACTCACATTTCTAAACCCTGACCTGTGAGGCCCTGCATGACAAGCCAGGCTTGAGGAGGACCTGCACAGCAGCCCTGAGAGCTGCTGGAAGCCACAAGAAGTTCAGATTTGTGGAGCCTGGAGCCCCCACCTCATGGGCCAGCACATGTGGGCCTACATGTGGAGCAGGGCTGTGGCTCTGTCCCAGCCACCAACACATGTGCGCAAGGATGGTGAGAGCAAAGCTGGGGATCCATTAACATGGCTCGTGCTGAAGGTATGAGACCTTGCTGGCCTATAAATTGTGAATATTCATATGACTGTCTATCGCGAAAAGCCTGCACTGGGTTCCTTTTGTTGGCTTTTAATGACTTCAGCAGTCACCTCCTCTTTGTGAGGGATAAGTGGAAACAATTGTTTGTCTTCTGCAAAGTCTCACGTTTAGCCATTCAGAATAAACTCTAGATGAATGTTCTCCAACAAGCAGCTTTAAATTTACGTGTTTATTATTTGTCCTCAAACTTACTCATTGAAGCATTTGTGGAAATTGAGCTTAAAAGGCATTTCATTCCTGGCAGAACAAATTCAGGACTCTTAGGATAAATCTATTAGCTCCCCCACATTTGCTTTATTACAACCTCAATATATGATGATTTAAATGAGTAAAACAATATTGTAAATACCATATTGTTATGTATTTATTTAAGACAAAGCTCCACGATACCTGAAAGCTGCCTGAAAGATCAGTGAGTAGAAGTGTTAGAAAAAGTGGAATGGAGAACTTCTTTTTTTTTTTTTTTAATTTGTATTTAAACAATTACCAGAAAACTGATACTGCACTAATTAATAATTCACTAAGACTGTAGCAGCTACAAGAAGCTGCAGAGCATTCTGGACTGAAACTCTGCCTCCAGCCACCTCCATCTGAAACCCAACATTCACATCCCTACAGCACACAGTCAACAGAAAGCCAAACTGCCCTTACAGGGACATCCCGTGGCTAAATGCACACAGACACTCTGCCACACTGCCTGCCACGTGTAAGGCTGTGCATCTGCTCAGCCAGGCTTTGGTAGGCTTTGCTGAACCCACACCACAGTGGTTCAGTATCCCAGAGTCTTATAAAAACTATCCAGTCTATTACAGGCTAAGGAGAGTGATTTGAGCGTCCCTGATGCCAGCAGCATGGGACAAAAGCGATTTCCATTATTTTGGAGCCATATAGATCCCAAAGGCTAAACCCAATAACTTCAGTGCCACCTTGGTATTATTTACAGACAGAAGAATAACAATGTTAGTCCAACTAAATAAATTTCCACCACTACTGGAAAACTTGCACGGGCTATTTAGAGATGGCAGGCAGAAGAAGAGAGCAAACTCATTTTCCATGTCACACATGAGCAGTGTGATCTGGCTCAGCAGCTCTAGCCCGTTTTGCACTGGGCTACAGTCTTGCCTGTGCTTCAGAACCAGGCTTCACCCAATACAACTGAGTACATGCATTTTTTCTCTTCTGCAAGCTTCCCAGATTTGTGCTGCCTTCTTCAGCTGATCACCCTTATTTTAGACAAATGACTCCCATCCTACACCCGCAGACAAGCTCACTGCAGATTGTGCAAGCACCAAAACCGTGTTAAATGTTCAGACATGCACGCTGGTTGTGCAAGCACAGCTTTTGCTCCGCACCACTTACTTGAATGTCCTTGCATTACATTGGTGAGACACACCTCATTGCTTGGAAGAGTGGTCTGGCTTTTCTGTTACAGTAAACTGAATATTAAGGCAGGCAAAGAACACAGCAGTATTACATCCAAGAATCAATGCTAGTCATGATCAGCATGCATACATGGAGATATGCAAATAAAAACAGCATTCCAAATGGTTGGAAATGATTAGAGTCCAAAATGAGTGATATTATAAACTTGGTGTAAAAAGCAGCAATTTTCAGGAGCATTAGTTTGCATGAATTAGATGCATAAATGCCTTTCAAATTTATCTGAAATCAGGTCTCCCAGGAAAAACATTGTGTACTTTACTACTTGTTTCAACTACACAGGAAAGGTAGCACCCTGCACTGGAGCAGGAGAGCACATACTTTCACAAGCATACAGGAGGCACATGTTGACCAAGAAAATAGTTCTGGAGAGGAGAGTTCCTACACACAAGCTGGGGATCAACCAATTGCTGCCCTGGCAATTAAGCATTAAAGGTGCCATACTGACAAAGTATTACCACCACTAGTATTAGGGAAATGCTAAGAATTAACAAAAGTTTCCTTCTTTCCTCTGGTTCCCAACCGAGGTAAGCAATACCACAAACAGTTCAAGAGGACAAAGACAGTGTCAGGGCCAGTGTCCCCCGCTCAGCACAACGGCCCTCACCAGCCACAGCCGCCGCCGAGCACACAATGATTTTGCATTGAAACGCTAAACCAGCCATGCCGTGGCCTGAACAACCACAACTCTAACTCGCTCCTTCATTAAATGCTTTGCCATTCCTTGAGAAGGAGAAGTTTTATAGAAAATCACATTGTAGGGTATTCCATCGGTAAACAATACTTATATATATTAAACTGGTTTATAGTAGTCTTATAGTAGTCTTATAGTCTTATAGTAGTCTGTTCTTTTCAAGATGTGACAGGACTTTGAATTATTTGCTCTATCATCTCTTGCTATAGTAAATTCCCCAGTTATGCTGTGCATGGCAGACTTGCGGAAACACCCTTGACAATGAAGCGAGCAGAGAACTCATACATGACGGAATCCACTAAGCAGACTATTTTTTGGGGACAGTTGGGCCTCAACAAACAATCCTTTCTTCTCCTTCTATAGAGGAGCTGCACTGGGGCCTACTTTGGCCATTAGTCTCAGGAAAGCCTTTGTTGAACATATAGCTGCTTCTCACTTTGAAAGAATAAATCACATTCTTATTCTGGGTATGTCTTCTCTGCATTCACTGATGTGAATGTTGTTCCATGGCTGAAAAACTGGGTAAACAGCTTGCCCTGTGCTGGCTCTGTGCTGCTGTGGCTACATTACTGGCCGAGCAACCTAATTTAAAGCCAGCTTGGATGCGCCTGTAAGAGCGGCAGCCCCTGGGATAGAGCTGCACTGCAGGCAGCATACCCCTCTTTTCAGGAATATTTAGTTCTTCAGGCTGGATTCCCAGGATTTGGACCAATTTGGGGCCCACTTTGTCTGAGAAGGAAGAAGAGGGAGAATCCTATCTCTTCTGTGAGTTTAGTGGAGCAGAACCCAGTCGAGGCATGCTTCAGGAATGGCTTTGAGTTTATGCTTTTCATTTTGTTTTGTTTTCTAGGGTTATGCACATTTATTTCATTTTTCAGGCAAGCATACTAGAAGCACAGGTCCTGAGTACTGGATACCCCTCCCTCTAACTTTTAAAACCAACAGTAATCATTGCTCCAAACGACATCAATGTAAAGCAATTCAATATTAATTCATCTTTACAACAACATGTCACTCTCCACTCATCAATTTGTTTTGTAATTTGCTATTAACTTACATTTTTTCCATCTTCATATCCTCAAGGACAAGAAAAATGGAAGATCCAGGTTTCAGCAGACCGTAGGGACCTCTGCTGACAGCTTCTATGCCAGCGGTCATCTTTGGATGAACAGAAGCGGTCTCCCACGATACCTGAGCTTCAGTTATTCAAGAGCTAGATTTCTAATAAACTGAATCTGATGATCCATTGTCAGTCTGGTGGAAAGGCTCCCATTGCCAGGCAAGATGCTACAGCTTCATCTGAGCTTCTGAGCATCTCCTAAGTGTAACAACAAATACCGCACATGTCAGTGTGTGGCAAATACAGACAGAATTCTCCATATTGTCACTTAAACAGGAGTTTGTCTGTTGCTCTTATATAATTAACATATGTCTCCCTTTTTACTTCAGATCTCAGTCAGTACTTTTCCAATAAGGACTGTGCTACCAAAGAGAACAACAGCTGAAGCAAAGTGTTAAACAGGGCGGCTCTCAGAAAGCACCCCTCTCTGAAGTGCTTGCACATTTTTTCCTCAGAGCTACAACAGGCAAATTCCTGAGTTGTGTTTTAGTGGATGTGTGCATTTGTGTACTTGTCTGCACAGATGTGTGGCTTAAAACAAAATTTAAAAACAACAAATAAATAATCTGATGACCCAGACATCACATAATCCCTTTTGCTATAAATGTTTTCAAGCAGGGTAGATAGTAGATGCAAAAAGCCATTTTTACTCCCTCTTTCCACACAACACGTTTGTATGGCTAGTGAACTTGTGGCAGGAAAATGTCCCAAATCCAAAATTAAAATTTCTACTCCAAAGCTTTTCTCCCTTCTTTTACTAATTCTTAAAATAGATCTGTACTACAAATACATGTATACATGCATAATTATTTACAAAGATAACAGCTCACTGGAATTGCAAATGTTATAAGTCATTATATTTAAAATAATGACTTAAAAATGTAAAGTATTGCTTCAATTATTTCTTCCTCTTGCTGTCATTAGTGAATTATTTTATATCTGTACTTGTTCGCTGTTTGTATAAGAAATTCCAAATAAATATTTTTGACATCTATTTCTTAGTTTACACTCCCTTGTTCCTGCATCTCAGAAGAGTTCAAGTAGCCTGGTAGCATTTATTCAGCCTGTTCCTTTCAGAATTATCTTTGACTCAATGAGATGACCTCTTAATTTACAGACCTGCTTTCTCTAACTTCAACAAACAACGAAGGTCTCTCTGCCCTTGTATCATACTAGTATCAGCTTTGAACCTTGGCTGTTTGTACAATTTATTATTTTTATATTTTAACAACTAGAATAGAAAACTGGTCTCTTGAGCATTATCACAATACTGTCATCTCTCACTGATACCAAACTATAAAAGAGGTGAAGCTTCTTTATTTGCATTTCACAATTTGCCCTGATTCTACTTTTTTTTTTTTTTTTTTTTTTTTATCATTGTTGAGAATTATTCAGCCTTACATCTGCCAGTTGGTTTGTCTGGTCCCCGTTTTATACTTTCTTTACTTAATTGTGAGGCCATGATCTTTCCTGTTGTCTAAAGTACTGTTCAGCATGTCTTCTTTCAGCTTCTGAAAATTACTCATTAAAAACAAACAAACAAACAAACAAAAAAAAACGTCATTGTACATATCTTTGTGTTCTCTCTTATGGAAGATTAACATATATCGACTATATGGAAAACTGTACAGAATGATAGGATATATAATAATTAACGGTTTATACAATCCAAAATTGCCTGTACAGAAACTCCATATATCTGATTTTTTTCTTTATTTACAATGGAAGAATTTGGGCTAGATTATGTATGGCACAATGAACACTAGCACTAGCAAAGCACTGGGTGATCTTCTTTGGCAGAATCTTTCTCCTTTTGGACTGCTTGACTTGTTAAATTTGTCACTAAATATTCCACTTAGAAGCAATGAAGATGTGTCCTCTCCCTCAATACACCTCTGCACCAGCCTTAACTCAGTCTCATTTTTGTGCCCTTCTCTCTGTAACAAACTAGGAAAAATCACATCATGCACAAGGATAATGGAAACTGCTTTGTCCAAAACTGAGGAGGCATAACTATGCTCTTGTAACCACAGACTATATGAAACACACCATGACTTAAAATCTGCCAAGAATTAGAAGACTTCAACTATATTTCAAGTCATCAGGCATTTCTAGCAAGCCACTATTTCCCATAACATGTTCAGCATCTTCATGTCTCCCCCTGCATGTTTTAACCTCTCCCAGAAATCTGAGTTGATCTGTTAATGTCCTGGATTTTGTCAGTATTCAGAAACTACAATAACTCCTTATTCTTTTTCTGGTTTTGTGTCTCCTTTATTTGTATTATCCTTATCTTCATTGAGAAAACTGAGTCAAAATGTTTAACATCTGAAATACATTTCTGTAAGTTACCTTTGTTATGTCTGAAACTCTGCTGCTTTCTCCGTTGACCTTGTTTCTTTATGTATTCAGAAAATCTTTTATCTTACCCCTTTGCACAGACTTATTTTGTACCTTTTTGCTTACACTCTTCACTTTGTTCTCTAATCTTTCAATCTTCCCAACCAGCTTTATTTTACAGATGATTGATACACGCACTTCAACAGTCTCAACTGCTCTTTTATTTATCCCAAATAAATATCTTTGGTATACCAGGTATAATTCTCCAGCTACAAAACTTTATATTTTAATACTCCAATTTTATTTTCCCATATATACCTTTCCACAATCCTCTTGCTTTATATAGCTTTTCTTTCTTCATGCAATTTTTGATTTAATTATAAATCTAACTTGGTTATAACACCTCATATCAATATATTTTCCCATTCTTACATCTCCAGTCATGCTATATTTATTATGCACATTTATGATGAGGATTGTTTCCTTTTTACTTTCTCCTTTTAAATTGTGTAAAGAAGCAATATTACAGTGTTCAATCTGTGATTTGGGCTACACACCCAGACTGAATTAAAGCCAGATGGAACAGCAATTCAGGTATGTTGTGTGTTTAAAGTTCTCTGTGTGAAAGAAAAAGAAATCTATAATGTTACCCTCAGGATTTCAGGCAGTGATATTCCAAGTCTGAAAGAGAGGGAATAAAGAAGCTGAAAAAGGATACACACCACTGACCAATCAATTGAAAAGTACGATAAATGGAAAACAGAAACCTCCCTGGATTTGCCTTGTGGGTTGATAGCAGTGGCTCTGTATAAAAAGAGAGAGCACTTAAGATCCACTTTCTACTTGAGGCATATAAATTAGTTTTTCTGAAGACATAACCCACTGTAGCAAATTCCAAGGTGGTATTAAAAAAAAAAAAAAAAAATAACCTGCTCCCCGAGAGGAAGGCTGAATGATGCCCCCTCTTCCTTCCAAGGACCCCATGTCTTCTCACTCAGGCAAAGCCTGTCACTGGGAAACTCGTAAGTGACTGAGGTGCACCAGCCTTTATTGCGAAACTGAACCTCACTGAGGACAACTGCAACCTTTATAAATAACTTTTTGGTTAGTCTTCTGCTTTCTGCTCCTATCTGTGTGAAATAACCCATCCATAGGCTTTTGGACTTCTAACTTGGATTTCTCTTTTGCTGCTCTGCTTAAGGTGTAAACCAGCCATTCCCCTAAGCAAATGGCTCGAGCAGCCTGTGTGGATCCTAGAAATCTCCTCAAGTCAAGCCTGCCATCAGGTCTTCTGCCTCTGCAGGCAGCCTGGACCACTCCGTGCTCACCGGCAGTGTCCTTCACCCATACCAACGTGCACATTTAACCTCAGCACATCTTCTTCTCTCAAATACTAATCATGTGATTATTTTCAGCAGGATCCCTTGCACAATGAAAATCACAGGAGGCTTTGCAGACTCAGTCCTAAAGGACTCTCCTCTACAATGCTTTTCTCAAACAAGTTGAATTTATTTTGCAAACCCACAACCCACTTTTTTAGTACAGGGACACTTCAGTCCATAAAAGTAAATAGGCAAATATTAAGTGAGGTGACTCAAACATTTACGCAAGCAAAACCACTCTTATTTTGTCAGAAAACAAAGTTCACTGTTGGCAGAGTTTTATAAGCCATCACACTTCACTTTGTTTTTCCACTTCTTTTTCACAACCCAAACTTGAAAGGCAAGGTAACCTTGGTGATTGCAGAGGTCGCACGCAGCTGCTCAGGACTGTCCCACAGCTCTCAGGACTTCATTTGGTCAGGACATATGGAAGCCAACTCCTCAGCACCTCAGCGGGTACCGGTGGCCACAGGAAGCAAGGCATGTTGTATGTTGGGCACGTGCTTGGAATAAAGGGAAAGTCAAACAAAGCCCAGCCTTTTTTTTTTTTCTAGGTAGATCACACACAAATGATACTACTTCTTACATGACCCCAATATATTTTAAAAAGTAAAAAAAGAGAGCCTGTAGTAATTTTGCTTATATTACAGACATTGAAAAGTCCTACCTCCATAGCTGAGTCACGCCATTATTTTTTCACTATTTAGGTCAATTGCTACCAGGTTTCTCAGCAGCTGGAAAGAGATAATGTTCTAATGAACCAGACAAGCAGTTTCCCTTAAAATAATGCAAGAATTATAAAGGAATTTTATAATTTTACTTAATTTTAATGAAAGATATATGTCAATAAATCTAGTTTTATTGAAAAGCTTAGCTGTTTTAGCTTGTGACTCTTGCTCTTTTTGTGCACAATTTAAGTGATAGAACTAGATAGGGAAGGCACTGAATGGAGACTAGAAGCAGATAGCTCTATTCCAAAATGAGGCACGTAAAGGTTGTACAAACGTTTAGTGGATAGTGCCCTAATTTATTACAGAATGGGATTCGTATACTTACACAGTAAAAAGCTCGGATTAGGCACACAACATAATTTCCATTATGTTAATGTTGCTTTAAAATATATTGCACGGAGTGCTGCAACAATCAAATTATCAATTATAATGTCTACTCAGAGTAGAAAAGTGTTGCAAACAGAGGGCTGATTACTGCTTCAGTACTTCCAATCTGCATACTCATTGTTTAGTACAGGGAAAACAAATTATCTTGTGTTGGCCCTAGTTCAAATTTAATTAAATGAGTGCAAAGCAATTATAATAAAGTACAATAGTATAGTAATGAAAGGAAAATAACTCATTAACCTATTAATCTTTATTTATGTTCCTCTCAAATAAGTATGTAATTTCTTTATCACTGCATCCCATAAGAAATAGCAGGCTCTCACTGCTCATGGCCCGCTTTAGTGGGGCTTATTTAGCTAAAGATCATTGTATGACTTCACTGTTACTATTTATATAGATTTTATTTAATGTGTCTGATTTTTCTCCTCTCCCTTACACAGTATATTTTAAAACCCTTTCCCACATATCTGTGATGTAGATTATAAACCTGTTCACACCCCTCTTTTCTTTTAACACTTGTCAGTTCTGAAAGGTAAACCTCTCTAGGAGCATTGGTATGCTTCTGTCATTGCGTAAGGGAGGGAGCGCTCCCAGAACATCTGCTATAAAAGACAGTCTTACATTAAGACATAAGATGAAAGCATATTATTTTTAAGAGGACCTGACACAGCTATTGCTTTATGATCTTTATGGGTTTAACGACATACCCCATATTTTCAAATGTGCTTTTCTAGTTCCTCATTCCAAATTTTATCTAGTTGCTGGCTTGTTGTCTTATTCTGGAAAATCTTAAGTTTGAGGAAAAACAATACTTTTAGACTATTAGTCAAATATTGCAATATGGTGTATTTTAACCAGGACTGCAGTATGCTAGCTATCGTTATTACTGCTTATCTCTCCAAACCTAGTTTTGTTTTCATTGACATCTTACATTCTCGTGTGTACATTTAATGTCACACACCAGTGCTTAGCTTATTGCAGCCAGCCAGGGTTGACTCTGTCCTTTCACTAAGCTGAGCCACGCAAAAGAAAAACAACAAAAACAGCAACCAAAGCTAAGCACTAAGGAAGCAGCAAGATTATGAGCAAAAACATGCTTCAAAAATTGTCACCAAATGCAATTTTCTTTTTTTTCTTTTTTCTTTTTTTCTTTTTTTTGTTTTTGTTTTTGAGGGTGAGGAAACTATTAACATAACCACTACAATTTTCTCTACTAAATAAGATGAAGTCAAGGTGATACTGTACCACAAGCAGTAAGCTAATGTTTTCCTGGTGAGCAGGCAAAATTGTTAACTGCTATGTAAACCATAAGAAAATTAAATTAGAAGAACTACAGTTTTAAAATATAACCTCCACTTCCGCACATACAAATGTAATTACTGGCACTAACAGAAGACCAGAGGTACCTGTGTAAAACATGATGAACAAATCTACTGTACCGAATACACACAAAGGGTGGATGAGGGCTCCTTTTGAAAACGGGGGAATAAAACCTTCACAAAAGAGTTTGCAAAGTCAGATGTCCCGAGGCTTTTTCCTTTCCACATACAGACCCTGTGCAGGCAGGGTCCAATCTTCCTGCCTTATAAGATTCTAGCAGAATAGCTTCCAAAAAGTTATTAACAGATTCTCTGAGAGGATTGTAGAGGTGCAAATTTACAGCTCAGATGGCTGAGAAACATACAAGTTCACCATATCTTTCTTCTTCACACATAGCAAAAAACTTCTGCCTTGTAGAGTATATTTCTGGTTTCACAATCTGCTGCTGAGAACTCTGTTAGCAAGAAATGGAACTCTTTAATCTTAATGACACTTAATGAATCACTCTATTCTTTGCACATTTTTAACACTCAGTTCTTTATTTCACACTTATTGCTCAATTCTTGCTTTTATATTATCGCAGTACTAGTACTGCTTTAATACAGCTCTGTGCAGAGCTGTGTGTGGATCTATTGTATCGTGCGGCACAAACGACATTGTTCGTCGTGACATTGCTGCTGACCTGTTGGAAGGAGTGATCAAGAAGTGCAAAGCCATCACCAATAGGTGGCACATTTGCATTTTGCAGAGAATAGTGCCACAGTTCTTTTTGTTTGTTTGTTTTTATTTGTTTGTTTGCTTTTGCAATCGTTCGTGTTTTAATTACAGTATTTCAACATGTGAAGTAACTACATCATTAAAAAGAGGGAGAAAGCAAAAAAAAAAATCTGCCATGCGCAGTCATCGGAATTTCATGCGATCTGTCATCTTACTCGGTCCAGAGTTAAATACTTGTCATCGAGCTAAATTAATGTTTATCCTCTGTGTAGAGCAACCACTAGAGGGGAGTTTGACACTCGTGTTGCAAGTTCATAACTAGATGCTATACTGCAGGGAAATGTATAAGAACAGAAATCCACAGAAATTTAAAAAGACTAGCATGCCAAACCCACAAATTCTCACCATCTTTCCAGATTACTGAGTGAGATGATTTCTGACTTAATAATAAATCCTGCTGCCAGTTGAGCTGACTTCATCCAGTTTCCTGATACATAAAGTGGAAAAATGAAGCTGCAGTGAGCTGAAGAAGAGAACATGAAGCATGCTCAATAATGAAGACAAATACAGACTAAAATTGGCTGAGATTGGACTAGACTTCACAGTCACCGGACTTCTGCAAGCTATAGGACACTTAACAGAGAATCTTTTTCTTTCTCCTGCCTGCAAATCACTGGCCTAACGGTATTCTCTGCAAATACGCAACTTGAAAATATATAACAAGTCTGCTATCTGCGCCTAAAATGTAACCTAACCATCCTTGATATTTCCTCCTGTGTGCATCTCAGTTTTATTTAAAGTGAATTCCCACTGTACCATGCACCGCAGAGAGTGACAAGGTCAGATTTTCAAAAAGCACCAGTCTCCCAGCACAGCGGGTACAACGCACACCACGGGTGAAGCTTTCCTTTAATGCAGACAGACACAGCTTCACTCAAGTCAGTTTACTCCTGCAAAAGATTTGGCCACATCTATGTAAATCAAACAAACCCTGCCTGAACAGCAGACTTGGTGCAGAATTCTTGGCTGTGGTAGGAATTAGGACACAACTCCCTGAGTACTTGGAGGCACAGGGAGGTACAACCAACGCATGAGGACCTCTCTGGTTTTGATCCCCTACACCTACTATTTAAGCCAGAAGGAAAACTTCCAGTCTGATTCATCCGATTAATCATATGCGATCTCATAACTCGAGATTTTGCATCACAGCATATGGAGTTCATTTCATAAATAAATAAAATAAAGTCTGCAACTTTCTTGAAATTGTACTTTGTATGACTGCGGATATTTTTAGGTCCAGGCATATATCTGTCACAAGTAGGATATATATTTGTGTGTGTGTGTATACACAGACATCATTTTTTTCATAACTGGGTCTCAGATGTACTTCTACTGATCTTCAGAATAATGGAACAGTACAGATTCAAAATAATAAAAAGAATAATGTATCTTCTAGAAGAAAGAGGCGAATACAGTACACATTGCTTGTCACAAATAATGTATTTAATCTATGCTCTTATTTATAGCATCAAAATGTTTTTGACAGAAATAAGGATAGTAAAAAGTCAATAAACATGAGACAGACAAGAAACAAAACTACTCAATTTAAATCAAACAGTATTTAAAGGGACACTGATCACGTAAGAATATATAAAATATATATTTACAAGTTAAAACTGTCACAACATTCCTGTTGTGTGCCATAACATACTGTTCACCTAATTTACTCTAACACCTACCAGGGAAAATCAGGAGTTATTCCACTGACAACAATGGAATTTTTCTGGCATACTATTGATGAAAGTAGAGAATTTGACCCTGTATCCGAAAACCTTCCATTAAAGAAATAATTAGTGTACACAGGTGTTGTTTTTCCCTAGTAATTGATGTGGAAGCCTAACCAGTTCTAAAGGCTGGCCATTTGCTTGACAGACAGGAATTTATTTTCCTCAGTAATGAGCACAATTTCATATGGATGGGCTTTTTTTTTTTTTTTTTTTTTTTTTTTTCTCCACAAAATAGAAAGGCAATCTACTCTGCAGCATTCAATCTTTTTCATGCCAAAACCTCAAACGGCCCCAAAAGATCTTCTGCAACCCCACTGAGTTTATGCAGGTACTACCACCAGCCCTACTGCAAGGCACTGCCCCAAGCACTGGAAAGCACAAATTCTGGGGATTTGGCAGTGCACTAAGGATGCCAGCCTCTTGGAGTCTACTGCCCTTGGTGTTCATACCTGAAAGCAACCCACAAATATCCCAGGTCAGGCGCAAGAAACCAGAAGGCGAAACAACCAAAGGGCATTTCTTCGTGGTGATGGATGGAGCAACCTTACAGAAGCGATCATGCTTTGGCCTGCAGCTCTTGCAGCAGAGGGATGAGCACTTTCGTCCATCATAAGAATTATGCCCTGTACATTAACTCACAGTATCAATATTGTCTACTATCAAATAAATTTAAAGATCACAGTGTATTAATTGATTGTGCAATGACTATGAGTCTGCAGTTCAACAGTTACTCAAAGAAGGCTTAAAATGATTCTAAAATATTTCATGAAAATAGTCAAAGAGCCATGTCATTGCTTCCATAAATGTGCTGGCAACCCTTCAACTGGAATATTCTACAGGTTGTTTTCTGTTCAATATCCTGCATACTGAACAGGTTCAGATATGTGGTAATAGGATGGACACGGAGACCTAATCTTACAAGGACTGCTTAAGAATTTTCCAGCCTTGCAAAACAAGTAACTCTAGAGAAAAAAACTTAAAGTCACTATTTACAAAGTGTGATTCATCTGTTTAATGGTGACAGATAATTCAGTATGTAGTCCAGATGGCAGCACAGCTAACAAATCTAGACTGGCTTTTTGATGCTATGGACAGGCTGTCTGACTGGCTCTCACCGAGATGGATAGATAGATTGACAGACAGATAGACAGACAGACAACAACCTTCTCTTCTTGATATAGTTTTGCTGGTAATACACACTTCAGAATAAAACACCCAGGTATGCACAAATCTTAATAATCTACAGAACTAGCACAGGAGTGACCTGAAAACATACACAAGCTTTTATTTTAAGTTTACAAATTCATGTTTCCATTGTCCCTTTAGGAAAGAAAAGGGCAAGGCCAGAGCTTGAAAACCTATTCAATAATAGATCTTATGCTCTAAGCTAAAGGAGGACAATTCTGGGCCAGCACAGTGATTTGCCAACAGCTGGTACGTGTACTTTGTAGTACTACAAGCTTTTGGCAAAGAAACTCAACTGATTCTGGATTCTATTCCCAGTGCTGCCTTTCCCCAACTTTTAACCCAGGGCAATTTACCTAACTTCTGTCTGTTCCTGGTTAGCCATCTGGTAAATAGATAACATAATTGCATCCTTTATAGGCTCATTGTGAGGTGTAATTATTGAATGTCTTTAAGATAAGTCAAGGTTCTTGGTGAAGTCTTGTGCAATCCATTAATAAATAATAATGGGGGGATGGAGAGGAGGGGAGCATAAGGCTGAACTGTTGCATAGGAGAAACGTTAGCACAGCTGAAGCAGGAGAAACACAGAAAAGCAATTAATTGACATGATCTGGAAAGCAAGGGGGTGAAATCACTCAATTAACTGCACTAGAAAACATATAGAAGGAGAACAGGCTAAGTTGAAATGACAAAAAAGTAAACTTGGACAAATGGGAAAAGACAGACCTGGCAAAACAGAGTAAGTTATGTCTCACTGGAGAGGTGTTGAGGCTGGAGTGAGCAAGGAAGCTTAAAGTGACTGGAAGGAGAGCTCTGAGCTTTACAATTCACGTTGCTTTCAGTTCCAGTTTGCTCATTTCTTTGCAGCATAGCTTACAGAGATCGTTCTAATGGATGGCACCGCCACAGGGCATGTGCCCTCTTCTATCTCGTCTCAAGTGAGTGGCACCTCAGGGAGTTGACAGCTTCTCCTGAACGTGTGGCAATTCTGGGACAGACATCTGCACAGAC
This sequence comes from Heteronetta atricapilla, assembly GCA_011075105.1. NCBI lineage: Eukaryota > Metazoa > Chordata > Aves > Anseriformes > Anatidae > Heteronetta > Heteronetta atricapilla. The sequence goes on from CM021741.1 coordinate 5,177,737, forward strand.
ATCTCCCTTACAGCCTAAGGGAAGCAGCACTGACTCCCTTCACCAGCCTGATCATTTGCAAATTGCATCACAGGAACTACTTTCACTTCCTAAGCATAATTGCCCTAAGTGATCCATTGATTGCTATCTGACACTTAGCTTCTCTGCTCTCATTTCCCAGATGTTTCTGGTTTTGTCATCACTCTTACCCCCATTTTATCAGAGATGTGACAACATATATTGAAAGGATGTGGCCATACTGAAAGAACTATATCAGATAAGTACAAATTAGAATCATAGTGTTTAAATAGGGTTATCAGTAATTTAATAATTTGCAAATGAAACACAATTAGCTTACTGTTTATTCAAGTTCTCATCAGAAAAGTTGTCTTGTATACTGGATTACTTCATTGCCAAGGCCATGCACTTTAGTTAGCATGGCAGCAAACAAAGTCTTTTCCCCTCATATTTTAACTTCCTTATTTTTTTTATTTTTTTATTTTTTAAATGGCTATTTATTTAAAGAATGTTTTGTTCTGTAAGTTGTTGTTTGAATTGGAAATCTTTGGATAAAATTAGATCTATAAAAGCACCAACCTTATCTTCTCCTTGTTTCAAACAGATTTAAATGATTGCCTCTTTCTTCTCCAAACATCCATTGGCGCACTCAATAGATTCCGTTCTCCAACTCTTGTTTTCACTTAGTATTGTAAAACAAAGGCACCAATGTGAACATGATGAGTTAGTCTGCACAACAGGAACTCAAAGATTAAATAAATAAATAAATAAACACCTTTTTCTGTAATTAAGCCATACCAGGGATCTAGCTCTCTGATTTTCACTTTTATTTCTTAGAAATCATCTTGTTTCTGATCTTCTGTGAAGTAGTACATTATGTAGGTAGTGTATCTTTATGTCAAGAAAATTGAGAGATGGGAAGAGAAAGTCCACAAAACCCAGCGTTACACTAATATTTTACTATGGTATTCCTCCTGTACTAAAAAGGTACAGTTTAATCTGAGAAAGAAAAAATAAAATAAAATAAAATAAAATAAAATAAAATAAAATAAAATAAAATAAAACCATACAAAGACAAGCTGTGGCTTTCAAGAACATTTTAACCAAACTGAGGAATATCCACCAAAAATAAAGGTATACTAATAAAGACAAATACCTGATATTAATCCAACAAGAAAAAGAAAAGATGGTAGGGAAGAAGGACTTCACAGTGATTTTCCAGTCATATTGCTGAGTCCATGACACACATCCCAAGATAAAGTGAGCAGTTAACTGATTTTGTTCCACAAAGTAAATTTTGAAAAATCACATGGCCTCATTGCTTGGTACAGAACAGTGAGACTTGCTCAATCTTGCTCTTAAGAGTATGAGTGACTCAAGGATTCCATGCCTTTTATCTCCAAAATATTAAATACGAACACTTTATTTTACCTTCTGCCACTTCTCTACTCATTTGCCTGCTATTGACAGTGCAGGTGTGTCACTTACAATAAAATTTTATTCCAGCATTCATGCTTTTCTTTGAAATGAAAGCAGGTGAATCCTTGATCTGCAGAAGATAAATGTGATTTTGTTCTACTCTGTCTGACCAGTCTGTCAATGACAGCCATTCATCTGCTGTGGAACAGTGAACAGTGCACCATGAATTTGCTAACACTGCATCTGCCAGTACATTTTTCTTTGATGGTAAGTGAGGCATAATAAACCTTGATCTTTTTTATATGCTGTTTTTTTGTTTGGGAAGTATGATTCATTGGCTATTTACTACTATACATTGTTCCTCTACAGAATCACATTCTACACACTCAACAAATTTCTTTCTTGGATTCAACAGAAAAACACTATTTATTATTCTAAAAAATAATAATAATATAACAGCAAAAACTCCATGCCAAAATTTTCGGCCCTCATTTTCAGTGCTAACATCTGCTGAGTGATGCATCAAAGAGAGAGGGCCTATTATCACCATAAGAACTTCAGAAAATTCTTTCTGAATTCCAGTAAATATCACCCTTTTCAACAGCTTATTCAAGATATATGAATGTGATGAAATTCTGTGTTCTGTGCGAGTAAAAATGTTTTCATTTTCATTCAGCAAATAGCAATCTGTGTCCCACAAAGACATTAACAAGAATATTTGTCTTTGCAGTGCTCCATGGAAGTTGTTAGAACCCCTCTGTCAAAACTTTTCAGGCTAAAAGCTCTGCATTGGTAATCATTTACACACACACATACAATTGATCATTTAGGGGCTGGGAAACTATTCTTAGACCTTTCACTACCTATGTGATGGTATTTTCCTACCAGTAATGCCTGTTTTTCAGTAAGTCTGCATCAAAAAGAGAGCATACTTCTGAGCTGCTTTTTCCTATAACATACTAATGACTGACATTCTCCTATCATGCTCTTTCCAGAAGTACAAGTAAGGGAAGGAAAACACCAGTCAGTTCTTATCTTTCACCCGAAGTGGATGAAAAACTACTCACCACATCACAGATTTCTTTGTTTCTATGTAACAGCCCCTTTACACAATATTTGTTAGCTTTTTCCTATATTTTGTGAAACATCCTCATTTTTTGAGAAACAGAAGACAGGAGAAAGGGGAGAGGGTCCAAACTAACATAAATACAAATAAGCTTATGTGTGGGTGTAATTTGATTAAAGAACAGGTTTCAGCTCGTGCATACTGCTGTATCAGTGCCATCTGAAGGTAATGGATTCACAATAACTGACACTTATTATGAACCCAACCAGTATGTCATCTGTACGCAGGTGAAATAACATTAATTAAATGAAATCACAACAGAAAATGGCAGTAATGCCCCTTGCTAAATATATTCTTTCTGTACATAAGAAGACAGTATGAAGATTACTCTGACTCCACTGCTTTTTCTGATGTCGAGATGCAAGTGAAAGGTTTTAAAATAATATGAGATAGGCTTCTTTCACTCCAACACTGAGATTCCTTTGAAAAATAAGTGGTTAGAAATGTTTCTGTACAAGGAAAAATTGCTTTTGTTTCAGATTATTATATTCCCCCTGTTTTTTCATCTTGACTGGTGGAAAATTCTTATCTATTATATAGAAGCATAGACGATTAGAAAGAAATAAAACAAGTAGGTACATGTCATTCTCAGTAATGTAATAAATAATTACTGGATATGATACAAAATTAATAATTTTTGTGTTTACTGTAGGAAGCAATTTTTCAACACTGTTAGTAATTTCTTGCCCTCCAGTTCTATTTTTTTCTATTCTTATGAGAAAATGCCTATTCTAATGTAAACTCTCTAGAGGGAGACTGCAACTTTATTTACAGGTATACAAACAATCATGTTATCCAACACCATATTCTTAATTGATTTGAGTCAGAAAAAAAGATTTGGAACAGTTTAATTCACACAGTAGGTGCATTGTGGAGCAACGTCCACTTATCTAAAGATAGAAATATAATTACCATTTAAACAATAATAAAAGTATTCCCCCATGAGGTTTGTTTGCTCATTTAATATTAAAATTCTTTCATGTATTCCCCATATTTCTGATTTCCTTTTTGTATACCAAACTGGTGAACTTGTTCCCCTCCTATAACTGTCCATCTTCAGAACAGCAATGAGAACAAGACAGAAAATCATCTTTAGAAACTTAAAAAACAAACAAACAAAAAAAAAAAACGAATTGACTTATATTTCCAAATTATTATAAATATTGTTATTTAGCTTTCACTTTATGGCAGCCCCAAGGAAATCAAAGTCTGAATCAGTACTTGCTTGCACAGTGACTTGCACAAACAGCTAAGCAATCCTTGCTCCAAAGACATCGCACATAATTAAGTTATTAAAAATAGTAATACTGATCGTTACGGTCTGTCTGTAAGACTGCATTTAATCAGCAGATACCATATCAAGCCATCATAAATTGTTATATAATCTGCTCAAGGACATGAGATCAACACTTCTGATCTATAATTATGGGCTGACTTCACTGAAATACAGTACTTGAGAAAAGTGAATTCATAAAATGCCTTGGTACGAGCCTAACTCCTTCTCTGGTGGAATAAAGGCAAAGCATAAATATTATCTAGCAAAAGTAGTTAGCTAAAACAGCCTTGAACATACACAAACCTGAACTATCTTACACTGTTACCAAGTTTTTGGAAAGGGCTAGACCTGTTTAGGATATTAACTGGAGCTCATGCACTTCCTAAATTCCAGCAAGTCTGCAGAGTTTTACAATAATACAGTTATTAAACCTCCCTGCAAAAATTAAACAAAGGGATATTTATTCTTAAAATAGATCTTGCTACCTAAGTAACAAGAATTATGTGCATGCAATTCGCACACCAAGAAATTTATGCAGCTTTTTGTTCATCTTAGCTGCCCAGCCAGCCGCAGTGTGTGAGCCGTAATAATGACACCAAAGTGCAAATTCCTTACTTGCTTGTGTAGCTCTAAGGTTTTGACGCATAGTTTCAACATGGTTTACGTGCAGAGATTTATAGTATTTTTTGTCCAACAAATTCTTAAATAGAACGTTCCCTTAATTTACTAGGCTTTTCACAAGTACAGGTTCAACCATTAGCCATTCTCACTTCAATGCTTAGCAGGATGCATGTCAGGGGTTGATGAAGCCTATTACCTGTGTTAGCAAAAGTGCCCTGTAACACATTCAGCATCCTGCAGCTTTGAAAATCCTAACATCCACAAATAGTTTGCTGTAGGTTTAGGAATGGAACTAGACTGAGAACCTTTTCTATCCTGAGGAGGCTTTATGGCAGAAAGCTGTATTGATATCTGTACTTACATCCTTATCAAGAACAGGTCAAATAATCCTTTCGTGGAATTTCACAGTGGTGAGTTCAGATAAATAAACCAGACCGTGTAATTCATAATCCTAAATGGTAACAATTAATTTTCGTAATCCATCTCCTGTGAAAGAAAGAACTTGTGTTGCAAAGCCATGATTGTTTTATCTCTGATTTTCTTGTACGACAACGTGTATTGGCCTACTTCTGAACAAGTCTGGAAAACTGAGTAACTAGGCCCATAAAGCTGTACTGGGTGGATGTTATACATGTCCAACTGTAAAGACCAGAACATACAGCTAATGGTGTTTCAGATAAAGCTGATTTAAGCAATTCAGATAACAGAATCCTGCAATAGTCTGGATGAAACATACTAAAAAAAGTGCATTAATAAGTTAGCTGATACCAAGCTCCAGATGTTTCTTACTCTGGCAAGGTTCCTTAAGTGATGATAAGCAGATTTACATACTTAACTAATATGTTTATTTAAAGAAAATTTCCAAATCGAGACTAACATCCAGATTTCTTATTTGGCTTCAGATCAAAAGACGTACTATCAATAAGGATGGCATCCAGGAAAAACCTTCTCAACATCTGCTTAGAACCAAACAACAGATATTTGATTTTCCGCAAATTTAATTTCAGACAAAGTTTTACTTCATACAATATTTTTTTATATCCTCAAGACAGTCTGACCTAGTCTTTTGCATATTCAAATCTCAGAATACAGCTCATGCACTGGCAGAAACAGCAGTTGCTAAGGAGAAACTGTTAGTTTGTAGTTCACATTTAAAATGCTATCAACAATTTCACTCAAAGTGAGAACAAAAGCTTTTTGGAAGCAAAGTCCTCCTCTCGCCAACAGTATCAGTGGTTTAATGAAGCAGGTTCTTCTTCGTAATGTTCTTTGTAATAAAATAAAATAAAATAAAATAAAATAAAATAAAATAAAAATGGTACTTAATGAAGCTCAATGAAGTTTCATAAAGGTGAAGGATGGGAAATAAAGTGAATATTACTGTGTTGTAGTTGATATTCAATGGCACACTTTCTCATGAGAAGTGCTTATTGTTACATTTCAGAAAAACTAAGAAAAGACCAACTCCAAGAAAAACATGGAAAGAAAATACTTGAATGAATGGATACTGATTCTAATTTCTTCCAAGTTGCAGAAAGGAAAATATATAAATATACTGTTCACTGGGAACAGTATATACTGTTCACTGGAAGCGTGGATTGCAGAGCTGAGAAAAAGAAACTGACCGGGAAATACAAGATATGGAGTTCATTTTCAAAATTAATTATTTTGGAATAGAGATTAAATGAAGATGACTGTTTCCAAACAAGCTGAGTGTTCACACACACTTGTGAAAGTCAAGATCATGATTATATAAACGTAAGTGAGGTAAATGTTAAGTAATGCGTTATACCAGTAGATACACAGGCTGTCTGAGGAACGATGCCAAGGATTAGGAGAGATGAGGGTGAGAAGTACCCAGTGGTTTTTGTTGTTCCTTGGTGTACATGAGGGAACAGTAAATACGCCTACCAGGAATTTGGGACACAAGAAAATCTTCTAGATCTGGACAACCCTAAAAACATGATTGGCCTCTAGTACTTCACACCCAAAGCTTTCAACCTCCTTTGCAATGCATGTAAGTACAGGAACCCTGCTAATCCAAATCACCCTTCAGGGCTGCAGCAGAACCAAAAATAGAACCATAAGAAATCAGAATGCTCTATCCACTGAACATACTAATTTTCTTACATGGAAAACAGAAAATACATTTATACAGTTCGTTTGTTGTGGAAAAAAGTCTGAAAAATGTGTCAGGAACTTTTCTTAAACTGTGCTCAGAAATCCAAAGGAAATAAAGGGAAGCCAATATATATTATATCTTTAAGAATGGGTGATTTTTATGTTTGTTTCACTGGCATCAAGACTCTGGACCTCCTGAGGTTAACAATACTGCTATCAGATGGAGTTAGAATTTCCTTTGTAGCTGAGTGATAACAATCAGAAAGCTATACTGTACTAGGTTGTTAGTGAAAACAGTAGCAATCTAAGTTTTTTTGGAGTTGAAATTCTCTTCTCATCCATACAAGTTAGCTTACCTAATCAAGCATGCATGAATTACGGTGAAAAATTTCACAGTGTTTATAAATAAACAGTAAATAAACTTAAAATGGCGAGATTTTTAATACCCACTGAATATAAAGGTGGCTTTTTGTTGTTGTTGATGTTGTTAGCATGGGCTTTGCAGTTCACAATTCCAAATTTTCCTGGCATCCCCAGTGTCCATCTAAGACAGGCTCCTTTTCAATGTAGGATCTGTGTATGGATAAACTCTGTTCACTGCTGTACAATCCAAAAGTCTGGATTGAGCCCATGGACAGGGGATAAAAAAGGAGCCACAGCAGGAAGATGTCTTCGGGTGAGTGCTGGGGAGCAAGTGCAGCAGCTGCCCAGGTCATTTGTTACAGCTCAGACGACATTAATCACTGACACAACACCAGGCTGCATTACCCCCTTCAACTTCAGCTGGTCCCTCATCTTACCACCATGTCTCACAACACCTCTTCCTCCATATACTTAACTCCTCTTCCATTTGCTGTCCATCTTTTGGCACTGTCAGATCCTTCTATACTATTTGTACTTTTTTCATTTTATTCCACACGTAAATAAATTTGTTCGACTTCTTTCACACTGACCTTTTTTCAGCAATGGTTCACATCACAAACTGTATTTGGCACAAGTACAAAGTGTCTTGTAACATCAATGGTTTTTGCTCCTTCCAGATTTTTAATATACTAGTAGAGTCACCTTTTATTTTCTTTTTACGTGGATTTGGCTTTCCTGGGCTTTCCGTAATTAAGTTCCTCAGATCCCTGGCCCATTCCAGACTGCTCTTTTTAAGTCCTTCAGCACTATAACATCTTCTAAGTATGGTGAAAACGATGGAGTAGGAAACAGTTTTTGTCATTTAAAAACCTGTTTTGGCACTGAGTCCTCTCATTCCATCCATTTCTGCCTTGAAGAACACAGATTTTTCATTCTTAAATTTTTCATTTTCTAAGAGATATTATGATTAAATGCTTTTGGCATCACGATTTCTTCTTTTATGCTGCAGGACAACCAAATATAAACAACTTCTACTTTTGATTTATTGTAACTGCTAGTCTTTTTGTCTTATTACTTCAATTCCTCTTTGCTCGACCGTAAAATTAATGAGATATTAAACTCCAAACCACATGCACCTCAGCGTACCTGACTGCAACACCAAACGTAAACCAGTAAGGAAGTTCCAAACCATTCAGTTATTACATGAACTAAAAAAGTTGTTTCTGTTAAGATTAGTTTCCCAAAAGTGCTTCATGCAGTGTCACTGGGAAGACATTGGCATATAGCCTAACCCTGACGATGGAGCAATTTGGGCTAAAGCCTGTGCAGTGCTAATGCAGACAGAAATAGACCAAGAACGTGTGCCTCCTCTCTTCCAAAGACCTGCTCTGCTCTAGGACCTTCTCCAAGTTTTTCTCCCATGTCCAAGATGCCTGTGCAGGACACACAAGCTCAGGAGAACACTGTCCTCCAGATCCTGCCCATCCCCCAGGTGCACCCTCTGGTCCACCCCGGCACCAGCTTTCAATCCTTTGGGCAACCTTAAGGCAGATGCTGCCTCGGCTTTGCTATTTCCTAGGAGGCTGTGCCTGCATTAGCGTGTCCTTTGCGATGATTCCTTGGAAATACCCATATCCTTGGGAGGCAAGCCAGCAACAGTGCAATTTTGTATCTCAAAAGCTTCACCGCTCAATAAGCAACACCTAAGGCAGTAACACCAGTGGAAGAACGCCCCTACAATGAAAACCAGCCAGTCCTTCTGCTGCTTAAAGCTCCTGCTGCAGGTGAAAATGTGTATTTCAAAAGGTCTGCTTATTTGATTGCACCCGTACGTATGATGTTGCCCTTCCAAGTACACTGTGAAAATTCATTCAGAGTTCACAGATGTGTAAAGCCACATATTTTGAATCTAGTCAAACGTGTTACAGTACCAGAGTTATCTATCCTCTCATACTCAGGCCAGGCCTAACCCTAGAAAGAAAACAGATCTCTGCTCATTGTAAACCATAAACTATTTCTCTCTAATTATCCTGACAGTGCTAGACACACTCGGTCTCTCGTAAATTAAAAAATGTAAATCATGTGAGTATCATTCATCATAAAACACACATCTGCAAAGCACGGGAAAACCTCCTTTTCGCCCTTCTCTGGCAATGGCATTGCTTTCAGTTGGTCCACTATTTAATGATCCAGCCCCCTAATACCGGGCTAGATTTGTTGTTACAGATAGCTACGAATAAACCATTCAGCATGAATACATCCAACAGATGCAAAGGAAAAATGAGAACTGTGTATAACCAGCGTATACCTACCTAAGTGACAGAAGCTGCATTCCCACTTTCAAAAGTGACTTAGATACATAAGAGATTTTGAAAAACGGTAATACTCTGACAATAATTATACATTTGTGTGAATTATACTTTTTATCTCTGTTTAATTACTCACTTGCACTCATGCCTGTGATTAATTAGATTGTTTTGAAGCAGCAGTGTACCATTCCTAAAAGCTTGCTATAAATGACTCACTAACTACTCGCATAACAGTTCAAGGAGGTTTATACAAGTCCCTTGACTGGGCTTAGGGAAAATCCACCCTGTAAGAATTGCAAAGTCATGGCAGACAGAGGTGCTTGCAGGGGCGGTCTCCTACCCTGGAGGCAGGACAGTTGTGAATAAGGATTGGGAAACCCGTAAAAAAACAGCAAGCAAGAAGAAATAATTTTCCTTAGGTTTCTGCATAGGGGGGCTGGGGGTGCTGTTGCCTTCTAGAGAAGAAAAGGTACATAGGAGGTAGAAAAAAAAAAAAAAAAAAAAAAAAAAAACTGATGTTATTAACAAAAGCTGCTTTCCTTGCTGCCTGCTGTGGAAATGAGCACTACGAAGGCACTCAGGCCAGCTGACCAGGGAAGGCTCAAGAATTCCTGGCATAAGGGGCAGAGGTTTTGTACAGGGAAAGGGTTGCAAGGACATTCTCCTTCCAGGACAAAGTTCACAGGCAGCTATGGCACAGAGATGGGAAATAAAAGCAGCAGCACTCAAGTGATTGTGCTGAACTTCACAAGGCTGCACCAGAGACATGGGTGTGCTTGGGCTGCTTTCCTTCCTGATTCCATTCAGGACTTCTCAGAGCTCCCATGCAGTTCTGAAAATCCTGCTTACCCCTCGGTGTCCTCCACATCTCTTGCTTACCTCTGTATGGACATCCTCCCTCGCCATGATCACAATTCCCCTCTTCTTTCTGTTCTTTGTTTTTATTGTCATAGATGCTTTACTGCTGACATCTAGGTTCAGGGTGTTTAAATGAAATGAAGATATGAATTTAACGAGTCAAAGGGATTTCAGTATTAACCTCGTAGTTTTCCTAGCCTGACATTCTAATAAATGAGCATTCCTTTAGTATTATAAGAGTCATCAAACCATGGTAAGGGAGACAAAATCACTTCCATACTCACTCGGGGGCTTGCAGCTAACAGCACAATTACACACGATTCCATGCCAGAAAATACCAAAGCAAATATTAGGAGGGCTTTTATTTATATGCATTCTGTCTATGCAGCAGTGTCAGAGTTGACAGCTGAAAAGACTGCATTTTCCCAAACTCATACTTTTTAATAATCGGCAAACATGATTGAAGGAAGCAGTAAGAAATCTAATAAAAATGAATGCAGAAAGGATTAAGGAGACAACTCCGTGACAATTTACAGTTCTACATAGCAGTCTTTTGCTATGAGCTGTGATAAGATAAATCTTGTTTACAGTGTGCTAATCCCGTGTCCCAAATAATGCTAGTATGCAATGGATTCAAGCCTTAGAAGAAAGGAGCTGCTTGTGCATTAAATGAATGGCCATGGGTAGCAGCAGCCTGAATGAGAGCACAGAAGGTCAAGGGTTATTCCAGATTACAGTTTGCAATGACTCATTCACATATCCCTTCTTCAGAAAGTGTTTGATGTGATTTGTTGGGATGTAAATTACACGTAAAGCTCTATTTGAGCTTTTCTGTGTCAATGATTGACTTTTATTGTTCTCCGTAGAGAGAAATTTAAAAGTTGGCTTTCAGGTTTTTCACATAATAGAGATTTTATGCATTTTCTATGAATAACGAGGAATCTTACATAGTGAAATAACTTCAGTCATGAACAGAGAGCGTGTTTATATAATATCAGATACTCTCCTAGATCAATTTCAAATAGGAATGTAAAACTTTGTATTTCTCTTTGCTGAGCCAGTGCGAGTTCATGGACTGTTACTTTTTTAATCTCTTTATAGGTGATAGGCCTATCACTTCTTACCCAAGTGTTATTACTTCAAAATATTAGCTAATTAGACACCATCCAACCTATTGCTCCTGAGACGTAACGGCTAAGACCAGATAGGACACACAACTGGAACCCAGAAGCCAGATAATATTTGTAGATCTGATATTTAATTTGCTGGGTGCTTGCCTTTCTTACTGTAATGACTGTAAGAGTTGAAATACTCTTTTTCCATGTAGATACCTCTCCTGATTTGTTTTGCAGCATCAATAGGTGCAAAACAAAACTAGAGAAGAAATAATGATAACATTCATTTGAAAAGTCACAAGAAGCCAGTACAGGGGCAGATATTTTCAGTTGTTGTTTACTGGCAATAATAATCACTCTCCTGTTGCAGTGTTTTACTCATACACTTGAGAATCAGAAAATGTTTCCCTATGGGCTGCATTATATGTCAATAGTGAAAAGTTAGCTCTCCATTAGTCAGCTTTTATTTTCTTTCCTCCCAGCTTGTTCTTTGAAACAATAATCCAAGTTTCTTCTCTTTCTGCCATAATACCTACATCCTGTATCGACCGCTAACCAATTTGAAAGCTATGAAGCTGTATTCTTTTTAATCACATCTGTCATTACAGGAGATGGTCACCTTAGCAGAAAGATCACAATAATGGGTTGCTAATGGGCTATTAAGGGGCTTTCAAATATCAAGATGATCATCGTAAGTAAGAACTGAGAGTCATTCTTTATTTCTCCATAAGATTATTTTTTTCTCCAGTAATTCTGTGGATTAATAATGCAAGGTTTGTGCACCTCAGGATCTGCTTCATGGTTTCTTACCATATGCTATGCAAATTCAATAATTAGCTCTTGACTTCAGAATTCAAAAATAAGGTACTACTAACTCCATTTAGGGATGGGGAAAATACCAAGGTGAGCAAGCCTTCAAAATGAAACAATTAGATGACATTCTTGAAAGGGTCTTGCTTTGATCAGTTTTCAGAATTACCTTATACAATGTTCAGTTGTAGCCCATAAGCATTTTTATGTGGCACAAATGCAGAAAATATTTGTAACCTCAGCCCTTGCTTGATCATTGCTTTGTTCTCAGATGAATTTCTGGATACTAGCACCTAAGAGAGCTTTGCAGACTATATAGAAACGTTTTGCATTCCGCCTAAGCTTGTGCTCCCAGAGTTGATTTCCTTTCAAAAGAAAGGAGAAAACATGGAAAGTGGCACAAGACATTCAGATGTGAAATACTGAACTCATGTCCTTGCTTATATAACAAATGAAAATGAAGAAAGCGGGTTCTTTCCAATCCCAGCTGGTTATGCATCTTATAACAAACTGTCAAACCATTTGACTTATGTGTCAGATTTCATTCGGATATAGTTCTCAGTTTCTTCAGAGTTGAACAGGTACCCTTCCACTGGCAGGCAACAGAATAAAGAGGTTTACCTGCAGCTGGACCTCTCAGCTTTAAAGGTTACTGCTCCAAAGTTGTACATATATATAATATATGTAATATATATAGGAAGCTCTTTGTTTTATTTTTTTTTCCTTTTTTTTTCTCCCCAGTAATACCCTTATTACAAAACACTCCTTTCCAGTTAGATACCTTTTCCTACCTTCTTTTGGATCTGCCTCCTGACCATCACAGTCAGCATGCCTTATGTTTAAAACACAAGTTGATCTTGTGATTCTGCCTATGTTTGCTGACAACCCAGCCACACCACAATGCATCTCGTGCTCTCTTTTACAATTCCAAAACTATCTTGCAGGATAAGTGTCAGCAGGTGTAAAGAGGAAAAAGGAGATGAGTGGCACCATTATAGCATTGCTTTCACTTGAGAGGGGTTACGTCCATAAAAGAAAGCACTTGCAGCAACTCTTATTTGATTGGCATCATTGTCTAGTGAAGCTGGCACACCATCTTGTGAGCAGGCACAATGCCATCAGAACAGATGGGCATGTGGATAGGAAGCCAAAAGATAATGTATGAGTACCAAATGTGTGTATTGGAGGGCAAGTTTCCCAGTCAGGAACATCAGAATGGCAGTTTATAAGCTTCTGCACCTATGTTTAAGGAGATAACATACACATCGCATCTTCACAATAGATGCGTGGGCAACACACTGCAGCAGTAGAAAGGGACCTGCGAGTACACTGGTTCAGTGGCTGAGGAAGGACTGTGCAACCTCAGCTAAGCGAAAAGGACTCCGTAAAACCCAAAGCCAGAATCTTAATATTTGCAAGCTGGGATACTGTTTACAGTAGATCATATTGTACGCAGATGACAAATGCTACACTGAATCAGACCAAAATTCTTGCATATAACAGATCAAGAGGGGATAACAGAAGACCAGGAACCAGGGGCTGTACAAAGGGTTTCTCTTCAAGGCATATCTCCCAAGTAATCAGCAACTTAGAGACTTCTTGAGCTGGTGCTTGCATGCCAACCACCACACAGTTAATAACAGCTAGACTTCATTAATTTGTGTTACTTCTTTATGAATCCATATATACTTTTGGCCTCCACAATATCTTATATTAATGAGTTCTACAAGTGAATTATTCAGCATCAAATGAGTGAGCACTTTCTTTGATCTCTGTTAAACGTGCCACTTGATCAGTGTCAACACTAGCAGAGTTCTTATGTTGTTAGAAATAACTGCTTTTCATTCCTCTTTTCTTTATCATTTGTGAATAGAAAGTCTTTTACAATAATCCACCATTGCAGTTATGTCTGAATTTCACAGCTATCACTTTGAGCCCCCAAAATAGGAAAAAGCATATGCAATGTTTAAGATTTGGTCTGAAATCTCCTTTTGGCTAGAATTTGGTCTCTGTTTACTTTTGTCCTCTCAGCACCACCACTGCCACTGCTAATCTGGTCAGCAGCAATATTATATGGAATATAATCCAAGAAGCCAAATCACTGGCATGATAAATATTCATGAGTGACTCCAGTCAATTCAGGGTTGGCAATATCATTGTCTTAAACTGGGCTTGAATCGCAGCAGAAAAAAGGCCATGCTGTACTTCAGTACAGCCATTCTTTGGTCCCCTTTGGCACGTGTACTTCATGGAGCCCTAAAGAAAGATAGTAGAATAAAAACAAATAACAAAGGACCAAGGAGATAAGAGCAGTTATATACGTCCTGAAAATGTGTATTTCTCAGCAGAAAGACAGAGACTGCATCCGTCCTTGTCAGCCCATTACACACCAACAAAATTAAATAAAAGTATCCATTCATAGACTCAGCTCATTATTAAACATTCTCTTTACCTTGGCCTTTTTGCTGTATTAGGCCAAAACATAGGCAAGGATGTGTTTATAATCTAATTCTTTTCATACCACCATGGGGATTTTTAGTACTTCTGACAGCAGTTCCCCCCAAACAAGAAAGGTAGGACACAGAAATAATCTTCTTTAACCCCAAGAACAAGAAACAGATAAGTTTTAAGTCTAAATGCTTCTATTTTATACTAGTAAAACTTCAACAAGCTCACACAGCACAATTTTTTAACACAGTAGTATGGAAGCGATACTTGCTTACCTGTACAAAAAGGACATTGCTTTGTCAATACAGCATCATTGTAGGATACTGCAACACAGTAACTCAGTCTGAAAATGTAAACTTCAAGTTTTTAGTCTTGTGCAGTATTTTCTGCAGTAATGCCATTGGATTTAAAGACTCATAGTATACCCATTTTACGACTTCTAATTAATACATGTATACAAAAACTCTTTGTTTTAATGTCTCTGACTCTTTTCAAACCCTTTTGGATTATACCTTAAGACATCTTAAGAGATATTATTACGTTTTTTTTTTTTTTTTTTTCTTTTCCTGAGAATACATCCAGCCTGATCTACTTCCTTTTTTTATGCATGTTCCCATAAAAACACACTGAAGCACATTTTATTTCTAGTCACAAAAACCTGAAAGAGAAAATCTTTGATTCTTTTAGGTATATATTGGAACATTTTGCTATCTTCTTTAATACCCACAGTAGAAATAAATGATAATCAATAGTGATATCTGCTTGAATCTAGATAGCTTGTTGGAAGTGCTTTTGAAACACATCACAACTGAAACAAATCAGTGCCTGATTTGCTCTCACTTGGTCAGGTGTTCTTACCTCTGCAGCAGCGCTGTATCTAAATTATACCAATTGCTAGTTGAAATCTATTAAAGGTTATTATTTTCATTTCAAAATACAGTTGTACCTAGCTGTTTTCTCTCTTGTTAAAACTGACCAGCTGGTTTAGCTCTTTTAGCTTCAAATTTGAAGCAAACCATCCACAAAGACCAGATGTTGGTGCCAACAGAAAAGCATGCAGGCATTGTTCTGTTTTGTTTCTGCTTTTTCAATACAGCAAGATGTTCCTGCTGCTTACAGTCTTCCAAAATGCCACATGAGTCAGAGAAGGAAATTACAATTCTGCTGCATTAAATAACTGCAAGGCATGTGGAGTTCCTCTACAAGCCTGAGACAGAACCCAGATCCCATAGACCTTGTACTTATTTATCTTGTTTGAATGGTTATCTTGGAGACTGATGCTTATCCTACAAATTTCAGCAGTCCTGGGTCTCTGTGTTAGGAGGTGATTTTGATCATCAGGCATTTCATTTAAGGATACAAGATACTGGGATTGTATTTAACTTTCCAGCCTAAAATACTAATGACTTTCTGACCATTTTGTGTGCAGGCACATCATTTTGCCACTAATTCTACAAAACCAACTTCAAGAGTTTCCAAAAAAACAAGACCCCAAAAAAATGTATTATAGTAGTGATTTTACATGACACGTATAAAAATGCTCACATAATACCTTTTGAAATACAACAGAAGATGACATCTTTTAAAGCTCAATTGCTACAGTACATGTATTCAAAACACATTTCCTATATGCTTCTCTTCTGCAATAGGTTCGCTTTTGCTGGAACATGAGTATTAATTCAAAATATCTCTAGCAATATTTTTCCTAGAAAATAACGCGTGAAATATAAAAGCTTATTTTATCAAGTTCACATTTTGTTCCAAATTTACCACAAAACATTATTTTGTGAAATAATAATTCTAATGTTTTTATGGGGAACTTGTTCGTACCAAACTCTAATTTAATGTGAATTTGTATCTAGGTAAAACACTGCTTACAGAGTATTTGCTTAGTATTAAAATGCCCACCCCTAGAGAACAACTTCTGCAGGTATTTTATAAACAACTGCTCGACCTGTTAATTGGTGTTAAAAAATCAGCTTGTTATCCAAATTATATACGTTACAAAGAATGCTTATGCCCAAATTGTCAGCAGCAAGCCACTCCCTAGATCCTATCCCCACTGCTACTCTGAAATGCCCTTGAAACTGCAGAGATGGAGTGTCAGTGAAGAGCAAGGTGAGGAATTCATGGGAACACACACACACTGTAGGTACGCACTGTGCAATGACAGACTCCTGCTCTGTAAGCAATCCTTATACTTCAGATGCTTACAACCTCAGTTGCACACCGAAAATAACCACTCATGTCAGGAGGCTGTAAAACAGTAGGAACAAGTACTACCTGCACCCTAGTCCTGAAAACCAAATGGATAAATACTCTAGCTTTAATAATTGCAGCAAGGACCATTTCAGAGCACAATTACTATTGATCCACTGATAAGACTGGGTTCAGAAAAGGCTACTGACAAAGTTCCACACCTCAGGATAAAGTTAATGAGGCTGTCGAGGGAGCAGCAGGAGAGATTTAGTGCCAAAAATGCACCAGCCACACTAGAGAGATGAGGAAGGTGAAGAAAAAGCAGTGCTAAGTGATAAGGAACAGTGCAGCTCAATGACAGATAGATTTAGACCCCTTAAAGTCCAATAAACAGAGGACAAAGATTGTTAAATCAATTCATAAGAATTATGCTGAATCCTGACTAAGATGCACATCAGACAAATAGCACAGAATTTAGAGTTAGGAAATATAAGAAGTCAGGAAGGTAATCTATGCGTCACGTGAAATATGAACAAGGAAAAGGCTCTCTTGGACTCCTTGGAAGCAGTTTAGTACTTTCTTGCTGAGCTACAGCAAATTTCTATCATGATGATGAAGACACCCTGGCATCCTTTCCCTGGCACTTCAAAAGCAGAATATAGAAACAACTGCAAAGAATCTTGAACTGAGGCAGACCTTAGTCAGCAAACACTCAAAGCTCAACAGAAATTTTTCAGTTCAACATACTAGGGTTTTTGAATTAAATTTGTTAGCCAGATTGAAAATAATAATAATAATAATAGATATGGGAGAATATACAATAAATCTCTAAGTTAGCATGACTCATTTATGTTTATAGGTCAGGGGTAAAGTCCACTCTAAGATCACCTTAATTAGTATCACGGCAGTGGATGACTGCTTACCAGCCCTGATGCCACTCCAAATTAGCCAAACCAGACTGGAAAATCCATCTTAGGATCTCATCAGTATAATGCCAAAGCAAGATCTTCCTTTTAGCCTCAAAAGGCAGGTGTTCAAATACCACAAAAGATTTCATTCTCTGCTTCAGTAAAACAGTTATGAAAGAATGGAGAATTTTCCTAGTTCTATTTTATAAGCTTCAATATTTTTTTGTAACAAAACAGCAGTGGTGCCTCAGGATGACAAAATATGGTGCTTGGTATACTTAATAAATTTAAATTAAATAAAGTACTTAAATTTACAGAGAATTAAAGTTATTTAGGTTTCTCAAGTCCTGAGATAACCATAAGGATCTTTCAAATGGCTTAATAATCTAGGTCAAGGCCACTGCAGAAAAAAATTCAATATTGATAAATGAAAACTAATGTACACTGTGGAGATAATGGAAATTAGTCATTCATCTTAGCAAGTTCCAAGTTGATATATTACAGAAAAGGCACGTAACCAATACTGTGGAAAGATCTGACAGATGGCTTGTAGAAGGAATAAGAGGTCATTAAAAACAAAATAAAATAAAATAAATAAAAAGAAAGAAGAAAAAAATGCATTTTAATATACAAGGAAAATAATGAAATAATGTGGATAAAAACATTATAGATTTTCTGCATCTCATAAGGGATATTTAAGAAATAGGGTTCACAGAAGCAGACAAATACAACGAAAGCAAAGAAAATCTCTTAGATAAGGATAAATTGCTTTTTAAACTCATATTTTGTTTATTTTCTAGAAAAGAAGACAAATAGGAACAGGCATGACAAAAAGTGTATTAAGAAGTAATGAAAGCTATAAAGAAGGTCAACTGGGAGCTTTTCTTCTCCTCTTCCATAACACAATAAAATGAGGTAGTTATTAAATTGAAATGGGGCAAATTAGGAACTGATAAAAGGAAAATAATTTTTCTCACACAACACATAATTAGATTTTGGAACTCCTTGCCACGGCATTTTGCTAAGGCCATAAATTTAACAAGATTCACAGAGGGATTAGATTCCACATAGATAAATTCTTGAGATACACAGTGGTTGAAACTAGGAAATTTACTTAATGTTGACAAAGAATTACTTGAAGCGATTTAAATCTTCATGTTTCAGATATGAAGACAAACTTAACGAGTGCTTCACAGATGACCCCTATTAGTCAGAATGCTGGACAGCGCTGCAGCAGAGCTCTCCTCCAGTAGAATAAGGCCCAGGTATTTACGTTTCAGACACGACTCCTCATAGCTGCAGAGCTGACTGTATGGTGTTAGGTTGTCAGAGCAGTTTCGGGGTCAAGCAGTCACAGGACAGGGGACAGATAACTCCGGGAGCAAACCAAGGGGCTTCCCGTGCCTGCCTGAGGCCTACTGCCACATACACCGCGGCTGAGGAGAGATTCCACACAGAGGATACTTGCAGAGACTGTTTGCCTCCTCCGTCATTACCAGCTATTTACTGTCACCAGTTTGCCTTTCTTAAATGCCAACCATGAAACATTCCAATATGGTACTTAGTTCACTAGTAATTGCTTAGTTAAAAACCCTGAAAACTGAGATCCTACACATAAGGAGGAAAAGGCTGTTACATTTCTTTCATGAATGTTGAAGTCATTGCCCAGTAATGTCGTCAGATGTCTCTTTTTCAATGCTAGAGTGCTCAGGAATGATGTTTGGCCATCCTAGCCCAATAACATGCCTAATTTACATTGGTTAACCTAAATACCATTTCTTTTTCTGAGTGGAAAAATAAAACTGATTCATACAGAAAATGCAGAGAGTAGCTGCTTGCTGCTTCATCAATTTATCACAGAGTATACAACGTGTAAGTCAGAATATTTCAGGTACCAGGAAGAATTTAGCTGTTTATGGGGACAGAGGCAGGAGCACATGAAAAATACATATAATGGAGTTAGGAAAAGAAAGAGGTTGACAGTTGCAAAAACAGATCCACAACTGGATAGGATATCCAAGCTTTGGCAGTTTGGCCTAGCAGGAATACAGAACTTTTACAAAATAAAATAAATCTCTCCTCACAAGTGTGCAGAAATGGCATATTAGACATCCTACATTGGCCTATGCCCTGTGACCAGGTATGTATCAGGTGCTCAGGTCAACAGACCTGCATTTCTTTTTGCTCTTCTAACTTATAATTCTTTATTGAACTCCAGTATTGATTTACTTCCAAATCACATACTGTACCTTCTTGCACTATTGCTTTTTAGGTAAACACTAACAACACTACAAGATGGAGCTGATCCAAAGTGTTTGCTAATTCATCAGTAGTGGGAAACCTATGTGATTTCAAGCACTGCAAATTGGTTTGGCTTCTGCACAGCTCCTACTTTTTTCAAACACTGATGGCAAAGAACGTTTCCCAGGATTCATATCAAGTATTCATTTTAACAGCATTAATTTATGATGTGTGTTATTCCATTCTAGCCTGTGCAACATGACTTATTCAAAAAGCAAGCAATTTTCCAAAGTAAATACTCATTTTCCATTCTAACAGTATTGCTCTTTGTGGATTTTAAGAGAAGAGAGCACAGTCTGGAAAATATCTTTTCCACACTTTTTGCTTCAGTATTATTAGGATACTTAAAAAACCTATCCCTTCCTGCAGCATTTTAAAATTATCTGTCACACAGTATCTACTGTAAAAGGAGAATCTGAAATAAAGTTATGACTTCCCAAAATAAAGCTCTATATTCATTTTTACTTCTTTTGTTGTCTGCTTTTCTGACCTCAAAACATTGTGGATCATTATAGGATCACTCAACCTAAATATATAAATATATATATATATATATATATTCAATATAATGTTGAATTGTCAGTAGGTCACTTAACCTCCCTAATGATTTCAGGGAAAATGTCAAAGTAACTGTGCCCTTTGCGCTGAAGTGAACTTGTCTCTTCAATAACCTGGCTGTGATACTGGGTAATTATACCTACTGAGTTCACAGAGCTGCTGGGACTCTGCTTTTTGGTCCCTGATCTCCCTTTTCTTCATAGTGTTCACAGGGAGGGCTGTCAGAAACCAACACCAATGAACGGTAGAATTGATAAATAAAGAGGGGAAAAAAAAAAAAAAAAAAAAAAAAAGGGGTCAGGAACAGATGCATGTTTGCTGGCTGGCATGCCCTGGCTAACATTAACACTGCAAGCCAGTTTTCATTGTAATTATATAATTGGGATTTCTGGACAAAATTGAAGTTCTAGGTTCTGTCACTTGAAAGACCATTGAATTAAAATACATTGAATTAAAATAATATTGGAATAAAATCAATAACTCGGACAGGCTCATAGCGTGGATTTTTATTGTAACACATCAAGTCTGAGAAATGCTCAGACAATTAGACCTTGACAATGTAAGACGCTGGGGTGGCAAAATAGGACATGACAAAAATATTAGGGTTTTAGAAAAAAACATGGTTTATGAAAACTTTTAGAAATAAAATCGTTTATACTTGATTCTTCAAAAATCTTATCAAAAATACCTTTTAGACCTAAATTGACTTTTTAATCTCAAAATTATTAACTCACTGCCAAAGAGAAGGTAATATATATAGTAATTCTGGAGACATTAATGTTGATGTTGTACTCTGAATATCTATTGACCTAAGATCAGGTAATTAAAAACCCTCTTAAAATAAATAGAAATTTGCATGGATTTTTTATTCACTCCGTTGCTAGGATGGTTCTTAATACAGGAGCGCTCTGTAATTTATATCTATATGTGGCTTTCAGAAACTATAAGACAAAATTATGCCCTCTATCAGCTAACAGGTAAAAACGTGTGCGTGCGTGTACATGTGTCTGTGTAAGGGAGAGGCAGGGTGGTATTGTGTTGATGGTTGTAAATTACCATCAGAACAACACCTGAAAATAAATCAAGAATTTGAAGAAACTATCAATTATTTTTAGCCCACTGATAACTCAAGATAACATGAGTATTTTTACTTAATATTCTACAGTACAGAACTTCAAATACTAGGAAAATAATTACATATTGATCAGTGGAAATGCATTATTGTGACATGTTGAGAATCAAATCGTGTGGCTGTGAAGAGGCAGAGGCTAAGATGTCTCCACACCTAAGAGAAACCAAGCAGGTGACAATGTATCCCATTGTCATAGAGCCTCTGCTCGCACACAGGCTCCAGCATGGGATACGGCAGTATCCGGCATTACGTGATAGCTCTTCACATGAACAATATCTTAAAACAGGAACACAAGCTTCCACTGAAGTTGGCACAATTTCCAATTCATTAATTTTTTAATATAAATGCCATGCTAATAGAAAATGGTAAAGAAAATCCCTATTCCTATTCTCTGTGCTTCACAGTGTGACAAAAGGTAAACTTTGTACAAGGAGGAATTAAAATGTGCTGTAGGCATGAAGAACACATATGTTGTTACAAATGTTCTACTAAGTCTAGGGAATAACTGATCACCTATGGGGTTTTTCAAAATATTAAGCAATTTACTATTTCTCTAACTATATCAATGTGTTCATAGCCATTAATACTGCCGTATCAATAAGATTTGTCCATTAGGACTGAATAGTTGGAAACATTCAAGTTGCCCAAACGTATTTCCTCCTCAGTCCTGCAGGCTAACTACTGGCATTGATCAGCAATGCATGCTGCAAACTAACTTACTAAGTGACAGCCTCTGTCCAAACTAAAACTGACCAAAAAATTAAAATAAAATTACTAAATGCATTTGGGAGGGGAAAAGAAAAATAAAAGATTACAGGAAAAATAAATAAATAAATAAATTTAAAATAAAGGAAAAACATAAAGGGCAACAGATTAGAACATACTGCTCTGTTCTCTGCACTGTGTTTACAGTTATGTGTAGATAACAATATTCAACATAAATATGGCTTAGAAAAATTCAGAAGATGAATTGCCTCCTACACTATGACATCAGAGTGGTGCAACATATTTTAAATACAAATTTTATCTCCTCTAAGTATACTTGAAATACAGAATTGAATGTATGTAGGCAGTTTGTACTCAACAGCAAAATTACAACCTGAGCACATGCATGATGTGTATATACAAGATGACATTTTTCTTAATGACTACAAAAACTCCTACTGACAATTCAGTTACTGCAGCATGTATAAATAAATATCAGGTATAGTATTAAATCATATTCTTTAGTCAAAAATTTAATTTCTGGAAAGCCAATAAATTATATTATTTACAAATATTAATGGTGGGGGGTTTGTTAGTTGTTTCAAATTTCTACTCAGTAAAAACAATTATGTCTACAGATTAAAAATGTTTTCTACAGAATTAACATCAATTCTGTTCATTTCTAGTAAAACAAAAACAGACAAGGAAGCTTGCAACTTCTTTGTTCTCTATAGTTATTTTCCTGCTTTTACAATTACTGTTATAATCCTATAAAACACAAGTAGATTTTGTTCAGTATGGTTTGCAAAGCTGCATTCTCAAGGAACTGCTTTGGTTTTGGTCTGGGCTTAGATTTTTCATCCAAAAAAAAAAAAAAATAGCACTGTTAACTTACCTTTCCAAGCAAATCCAAAGTAATTAATAAAAAGTATTTTCAGTGCAGTGAGTTATGTATACAAAGTTTTTCAAACCAGAAGACTTAGGTTTTCGTATGAAAGATCACCTTTTCAAACAACATGTATGAAAAATCTTACACTCCAGATATTTTTCTCTTTAAATTTAATCCTGACCTTGAAATAAACTGGACAAATTCTATGTGGATCAAACGGTTACTAAAATAACCCATTTCCAAAGAGGAAGCTACACAGCTATAGAAATGTTTATAAATAGATGGTGAATACAGAAATACAAAAACTGATTTTGCAGAAAAAGCATGATTTTAAGAGATCTGCAGCTGTTCTCAACCTTTATCACTGCCTATGTGAGCCAAGAGATTTTTGTCTAGTTTTGAAGCTAAATTAACTTCATGGCTTGTTTTCTATCCCCTGGGGTAAACCCCTGACGTATACTGTACCAGGCAAAAAGCTTACCCTCAATTTCATTTTCCCAAAATTGAAATGCTTTAAAAAATAAGCATAAATGTATTTCAAAATCCAATTGCTTTGGCCCTAAATCTAGCTTTTCTTGGCAGAGTGCACTTGTTTTTAATCTGAATGCTAATATTTTGCAGTGTGGCATCAGATCTAAAACAGTAATTTACATTGTGCCAGAGATCTATAGTATTTCAGTACTAGTCAATCAATAAATGATTGGAGTAGTGTTTTTTGTTTCGAGTGAATATTAAACTAGAGCATAATGCTGCAAATTATTCTATAGATGATCTGTACCAAAATATCTAGAGCAGAACGACCCTATTCATTACAGCTGTCTCAAAGAGGAAGGGGAGCAGGAAAGGAGGAAGAGTTGTGTGATTTTAGATCAGTCTGTTAAGTATGTGCATGATATGTATGTGCATGATGTGCATGTGCTAAGGCTGTTCTGAGGGAGGACAAATCTCAGGGAATTCTGAAATAAGATTAAGGTTTTTCTAATGGCCTCAACAGGAATTAACTCTGAAAATTGGAAGTATTTGCAGATTTGCAGCTTCCATTCCAACTTTAATTCCTGCCAGCATACCTTGCTGTAAGTAGGGAAACAATTTGACTTCTTTCACAATTATATGAAATATATTATTTATAAATGTAGCCCACTTGATATATTTTATATGCAGACGTAGGCAGAATCCCTGACTGGACTTTCTTATGTAGGGCTGCAAAGCCACTCGTAGAACTAATTCTTGGATTTTGCCTGTTTTCCTTTATTAAGTCGTATTTGTTTTATCTGAAATAAGTAATCTAATACTCACAGATCAAACTAATAAGCATTATACAGTCAGAAATCACGCTTCAAGCTGTGAGAACTAGAGAATTTGTCCCACTTTTATCAGGGAAATGGATAACTTGTACGCAGGCTATTAGCTTCCTTACTAGCTGAGAAAACGTAATAAGGAAGCTGAAGTTTTCTTCTATGTGAGCAAAACTATTTTCCACACATTGACAGAATATTTGCATGTGTTTGAATAGCCGGAGATAATTTTGAAAATCATATTTAAGATCATTTTACAGGGAAAAAAAAAATCCTTTTCAGAATGTTTACTGCCAATTTTAAAGAAGATGAATATTTTAGCAGAGAAAAATATAAAAATTCCTATCTGATGTTACATTTTCAGCCAATACAGTTTCCCTGAGTCTTTAAGGCTTTTTAATCTGGTTGGAAGGCTTACTTTTTCATAATGACATAGATGAACTTCTGCACATTTGAACTGATATGCTACTACTTGGAGTAAGCTATTTTAAAAAATAAATAAATAAATAAAAATCTTCCTTTAGCCCTTGTAAGCATGACATCGTCAGCTACATTCTTTAATGAAATTATCAGCGGGGTTATTCCCTACTTACTGGACAGATGCATTTCCTCCTAGCATAGCTTTCCACCCCATATCCCCTAAAACTAAGGTAGCATGAATAAATTCTATTCAAACCTAAAGCTTTCATTTTCTGTGAATCCAAGGCTACTGCCTTTTCTATTCTGATTTACACCAACACATCACCTGAGTTGGTACAGAGTCTCCAGAGATATTTCATGGAGCTGCTACACAGTTCACGAAGCCCCATCGCAACTATCTTTTGGATTAAGTAGGGTCATACCTTTCTGCTGTCCTAGCCTCTCCCTTGCCTTCCCCAAAACGAGACCCCCCCTCAACAATTCACACAATGAGATTGGAAGGGTGAATGGGGCTGAGGGGTAGCTGAAGGTGACTCTCTGGTGTCCACCCATGCAGTGAAAGGTGTCGGCTAAAGTCTGTACCAGAGGGAAAACCCACAACACAGTTACTGCACAGTGGTGTATCCTCCTCCCTTTGTAATACCACAGGCATCAGGAAGAGCTGACTCATGTCTCACTGAGACAAAAGGGCCAAAGTGCTATATTAAATACTGGTGTTACAGCATGGGAACATGAGATTAGCAAGACCAGCATCTTTCCTTGTTGTCTTGCAACAACAATAACAGGTATAGTGTCTCAAATTCCTCCAGAACCAGGGGCTGGTTTTCTGCAAGTGCAGTGGAGGGCAGTTGTGCTGCATTAAGGAATGGCTATTACATATGGTTTGGATACCAATTCTAATTCCAGAATCTACATATTTTCCCATTTCAAGTATTATACCTGCATTTTTCCATTTCTGCAGTCTTTTCATCTTACTGCGTACGGATTGATTTACTGTATGTTTTAATAATATAGTTGCTATGATGTGTGCTTGCTTACTGTGTGTGTTTTATATGAAGTTTTACAGACAAGCAGCTTGTTTACTTCACGTCCTTTTACTGTGAGTTTTTATTTTAATATTGGGATTTGGTTCAAAATATATATATATATATATATATATATATATATATATATATTAATGAGCCTGTAAGCCCAAGCAGCAGACCAAGGATTACTGAGCAGAGAAGAACAATATTATCAGTTCAGTGCAGGATCAAATCTGAACAGGAAAAATCTCTGGAAGTTTTAAAGGCTGTCAGACACTATAGTCATGAATCCAATAGCAAATTCATCTTGCTACACTCCATCTGCAGAATGTACATAGGGAAACAGTTCATTCAGTGGTTCTTTCATTAAAAAGCCTCACCAGTTTTAGTGGTGTAAGGAGTTAGATAACTGTCTTTTAATTCTTATTTCTTGTTGTCATATATACACACACTCAGGAAGCTGTTTTAGTTTTAATTCAATTGTTCATGAAACCTCCGTAATAAGCGAAGTTAGGTTTGATTCAGTTCTCTCAGCTATTTTAATAATAAAAGTGTGTATTGAGTAAAGTAATTGCTTTATTCCATCTTTTATTCTTTGTAATACTTTTTTTTAGAATATATGTTGCATTAAATGTAATATATCTTTCATTTCCACTTATAATTACATCACTATATGTTAACATATGCCTAAGTTTTCTTGGCTAACAAACTCTAAATCAAGGTGTATATGGAGAATCAAGAATATCTCACTAAAACATAACCAAAACTAATATATATATATATATATATATATATATATGACAGCTGAAGCACCAATACTGAAGCATCAATACTGCAAAATAGAGTGCAGTAAAAAAGCAATCAAGCAAAATAAAGGTGGAAAATAAAAGGAGTGTTGTAACAGCAGCTGAGATAAATTATGACATTTTTAAGTGCACAAGAAACCAGAGGTTATTACAGGAAGCAGTATGACTTCTAATGGCATGGGTATTCTAGTGACAGAAGAAGTAAATGTGCAGCAGACACTACTTCTAGAAAATGACATGAATCATTCTGGGAAGAAAGAATAAAATCTGCAGAAATTCAAGAGCACAGCAAAAATCGAACATCTGAAGACTGACAAAAATGACAACATCAGAAGGCATCTAAAGAAAAATACTTCACAATCTTGGGATGATTTAATTTTAAGTGGCAAGACACAGAAGAAACATTAAGAGAGATCTTTGAAAGCAGGAAGACAGGTGACAATTTCTGGCTGAAAATATAATCTCTCTATTACCATATGCTGCCAAAAATTACTTCGATTTCCTAATAAATGGTTGTTTAAATATAAATAACAGGAAAAACACTAATATAGTAGTTTGAATATGCAAAACACAACACAATCCAAAAACAAGATAACCAAGTATTAGACTAGCAGGGTGACATGCAAGTTATCTCAGACCAATCACTGTGCCAGTAGTAGAAGCTAAAAATTCAAGAACTGTAGTTCAGTTCCTCCAATTGGTGAATTTTAACTTTCTCTATATTGTAACATCATAGAATCACAGAATGGTTTGGGTTGGAAGGGACCTTAAAGACCACCTAGTCCCAAGCCCCCTGCCATGGGCAGCGACCCCTCCCACCAGCCCAGGCTGTCCCCAGCCCCATCCAGCCTGGCCATGAACACCTCCAGGGATGGGGCATCCACAGCTTCTCTGGGCAGCCTGGGCCAGGGCCTCACCACCCTCATATAATCTTACAATAACAACAACAACAAAGTATTATCTTTTATAAGCTGTCAGAAATAAACATGACCCACACTTACAATCTCCAGGTCAAGATCCTATGCCATAAACTGATGGGCATCTTTAACTGTTTCCCATAACGAGCTAATTTAAACAGCCAGGAGATGTGGACAGGTTTGAACGCATATCCCAAAGACTGGAGGCAGACCTGTAGCTTCCCTGTGCCAAGAACCTCCTGTAAACCATACTCCTAGAACAGAGGGAAAGCCAAACAAAGAAATAAGTGCCTTTTTATATGCTTTTAACGTGTGCACTGCATTCTTATGCTCCAGCTGCTTTCTCTTATGACCTACACCCCTAATGACAACTGATAGTTCATGATTTTTATGATCTCTATTTTCATTTTTGTAATAGATTTCTTGAGAATATATATTGTTTTGGGAAAACCTGACTTGCCAAAATATGGCAGATCCAATATCTGAATCAAGTACTCCAACACTTCATTCATGCAATGTTATTGCCATGCAAGAGAATACTCTTTGTACTGTCAGGCAAGAAAGCAATTAAGACTGCAATCTCTGTATAGAAATTTTAAGATACCCTCTTTTGTGACAATCACTTTTGTGACAATTCTGTTGCGTTAGCAACCAAACTCAGTGACCATCTTACTATTTGAATGCAGTGATATCTGAATCACATACCAAGAAACCTCTCCTACACCCCCTTGCTACTTCGCTGTGACCTACATAACAGGAAAAAAAAAAAAAAAAAAAGTGTATCCATTGTCCTCTTGCTGGAGATTTAGACATTAGCTACTCACACATATCAGTAACAGAATTTAGAATTTCATTGCTACACCTGGATATTTCCTGAATCAGCTTTCACCCTGTCGCTAGGTATGATTTCACTCAGAATCAGAAACCATCTTGTTACAGAAAACATTCAGCTCCTTGCAGATCCAGTGCTAAAACACAGCACAAATGCTTCCCTTTCATTGCTGCCATTTTCACTTGAGACACCTAGAGTCAGAGAAATCCAGTTCCACCCTCTCTATATCAGGCCCTT
This sequence comes from Heteronetta atricapilla, assembly GCA_011075105.1. Classification (NCBI taxonomy): domain Eukaryota; kingdom Metazoa; phylum Chordata; class Aves; order Anseriformes; family Anatidae; genus Heteronetta; species Heteronetta atricapilla. The sequence continues at coordinate 5,206,424 of CM021741.1, forward strand.
ACTTTACCTCAAGTATGATCATAATCGGGTTGTTGCCATTAATTACGCAAATCTACGATTAGAAACTGACACGCCTTGAGGTGCTTAAATATTTATAAAGCGCTAGAGCAAAAAATACACATGGCATTTGCCTTATGTATAGGCAATGGAAACATGAGCAGAGAACAGTCTGAGCTCACTAGCCATCTGAAAAGTAATACATTGTGTTTGTTTGTATTAAAATATATATATGTATTGCATTATGTTAAATACCCTGAGGGTTTAGCATAAAACGTGACTGGAATGAATATGAAGAAAAAACTTTGTCTCATTAGATGGTCTGAGTTTCAAAATCTGTTCTAAAAGTGTTGCAAAGTGTGTAGTGTTGTAGATTAATGCACTGAATACATTTCCACAGTGCTTGATGTGTTTCATAAAAGGTCCATTTCAGAAGTGTGCTGTATTATAGGTGAACAGTCGCAGTAAATAATCTTGTTACAGAAACCTAAGCAATTTTTACAAGGCGTATTTCTGGCTGACTGAACAATTTATTCTCCAGATGTCACATTGTATTTTTCCAATATAAAATGAAACAGCTTTTTTTTTTTAAGGCAGACTCTTTTGTTTGGTGAGACTGGATCAAAGGTACTTCCTTAAAGAGAAAACTCTATTATTAAAACCTGTTGTGGTATAAAATTTACACTACATGTGATTACTATATGTAATTTATCATTTAATTTGGTTCAGAGCTATAAAAGACTGCACCAAAGTGTAAACATTGCTGAGAATAGCTGTATGCATTTAAAAAAATAAATAAATAAATAAATAAATAAATAAAAAGAGGATCTCAAACTGATCATCCATGTTGATCCTAAAGGCTGCCAACATCCTGACTAACTCAATGTATAGTTAAAACATCAGACTTCACCAGCTAATAAACCCATGTGCTATGTTATAAAACCTGGAAGATTACATGATAATTTGATGCGATAAGAACTGCCTATCTAGAAGGCAAAGGCAATTAAAAATATTTTCACTAGGCAGAGATCATCAGTGACAGTCCAAATACCAACACCTGCTTATCAAATAATTCATTTGTACCACTGTCAATTTTTGTACTGTTGTACCAGAGAACCTGCTAGTGATATATTAAAACAAGATTAAACTTATTTTGAAAAATATTTTTTCATTTAGATTTTCTTTTTGTGCTTTGTGTCTCTTAGTGAAGTTAAGGTGTACAATATATATATGTATTAAACAAACAAACAAAAAAACCTCCTTGCACTCTAAGTTGGTGTTAGGAGGCTAGTTTTCTGCTAGGGGAGAGTTCGCAGCATAGTCTGGACCAGGTACTGAGAAAAGGCAATCTTCTCCAACTGTGTACTTTAATCCTGATTGTGGAAAGTTCAGCAGTGTTAAAGAAATATAGCACTGAGGATTTCACCTAAATTATATTCCTGCAATACAGCTCAAAGGTGACAGAAGTATTAATAACCAAGGCAAGATTTTTACACTACAGGATGGAGTGGTATTTGGCTAACCGACAATGAAAGAAAATGTTTCTTGAGATGCTGCTTGTGGGAGCTCAACGTCAGTGAAGAATCCAAGAATAAACTATAGACTACAACTATAGTTTGCTTTCATGCACACCCAGGGACTCTTCCAGTTGCTCTTTTCTGCTAAAGATCACTGCCTCTATTATACTTCAGTTGAGATTCAGCGAGTCATCTCTTACACATCATGTGATCTCTTCGGAACATTAAATTGCCTGGACTGCATTGATGTGAACAGAAAATAAGGTAGACAATTGCATATCAGTTTGACTGCTTTGTTGACGGACTGCTTAAGGTAGTGCAGATACAGAATTTGGTGTCAAATAGGTACTGAAAAGGACCAAATATAGGACGGATCCTTGAGGACCCTACAGATAAGAAGCTTCAGAAAAGATGTGACCAGATGTATCAGACTTCAGAAGAAAGTTTGTTCCTTGCAGTGCAAAGCTTTATGTCTTACATGACAGAGTACTCCACGGATGGTTTCAGTTCTACAGTTCAGTCTAAAATAACATTGTGCCAGGCTTAGGATATTTGCTTGAATTACATCAGATTAACTAGCTTCTCTTCAGGCTGATTCAAAACAATATTCAAAACTGGATAGTGGTCAATTGGTGATGCAACTTCAGTATAGCCTCTGGAGGAAGAATTTTTTGTTTAATCTCACATTCTCGTGTTTGTTTGTTTATCACTGTCACTTGAATTCCTACCCTTGCTTTTCATCAGGCAACAGCAGTCAGAAAACTGAGTCAATCTGTGCAATAAGGAGAGGGTATTCACCAGAGTGTTAGTCATATTACTGCTGGCTAGCATGTACAAAGGCCAATGTACAGTGATGATGGTTCACTATAACCTCAGCTTCTCCTTCACTTCCAATGTCCTCCAGGAGGCTTTGGAATTCTGGTCAAGTCCATTATTTTTTAAGGCTGAATCGGGATAATTGGCCTGGTCTGTCTTCTTGCCTGAGAGCTGTGAGGTCTCTGATCATTATCTTATTGAGGTGATACCTTGTCAAATACATGAATGTGCTATGATATCCTCAGTTTTGACAGACCCTTTTGGCGTACAGTGGGGGTGGTATCAGAGTTAGCTCTTCAAAGTCCAAGGGAAACAAAGGGGGAAATGAGTTTGACGAAATGAGCATGAGTTTCCATATTTGACCCATTATTCACATTCAGATAGTGGTAAGCACCATTCAGAATACTTTCAGTGCCGAAGGCCTATGAATGACTACAGAACTGTTTTGACTTTTGCTTTTCACGTAAACTCAAACGAATTAGTTTTTCTCACTTAAGACAGACTCAGTTCATGATCAGATGAAAGTAGAGCAGTACATTCAGGATTTTTCCTCATTAGGTCTTCAGCATAATGAACATCAGCACCAGTGATGCCAGCATGAGACTGGAAGCATGAGGATCAGGTAATCACCGATTTCTAAAACTTTTAAGTAGTTAGCATCTTGTCTTAAAAGTTTGCAATGAGTAACTACCACCAACATGAATCAAGAGACCATTACGTAAGGTATCAAAATATCCAGGAACAGTCAATGAATATTTCCAAGAGAATTCTTAAGGTTCTATAAAATAATAGAATACTTTGCATTGAGGCAAATTGAAACAGAACCCTTTCACAAAACACCTTTAATTGCCTTTCATTTCCCATGCTTCCACTTTCTCCTACTAAAGATACTTGTGTCCCTGTTAACTCTGTCTCCAACCCCCAATCCAGCCTTTCTTTTCCCTGATCCTACAATGAAGCAATAACACTGTGCTCATCAACTATCCTATTACCATAGAAATGATGGCAACGTCACAAATTCAGCAGTCTGATTCCTCGACAGGGTTGATTAGGAACAGATGATGAGCTGGAGAAAAGCTGAACCCTTGATTAAACACAAATAGCTCTTATAATGAACAAATATAGGAATAAAATATATTTAAAATCATGTCAAGAACAAGCATCTTCCTTGCTAGATATTTTCTGCATTGCAGAATTGTTTGAGTTTGTTTTCAAAGCTCCCTGATTTATTTTTAAATCCCACAAATATATGTAATTTGTAAAGATACGTGCTCCAGAATTACTGGGAAAAAATAAAAATAAAATAAAATAAAATAAACACAGCATGGATACAGCTTGCAAAACACTAGGTAGGATCTTCTATTTCTTTCACGATAAATATACTTAGTATTACAAATGCACTATAGCTATCTTAGCACACTCGTTCACAAATATACACAACTGTATTGTATATACACAAATACAGACAAACAACATGCTTTTACTATTTTCAACTAGATCTGCTTCAACAGAAGGACATGTTATTTAGAGTAATTCCTGATAGGTTTTGACAAATCCCTTAATGAAACCACCTCCCATGAGGTGTTCTGCATCTTACCTAAGTCCTCCTGTCCCAGAAAACCAGTGAAGGCCTTGGCTCAGAAGAACATTGACATGTTCCTCTCCCACTGCTGCAATGGCTTAATGAATTAATCAGAAGTTAGATAACTTGGTTGTCTTCTGAATCGAGACCTTTATTGAGCCCATAGAAGCTAGTGATGGAAAATCACTATATCATCCAAATCATTCCCCCCAAATATAGAAATATCATCTATGAAAATATAAGCGCATTCCAATACAGTTCAAGAGACTGTCATTTTGTTTTAAATTCTCACACTAAGCATAAGTGCTAAATCCTCAATTCATACGTTACTGGAGACTTGACAACTCCGATTTCAACCACAGTTTATTTTACCAGTAAAAGTGTGCAGTAGGGTGTGCAGACCCATTCCAGGCCATCTCTATTCTCAGGCCTGCCGCAGTGTTTCTTCTACTTCAGACTATTTAGTCAATGCCATTAATCAAAATCCTATAGCAGAAAATGCATGCATAAGTCCTACACATTTATTGCCATGGCAACAATTCAGGCTCTTGTTCATATGTCAAGCTACATCAGTGGAGATAAATTCTATTGTTTTCACACTGACAGTTCTCTCTGTGTTGGACTTAATCCATGGAAAAATATAGCTTTGCCTCTTATTAAAATAAAACACAGACCACCCAACTCTCCAAATTCCCATTCTTCACAAAGTATCAACTGAACAATCTGAATAGTTATAAAATTATAGTTTGATATTTGGGCTTATGGTAGTAATTAAAGTGTAAAAAATGGCCCAGTCCTCATTATATTGTTTTAATCTGTGGGATTGGTTAGGAATTTAATTCTTCATGAAAAGATGAGCTCATTGCTGTGAAGCTAAATAGCTATGATACCAGAGCACAGTGTTCTTGAATTAGATTGCAGTATTTTAAATAAATGCCTTTAAGCTTTGAGTGAAGTTGATGTAATTCATTATCCAACTTGGCTGTAGATACTGTATTTTTCATAACATAAAAACTAATGATTAATGCATAATATCTTATCCAGAGAGAGATTTTATATTTCATTTAGCTCATGACAAAATACACTCTCATGTGGGTGATTCACAAGTGTGAATGAAAGATAAGCATCATCTTTGCTGCATAAGCCTCTATATATTTGTTTGTATATGTTGTTTTCTGAATAAGTCAATGCCTGACACAATTTTACATGATTTTACTGCACAGACCGCAGTTTGGTATCCTATTCTTTTCACAGCCACATCTTCCTCATTATCACAGACTAATGAGAAAACAGTCTCTTGTTAATAAAATACTTTTAATGTTTCAAAGTCTCATTATTTCCAGTGTATGGTTCATCGTGCTTCCTAGAAAGGCACAAGCCTCATATTGCCACTAAAGATATGTCCTTTTCAATCTGACCCGTTTTTCCCTCCTTCATGCAGATTTAAGTCCCTGCTTTTACAGCATGCTTCATATTGACAAAGCCTATTACCATGATATACTATACTGGAGTTCATTTCAACTAATATCCACTGCTACATCTGTTACTGTCAGCACCCAATCTGAGTTCCTGTGTCAACGAAGACGAAGACAACCATTATATTTACTTATTGTCACGCCATGTTATGCCAGTATCAGAAACTGCTTCACATACACACTGTGTGTGACTTGCATCAAATATATATATTTTTAAATGGGGGGCTTTGTGTAATTTGTAAATATCCTGTGAACTTCATTCATATTAATGAAGCAGCGTTTGCACTTTACTGGCATTTTGATGCAAATTGCAGTAACTCTTCATGTGCCGTGTCTGCCTCTATCTGTGACACAGGCCACGGCTTCCGAAGCAGTTATTTCCCAGGATGAGCAGCACAGACAGCGCACATAGCATGCCTTCTCAGGTCACCCAGGCTTCTGAGAAGGTTAAGAACAGATTGGAATAACTTGTCAAATAATTTACTTCTGAATCTTGACATGTGCTTAAACTGTAATATTAACAAAATATCTTTGTGTGTCTGTGCATTTGATAGCAAAATCTCTTTTCTGGATGCCAAAAAGTAATGTTTTACAGTTATATTCCTTGCGGTAATTAAAAGCACCAGGTTTCTCATGGCTCCTAAAACCAGACATACACTAGTGTCAATAAACTAACTATTTAAAAAAAATATTAATATTTGAAGGAGAACAAAAGCAGCTTTTTCCCATACACATGAATTACATATTAAAATAAAATTTTAGTTCCCAGTTTAGCACTGCCCTCTGGTGATACGTACCTTGGATATGTATGTGACCCATTTCATCATAGTGCATCAGGTCCAGATCTGGACAAGACTTAAAAATGCAATTTAGGCATTTAAATCTAAGCCAGCAATTCTAAAAAGCTTTATTTAACCCCTTGGCTGCTAACATCTCAAAGATATTTCTGCCTGCCAAGTTCCCCAGGCTGAACACAGGTAGAATTGCTGCCATCTTGGCTTGCTGTCTTGTAAATTCATCTTGTCAACTCCTTCAGGAGAAGTAAGAACCCATGGGAGTAAGTTCTCAGCTTTCTAACATACATCTGCAAGAGTACTGACCACTTCAGCCACCTTTCATCTTTGCAAGGCTTAGGTATCTACTGTCAAACAAGTATTTTAGGCCATAAATCTGTCTATTGGTGATTGCATCCAAGTTAGAGGGAGTCATCTTAATCCCAGAAGGCTGAATTTTATGAATCCTCCTTTCAGAAGATGGTTTCCTGCCAAGTTAACAGGCTGTTTGTGAATCTCATTAGGTAGCACCAAACTACCCTACTGTTATTGTATAGGTTACTGTTTCTCAACCTTTTAAAATCCATTAAGCTCTAAGCTTTTTGAAGAAGAATTCCTGTGTCATGATAGTTTTTTATGCACAAATACATAAAACTATATTAATTTTCAATATTCATTTATTACTAATGAAGAAAAATCCTAACCTAGTACAGTGAAAAACATAGATACACTGTTCCTGCCACAATATTATCTACATATAATATTGAGGACCTTTTCAACACTCCTTTAGGGAAGGCTACATTCTGGACTCCTTTGACAAGTACCGTCTTCCAAATGGGTGGTTCCTGTTGTTGAAGATGCACTGATAAGAAATGATAAAATAATACTCTTATTACAGTATTCTGCAAGAACTGCCAAACGTAAGATTCTTCATGAGATCATTTTAAATATAGACTTTTTTTTTTAAATATCCAAAACAATTTGTGCATCCTAAGTCAGGGTCATAGTTGTAGCTGAATGCAGAATGCCACAAATATGTGAACCTTGCCTCCTTAAGTGATTACCAAAACAAAATGAATGAACTTCCCCTCCAAGTTCATTGTTCAATACTTCAGATTATTAATCAGAATTATGTCACAGGATTATAGCTTTGCTTAATAATGTGTTTAATGTAAATTTAATGTAAAAGATCCATGATAAAGGCAGTCAAAGCTCTATTAAAATCCTTTTGCAAAGTTCAGCCACTGCATTAGAAGCTTTAGGCTAATAGCCTAATGTTAATTTGGATTCTAATCTATTATTTTGCGTGATACTTAATGTGATTTTGTAATTAGATTTTTTTAGACAAAGCAAGAAAAAAACATATGGGTCACAGTGCATGACTGTCATTAACTACAGTGCATTTCTAGGACATGTATAATCATAACGTAACTTCTGCAATGAAAGTGTAGATTATACCCTAGTCAACAACCTGTGTCTCATCCTGTAAATGGAAAAAAATAGATGACAATCAAGTGATAAATACCTGCAGCTGTTCACACATACTGTTCCAATTGTAAAAGTTCCCACCCTCTTAGCTGGTCCAGAATAATAATTCACATATTCATCTCTAACTCTGATTCAATCAAATATTACTTAGACTAATATGTCTCTGATAATTTCAGATCACTCCAAATTAAACAGTTTGAGAACAACTACATGATTAATTGTTCTGGGAGAAGTGATGGTACAGTAACCTCTGGGAAAGAAGGCACAAATATATCCAGGACAGGACAGGCAAACAGAGATTTATCAGAAGTTACAGACAAAAAGAAGGGCTGTAATAATAAAGAAATGCATCTTCTTTCTTCAACTTCCTTAAATATTCCAAACAGAACTACAGTAATCTTAAATTGGTGATCTAGAATAACATTCTTTATTTTCTCAAACCCTCTTAAGATTTAGTTTTCAGCATACTAAATAATTACAAAGTAGAAAGAAAATCATTCTTCAATTTAAATGAAAAATTAGTATCCTTAGATAAAAGTTAAAATAAACTTAAAATGGCTCCTCCACCTCCATGGGCAACCTGTTCCAATGCCTAACCAAAGGATCACTTGCACTTTTTCCTCAGGAAGTAGTAAAGCCAGAAGAGATCTAATGCATCTTGATAAAATTTTAATTAGATTCCTATTTTTTCTGCACACCATAAAACCCAAATGAATGGGTTTTGTGTCAGGATACTATAAAGAGAATGGGAAAAGACATGATCCAAACCCATAGGACCTACAGCTCTACACCATACTGAAGTAGAATCCCAGCACTGTTAAAGGTTTGCAGACAGACTGTCAAAGAACAGACATGACTGACAGTATAAAAACTAATTCTAATGTGAGACTTGGAAAACCAAGTATTCCACTAGTCAGTACTATAACAAAAATCACAATATTTTATCATATATCCTGTTGTCTGATGGTCACACTCATTTAGCTATCAGTGGCTGGAAATAGAAGGGGAAGGAAATTTCTGTCATACTCTGTCTCATTATGCCATCGTGTCCTCTGCTCATTGCTCTATTTCTTCTGCTGATCACATTTTCGTATTTTTCAAGCCCTTTTCATGAGTTTTTTTTTTTAAACAATACCCTGCTGTAACTCATTTCTACAAATGTCTCTAAACCTAAATTCAATTTTATTTTTACATAGCTACAAAGGCAACAAACATCTTCAGCTAACTTGAACCTTTTCTGCATTACTTCAACCCATCTACAGACAATAAGGAATGAGATAACATGAATGCATCTTCTATCAACTCTTAAAATATATAATTTATATCAAAAATAATCAATCAGGTCATAAAGCCTCAAGAATTATCTTTGGGATGGAAGAGCATTCTTGAATATCTTGTCTCCAATGTCTTAAATTTCACGATCATGGACCTACCTAGGCTTCCACCTCCCCAGATTGTCTTCTGGAGTTTTCTTTTTCTATGCAGATTGCAGCAGTAGGTGTAGGTTCCTACTTGTTCTCACTCCACATTCTATGCAATTGCAGCACTTCTGTTGCACTGGGAGTCATCTGAAGTATCTGATAACTACTGGCAGTATTTCACCCACTAGGAATAAAGTTCAGTTCTCCTTTTAAGGAGCTCATAGGTTTTCTAATATCATTTATCGCTTAGAATTAAAATTGCATATTGTAACTGTTTTGTATTGTACCTATTTAACCACATAACAAACCTGGTGTGGGGAAAAAAAAAGTCAGGTAGGAAATGGTCTTTCAAATAAAGACATACATACGGTCTAAACCTGAATAATGCCCAAAGGCTGAGAGAGGGAAAATATTACAGAGCCAGTGGTGCAGTTTTTCATAAGACATAGTTAGTACAGATATAATGTAACTAAGTCAAGCAAGGTATGATTGATTTATTGTATTGGAATCCATTAAAAGTATTCCATTGCAGTTTTAAAACCATATAGTCATTAAATATCTTTGAAAACACACATTCTCTACCATCATTATAAGATATTCTTGACAGCACATCATTTTTAATGGCACCATTATAAACAGGATTCATAATGGCTTTGTTTAGTGTGTAACAGAATTGGAAGTCAGTAATATACAGACTTGTATTCAACATAATCAGATAACAAAGAGCACTGAAGGAACGATGAGTGCACAATTAATACATGAATAATTATTCTGTGTAAAATGAAACACATTTCAAACAGGGTGTCAAATAGGCATTAAAATGGAACAAATGAAACAGTGGAATAAATTTGATGTATATTACTTACAAGTACAGCATGAGCTACTGGTTTTGATATGTGATCTAAATAGGAGAGGAAAGATTATGTCCAAGGCTAATTGAAGTGCTAATACTGGCTTCTAATTGCAGCAAACTGTTATATACTTCAATAATTCCAGTAAAATAAATCCAGTACATGAGCCTTAAAACCTGGATTCAACCTAGCCCTTGCCTTTGTTTGTGGCTCTTTCTAATAAAAGGATATTTGAAGGACAATTTTTCATAGATTTTTCTCTTCAGCTACAGTGGGGTAATGGGTGTGCTACTGCCAGTAATCAACTTCATGGTAAAACAAACACACACAAACAAAAATGAACCAACAACTCCGAAACCTAAAAGGTCTCAGAAACATTAAAGTTTACATTTAGTTATGTTACAGTTTAGGGGGCAGGGCATTTGAAATGGAAACAAGGTCCAAAATTAGGTACCCCACAGGCCAGACTACAGACTTATAAAAGCAAAAAAATAAAAATAAAAAATAAAAATAAAAAGGAAACTAGAACTTTCCTAATGCAGCACAATTCCCCACTAACAGTGGTGCCAGGAGAAGAAGTCTCCTGCCTCGCTTACCGTAAAACGTAATGGGACTGTAGTAACTCTCATCATCAGCCTAGTCTGGGCCAGAACAGGCACTTGAGAACATACCTTCTCCCTACAGGGTATGGAAGTTTAGGGAAAAGGATTAATAACTGAAAACAAGATTCTTCAGTTAAAGTCTCTACTGACCTCTATTGCAACACAGCCACATTAACACAAAGCCATAGGGTATATGTAATTAATTCTTCTGATGTATGAAGGCATAAATCGACATCCACAAAAATCCCACCTATAAAGGTTCATTATTCCTTCACTATAAATTCTTAGTTCTAATGTCTTCTGGATAAGGTCTTCTCTAAACTCGAGCTTGTACAAGGCCTTGTACAGCCCAATGTGTCTCCAGTTGACAGCAGACTTCTATAGGAAAGAACTCGTGTAAGGTAGATAGGTTTCAATTTTTTGCACTGATACTCAGATGGAAGAGGTAAAAGACATCTTATGCCATAGTTCAGTTTCTCCTTTCTGAACTGATTCATATCCTAATGCAATTTACAGCATTAGGATATTTTAGGATTACTTTTACTGCCTTAAAGTGATTGTTCCACTGGGAATACTGCAGCCATATGCATGTATACATACATGCGTGTGTGTGAAAATGTACATATGCAAGCATATAGATAGTTCTTTCCATATAATCTCTAGTGCCGGGGAGGAAGCATAACTAGACAGAGTTATTAAACCACGTCTACACAAGTTTATTTTCCTTCCTTATGTCATGTGTGGCAATGCTACCTTTGAAAAGTAAGAGGTGACTACATAAGGCAGTAAGCCATTCAAACTGCCAAAACTGAGCATATACCTCTATATTTGTAAATAGCACGCTGAGATAATTTACTTGTAGATTTATCTGCAGGTATTAATGGCTGCATACAGTTGCGAAGTTTTCTGTAACCTATTCTTATGCAATCTAAACTAATTAACTTATTTTAAGGTAAATATAGACTCTTACTTATGGAGCATCATGTTAACTAATACTGACAGTATATTTTCTGATTTTCCTAAAATAGAAAAGATGCCTCAATGTTTAAATTCATTGTAACATGTTGGAGTATTTTCTTTCTGGCCTGAGTAGCACATGAGCATTAAGATTGAGTTTGTTGTTGCCTTCTTTACTATTAGAAAATTACCTTTGTCCTTAGAAAATTAGTCCTTCCCCTTTCACCTTCCCTGTCCCGTGCTAAGTAATACGGCAACATACGGTTGCCTTGCTTATACAAGTAAAAGCCAAGACTGATGATGGTGGTAGTAAGCATGCACAAGTCCTTTTGCATAGTACTTTTCCCCCAGATGAGTCAGGTGTATCTCCGTTAAGTTCTATCTGACATTTTGGCAAAACTCTCCAGATTTCTCCCTACTGCCATGTCATGCTTAAGCCTAAACTTTGCCTCTTGCAGATGTGAGGATCACTGGTGTTACTACTTAGGACTATTACTGATTATCCTATACAAATTTTTTAAAAAATGACGACTTTTCTATCTGAAAAAGTAATGCAAGTAAGCTGTATAAAATATTTATTTTGGTAGCCTGATTCTGTGAGTGCCACCCAAACTTTAGAGCCAATATAGCCAAGAAATAGTAACCAGTACGTACTCTACCACAGCTGAAGTCTGTCACACAAGTGAGAGGTGTAGATCGGGCATAAAGAGTCACATATTAGAAACTAAGAGAATTTTCATAAAAGCGGGGCTAAGGATGGAATAGTAGTGAGGATGCAAGAATTGAAGGGATAGGGAAAGCACTCCAGAAGAGCTGTGCTGTCCTGTTTCAGCCCAACTGCCCTGTATGTTGCTACTTGATTAGCAAGTTTTGTCTGTTTTTAAGCCACATTTTCTAGAGTATACTGCTAACTGCATGCTCCTTTACTTCAGAGGCTCAGTTTCCAGCATGAGCTCATGCTCACAGGCAGGTCTGCAGCACTCTTAACATTTCAAATACCATATATGATCAAGTACTGTGAAAAATCAGGTCATGAAGAGCTCTAACAATCCACAAATGTGTAAATCGTACAGCAATGATCTCAGAGCATCTCAGATCCATAGCTGTAGAATGGGAATATTACTATCCAGAGCTGTTGTGAAGAAATGTTTAATCATGTGTATAAAGGTTTCCAAGCTGCAGTGATAATTTCTACAGAAAAGCCAACCAGAATTACACTTTTCTCAGAATTAGATCAGATCTATCATTATTATTCTTTTAGAATTATTGTTTATTAAAATAGCTTTAAATAAATAAGGGATAGGAGACATTATCTGATTAAAGACTGCATCATAACATAAATAAACGGTATAGCCTTAATTTGGATGTTCTGTAATTTTTGAATGCTTGACTTTTTAACCTTAACAATGCTCTTCTGATACGTACCCAATGCATGTAATATATAATAGAACAACCTTCAACCACAGTGTCCTTGTAGTAGAACAGGAACATTTACTATAGATTTTATTATAAATGCCTTAATGAAATTCTAATCAATAATACTTTGGAGAATGGTAAAGAAATTGAATACATTCATAGGTAAAAGGAGACGTTATTATCTCAGTTCAGTAACTATGAAATAGAAAGATGAGAAAAGGTCTGTTTTTCATATTAGAGCGGAGCACAGCTGTACAGTTATATAATAAAGTATCGCTTGTATCCATGGCAATAGGGAGTAATTGATGCACCACAGTTATTTTTATAAACCCAAACAACAACAAAAAATTCAACTGGAAATTTATTTTCCAGTTTCTTGGCATTGTATGCTTTTTATCTGTACATAATGTACAAATTTATAGTCTGAATACACTCACTGATCTGACTTGTTGAATAAAACATGGTAGTTTTTTGATGCATATTAAAGAAGATGGGGATCTCATACCCAACAACCCAGTCTTTCATGAAGGATTTCATGAAAAATATTTCTTCGAATAAGACATGTTAACTCAGCTTATATCAGTTTTCATTTAGGATGTATACACCCCGGGTATTTTATTTTTTAATGCTTAAAATGTTTTGCAGATGTCTTACAATAGAAAGTTTAGGAAAATTTTTGTGAGAGACAATAGATGGCTATAATATGAAAAAAAAAAAAAAATTGAAGAGGTCTAAAAACACATTATTTTTGCATGTTGGACTTTCCCTGATATGATCCCCTGGCCTTCCTTGAGTAAAAAATAGGTCAGATGTACTGTTTTAAAGAAAGAGCTTTAATTGTCAATAGCTCCTCTCATTCCATGAGATTATCCCAGAAAAGGATATCACTGCTTTTTTTTTTTTTTTAATTCTATTTATGCACCCACTAGATAACTGAAAGAGAATCACATGCCCCTCATCATTAATAATAACCTGGTCTGCTGCAGAAAGGAGAGAAATAACTTTCATTTTCTCTTTTTTTTAAAAAAAAATATTTTCAAGTACTGTTTCACTAACTCATACCAGGGTTTGTATTTGCAATAACTAGTGTTTTATTTACTTTTAAGTAACTACAAAGGTAGAGAGGTTCTGCTGTAAAGACACATATTCTGTCAATCCACACCTCTTGTACTTTTCTTTGATGGGTTGTGTTGCAGCATAATTTTCCAGTGGTACTCACCATGACAATAATTCTTGTGGTAAACTTCTTTGATTTTGCATTTTTTGCTTTTTTAAATTTATTCTTCACAATTCTAATTGTTGTTACATACTCAAGATGAAACATGTTATTTAGTTTCTGTTTTTTTCCTTACCTGACTTCTGATGATGCTGAAATAAATTCTTTACAATGAAAATTATGCATTGTAATGCAAAAGACAGATAAGATCTCAGGAGCTTTTAATAAATGATAAAGCATTATGCATATCCCCAAAAAAGATTCCCAAACTATGGAACAAACTTATTCTTATAACTATTAAAACTTATTCCTATAACTATTCTTATAACTGTGTATTCAGTACTGTATTTCCCTTCTTTACATAGCATAGTCTCTTTTCCTTTTTCAATTTTTTTTCCAGTGGTTTGTTTTGTGTTTTGTTGTTTTTTTTTTTTTCATTTTCCCTTTCTCAGGTATCAATAAACACTTTGCTTGAATTGACAGATATATATGACCACAAGTCGCTTGTTTATTTGCAGATTAAAAATGGGTGGCCTTTTGCAAATGCCTGTTGATGCTGTTTAGCAGGGATCCAACTAGTCTGGAAACACTCCATCATCATTTGCTTGATCAATAGTCCTATTACACAACATTTCATGAGACCAGCCTAAGAGCTTTTAAACATTTGGAAAATAAGAGGGCAAAGATGTACATACAACCCACATATCCACAGGTTTACTTTGTGTCCTCCATCCTAGAAGTTAGAGGTTTGTTTGGCAATCTGTGGTAAGCGACTTGGCCTGGGTCTTTAATGCAGGACAGCAGCAGGCACGAGTTACAGAGTATATGTACACTTTTACCTACTGTAAATTAATTTTAACTTCCCTTCTGTGATTCAAAAATTACAGCCATTTTGATACAATTCATCTCCTCACTGTTCTTGATTGTGTTTATATTTTATGAAAGCAGCTAAAAATAATAATCTTCCATTATTTTCTCTGTTCAGGATATTTCTTCTCCTCCCCTCCACTACTATATCAAAATGCCTTTTTGTCTAGGGATACTAAACAGAGGATTAAAATGCGTTAACAAAAGAAAGGTTACGGAGTGTGAGTCAGCAAGAACAAAAGAACCAAATACATCATGTAGAAGCTAATAATATTTAGATAGGGAGCCCAGAATTTAGCATTTTCATTATATTTTTCAGTTAGCATGAAAGTTTAATCTTCCACTAATCATTTAAAATGTAAAATAAACAGAGCTCTCAGCATATCAGAGTCTATACTCAGATCCCCAGGAGAGTAAAAGCCACAAAAGAAACCCAACAATATGATGCTATATATTCTGAGATATTGCCGGTCAATCTGATTTGCCACATGCCCATACATTTTAATGCTGACTTCATTATGAAATCTCTTCTTGATTAATCATTGGTGAACAATGAGTAAATTGCACTCCAGCTTCAGCTTGAACCAGGGCATTGTTAGTAGCAACATACATTTGAAAAGCATACCAGATGGGCTGAGGAAAGGTCAGTATGGTACTACTACGGTAACAATGGACAAAGCTCATAAACTGGTGGTAGAAATAGTTGACCTGAGACTACAGTAGCTTTGCAGAACAGGCTGTGAGACTCTTTAATCATGTTTTTGGTTTTGTTTTTTTTTTTTCCTTTCACACTCATGTTAAAGAACTATATTATCAAACTATTTTACAGCATTCTTTGCCTCATCACAGTCCGCAAAAGAGTAAAAGGCAAACAACACTATTGAAGCTACAAATAAGTATGGATAGACTTTGGTATGGACATCTGCACATTAAGAATTATTACTGCATTTAATTGTATCTTCTATGACTGTAGTTTTCCATGGTATTTGACGAGCTGCTTAACATCTGAACCAGTCACAGTCTGAAAGGTTCCTGAGCAAACTTTAATTTTTTTATTTTTTTTTTTAAAAACACACCATGGGTATTTGCATAACATTATAGTAATAGATGTACTTTACTGTATTGAACATATTTCAAGGTTAATAAGAAGTTCTGGTAAAATGATATTCTGAAGTTACCACATCACATGTTACTGAAACTACCAAAAAAAAGGGGGGGGGGGGGGGGAGGAACATTGGAACATTCCCCTGTGAGCTCATAAACCAACAAAGATAATACTATACAACATTCTTATGTCTATTCAAAGTAAGGGTGGTTCTCAGAACACATTTCTGTGAAATTCAGTTGGGCATCCTGTACTGCTCATTACAATCTCCCTTTCCACCTACATGTTGAACCCTTTTATGAGAGGCTGTGGATTGTTGGGAGATAAATATTAAGAAAGTTTGCTGTCTAATCCAGATGATTTTCTAGAATCTGTTTTTCAGAGGAGACGGACATATGACACACTCCTCAGTGATATCTAATCTAAGGTCAAATTCCTGTAGCCCACGTTTTGCTCATCTGCTTTCCTTTAGCTGCTGAACTATTACTGAGATCTCCTTCTGTACTTTTTTTTCTGTCTCTTTGGGTATTGCTCAATGGATTGTCTTCAAGGGACACCTCCGTTTACCCCTGTATACAGAGCATTTGTTTTCAGGCACTGCCTCCCTTTCTGCAGCCCAAATCTGCTTTTCTGCATGACATCCTCATGTCAGATAAAAGAGGATGAGGTATGGCAGCATTGCCTCTTTCCAGTGCTACCATTGAGGATGCAGGACAGTCTTCCAACTTCCCACAGAGCTAGGGGCCATAGGGAAGGAAGTGTTTCAGTTTTATAGAAGAGCAATTGCTAAGTGTTTAATTAGAAATTCATGGTTAAAATATCACAGAGGGAAAAAAAAAAAAAAGTACTTGAAGTACTTGTAGCATAGAGAGTATTGCTTGGACAGGAGGCTGCAGGGAAGGACAGTGAAAGAGTCACTTTCTCATAAAGGGGAAGAAATGTAATTAGCAGACAGCTTTACTGCCTGCAAACCGTTAAAAGGATTAGCTATTAACACAGTATTTCTGAGTGCTGCTATCAACTCAAATTAAGAACATGCATTTTCAAGAACACATCATCTTTAGAAAGTATTTTGTCTGATGACTCTTCACCTGAAAACCTGATCAGAGAAATGACCAATTTGCGAGGAAATTTTCCTGTACGTTTTTTTCCTGAGGATATTCCTCACTATTATCTATATATGATTAGTTGTGTTAGATCATTCAAGTGTGTGGTGGGTAGTGATTATTTAATATCATTCGGGAATTTCACACAATGGAAAAAGTATATTATGTTTCAGAAGAGTTTCTTTTGCTGGCAGAGAGTACTTACTGTGGTCATAGTGGAGACGTGTCAACCACACACGTGACTTTGCTCACCTCTGGATATAGAACCATTCAGCTGGTGAATTTTAGACTGCAGGGAATTTATTTCTCATTATGACTTGAACAAGACTGGGCCTGGCTAAAGGCTAGATGAGGATCTTACAGGAAAGTTTCTTTCAAGGTCAAGTCTTGTTAATAGAAACTATAATTGCTTAATGATTTTCCACACAGGTTTCTAAACTGTACATTGCAGAGAGGTGTATATAACCAGTAGGGTATCTTCATGGATTGAAACTATTCCTTATAGGAACCTAGGTGGCCTTTCAGAAATACATTTTATTTTCCTAGGAGAATAGCCTTGTTGAATAAAAGTCATAAGATTATTAAGATGGGTATAAGCACACTGCTTTTGTCACATGCAGCAACGTCTTATGACTTGGTTGTATATTACAAACACTGTGTTTGGGTTGATGGCTCCTTTTTAGAGCAACTGCTTCTATGTACTGTAGCTTGTAGGATGTGGGGCTTTTTTATTTTTTAGATTTTACAGAGTACTTAGAGGAGCACCGTAGGTATAGAAGTATTTCAGAGAAAATTTGATGGCAGTATGAGGATTATTAAATTTGTTGAAAAAAAAAAAAAAAAGAAAGAAAGAAAACAGCGAGCCCAGGTTTTCCATCCCACATACAGGTCTCATCTGTATAACTGCATGGGCTTTGTAATAAAATTATTTAAAATCTGTTTTTTACAGCAGCTCAGTAAAAGGTTAATTATGCAGGACTACATGTGCTTATGGTTCAGAAGTATAGATTTTTGGAAGCAATGTTTTTCTATGTAAAGATGAAGAGGGTTAATACTAAAATATTTAGGGGATAACATGACAAATGTCAATGTCAGCTTATGGCAGTAACATGCAGGTGAAAAAAAAGGCTACATGTAAACCACATAGCAGTGACACATCCACTGAAAAAAAAAAGGGGGGGATGGGGAGGAATGTTTTTTTACATTAGAAAACTTCTGAATGGGTACTTCTTAGTCTTTCAAAGCAATTAGTTGGTTTTTTTTTTTTTAGGCTCAACTCATAGCCCATTAAGCCTTATAGACAACTGTCTCCAGATCATCTGCTATGTATTTTTAGCAACACTTTCAATCATACATTTTATTTTCCACTAGTGCTTTGTATTCTACCATAGCATTTCTAAACAGAACCAGTATCTCCAGATCATTGCATCATTTAAAGAAATTTCTTTAAAAAAAAAAAAGAAAAAAAAAGAAAAAACAAGCTTTTAAACAATTGGTTTAAGTATTATCTTAGGGACAGGCAGCAACTTGGGTTATCAAATGCAAATATGTGTTTGATTCTTATCTACCATTTGTCAACAAGAATACCATAGTCACAAGGCAACGTCATACCCAAACCATGTGCCTGCTTCCAGGTGGAAAGAATGACTCACATATATCAATCTTTTTCTAGATATCACAATGGAACAAATACACACAGGTGTCACTACCCTGTACCATTATGTTCCTCTCACTTAGAATTCCAGCTAGGAAATAGCAAACTTCACCCTTGGAGAGACTCATAAATAGTTAAGTACCCTCTATCAACAAAGGATAAAAGGGAAAAATAACCAATAAAACTACATAATGAACAACTACTGAACAAACAGAGCTATAGCACTCAAACACAGTCAAGTTATTGCCTAGGCTATTACAAGGATTTTACAGTAATATCATTTGATTTTCTAGCTCCACAGCAATTATATCAAAGGTCTTTTGGTCTTTTACTCTTTTCAGTTGTGTATCATTGTTTTAAAATAAATTCTATTATGAAGTCCAGGATGGGAAGGAACAATGAGAAGTTGTTCAAGGTCACAGATAATGATGTTTGATAGCATGTTTGTAAATTTTGTTATCTTCTAACTCCTGGAAATCAACTGATGATATATTCTGCTTCCTATGCAAAGGATACAGTAAAACACAACATATTTTGTCAGTACGGATAAGGGAAGCTCAACTTCTTGATTCTAGATGCAAATTGGAATTCGCACAGTTCAGGTTAAATTGACTTTGGCTTCATCTCACAACATCTGAAATCATACTGCAGTTCTCCGGTGCTTTTAGGACATAATTAGATAAATTCATAGATTAAGCTGCTCCTGGCAGTAGTTGCTCTTCTGTGAATAGTGAACCAATTCCACAGCACATTGAAATACAAACTGTAGTTGCAATACCAAGTTGGCAATGCATCTTTGCTGTCAATTGTTGTGTGCCATATGGACCCACTTAAGCCTCTTCCTCTTTTGGCTCTTGAAGAGAAGGCAGCCATTGTGGCCAGTCATGAGGTCAGTTTGGAAACCAAATGGCCCAGGTGCAAAAACTTCAGCAGGGACATCTGCATCCATGACTGTTTTTTTGGCTAGATTTATCTATGTCCATATTTAGACATGATATCTGCCTTGCGTAATGTTACCATTTTCTGCCAAATAGACCCCAATAAGTCTGTTCTAATTTGTATTGTAAGTGATCACAAAATAAACCCAGTACATTGCTATTTTTTGCATCCTATTCTACTCTTTCCTTCAAATATGAAAAGAGATAACATTCTTTTTTCAGACTGCTTATTCTATCAGATAATGCACATGGAAGTTCAGGTGAAGGTTCTAACAAACTCAAATGTGGATATTAATAATTTCTTTTTTAAAAGTTAATGCCAGCCACCAAGGAAAGTTGAGATACTCAGAGGAAAGATCAGAAGTATAATTACAGTGATACTGATATAGCTACAGCCTCATACTTTGTACAAAATGCGAATACTTTATCCTTTGATACACAATTCTTAAAAAGACTAGATAGATGCATATTAATCAAGCTTATTTTGTGCTCAACAGTATCAGAATTAACAAATACTGGATGTGTAAGTTGTACTTACATTTCCTGCTGCAATTCTCTCAGAGGCCCAGATAATCATACTGGTCTCTTCTCACCTCAAAAAACAATGCTTTCTGAAATGAAAAAAAAAAAAAAAAAATCATTCAGATTCTATTATCGTTGCAGGGCTGTAATGCTATTTGAAGAGCAAGCAAAGTGCGTTCTAAAATAACTCATGCATTTCATATATTAATATTGTTCTGTTGGTACAAGATTTTCAGTTTGTCACTCTTAAAACAACACATCAAATTTAACCTTCAGTTTGGACAAAGTACAGATAAAGAGTACCTGTGCAAAATCTCAATAAAGAGTCTGACCTACCATTGTGCTGTTCAACTTTGATACTGTTCTAACAGCATGAAATGCAAGAATCAAGGCATCACGAATCAAGGTCACAAAATTTGACAAAGACTTTCTAAAATTATATTTTTTAAAAAAGAATTATCTCATAATATATGCAAAAGGTATATATTTCTATTTATATACAAAAATCAAAAGCTTAGATATGCCATAGACCAGAATTGTTCTAGTCTCATTACTCCAATATATAGTATACTTCTGGTTTTATATTATACTTTGTTACAGCTTTCTTAGTTTTAAAATAGATTAAACCAATCCTCTTTTTATTTTGATCTGGGGAAAAGCACATCTCTCTCTCTCTAATGCAATTCAACTCTGCCCTGCTTTCCCTCTATCTTTTGTGCCAAACTGTTACACAAACCACCCTTGGGTTATTTCTCCCAAGGTAACTTGAGTCCACTGGACATAGAATCTACAGACAAATCTGACATGACCCAAAATTACTAAAGTTATACAAATGCATTACAGGACTAAGCAGCTTTGTATCAGGCTCTTCAGCCTGGAGTAAGCTGCACTGAAATGAAGACCTAAAGGCAAATAAAAATGCCGATTAGGAGCTGCATGCTAGTAGAAGGAGCTCTCAATTTTTAATCTTACTTTGCAAAACACAGTGCCAAACTCCCTGCTATGGGTTAGCTTTGAGTCTCCGCCGCAGTGGTCTGAACTCTATCTACAGACCTTCAAGAAACTACTGTTCAGCAGAAATAAATAAATAAATAATGTTGTAGTATGCTGTGTCCAAAACAAATCTGCAAGAATGCTTTTTCTCCCAGAAAAGAAGGTGACAATCTGGAATGCTAGTGAACTGGCTGTTATTTGACATTGAGCCTTTGTCAAATGACTGACAATAGGTTTCAGAAATATGTGAGCAGTAGCAGATGCACACAAGCCTTTGGAGAGCCCTAGAATTTATTTGTAGGTATTTCATACCAAGGAAATCCAGGATTCCATCCAGGAAATGATTTAGAATTCCAGACACACATGCAGTACTCTGATTGGCATCTCAATAATGCCTAAGAAACACACAGGTTTCTTTGCTTGATTTTCATGTATGGATTCTGTCTCATATTAGTAATGAGCTGTTCCATTCCAGCCAGTGCATTTCAAGGCTGCACTGCACTCCTTCAATGATCACAGTGTCTCAGCTTGAGATTCATGCTTTAAAATATCCCTAGAAGTGCGCAACAGTTACTTAATTTAGGTATTTGCATGGACATACATGCCTAAGTATGCTGTATATGTGCATGCTACTTGGTTTCTTTTCCTTTTTGTACTAATAAATATGTAACAAAACTATCTGTAACTCCAGAGTTTTTTTTTTTAAAAATGCTAGATGCCTCTTTTGTACTGTATCAAAGACCAAAAATAATTTACTTATGTAGTTATCTTTAGGTAACAATGCAGAAACAGTGTGATCCTGATAATATGTCGAAATGCAAAGATCACATTCAGCTTTGTTGAGCTAATAACAGTTCTAGCAAGCAAACTCAGCACAATTTTTCCAATACGGTTTACAAATGTTATCAGAGTTCCCTCCTATGCCGCACACATGAAGATGTATGTGATGGCCATACCATCTCTACTGTATCAGCCCTGCCAAAAGATACTGGCTAGAAGCCAAAGTCACAGCCTGCTCTCTAATGAAAACAGAAGAGAGATGATAAGAGAAGCCAGGGCGTTGGAATCAACACCAAACATACAAGCGTAAATCTTCACAAAGGCAATGGCTTAGACTTGTTTGTTCTGTTTACTTGTAAAGTTTTTAAGTATGGCCACCATACTTAATCCACCCATTTCACACTGGCTTCAGACATCTGGAACTACTATTGGGGGAAGAAAAAAAAAAAAAGAAAGAAAGAAAAAAACAGGCCTCACAAAAAATACAGAATACTACTGGTGCCTTTACATTTCCTAGAAAACTGATAAAGAAATGAAACGTGACTCCTTCCAGAATATACGCCATGATGGGCTTTAGTTATAGCCAGATCCTTGAAGATGATCTATGAGGCTTCTCCCTTTTCCTCCTGTTCTTTTGTTATCACGTTATCAGCTGGGACACCTACGCACAGCCAACCAGACATAACTAGGTTGTAACTAGGAGTCTTCACTCCCCCACCCCAACAAATACACAGACGATGAGCATTTAGCTGGCTGACCTGTACCTGTTTGGAAAAACAAGATGTTTATTCAAAGCTATAAAGCAAATATCAACTTATATTATAAATTATTAATATCATGTTTAATTCTGTTTTAAATTTGCATTTATCAAATCATTACAGTGTCCCTTTGAGTGTTTCAACCTTACCTATAACTGGAAAAACATAGATAAACATCAAGTTCCTCTAAGTCTTCATGATCTCAGCATTAATACAGTGAATTTACATTCGTTAACTTGATAGATGAATTCTTCCATCTGAAGAGAAAATGTGGGACAAATGACAATGAAACAACCTATAAATTTATTCTTAAAATACTTATAAAAGCAGTACTGTATTTGGTCATATATACCAAAACTGAAGTTATTGTCATGTCCCTAGTAAGACTGAACATATATCAAGCTTAAAGGAAATCTCTCTACATCAGACTCAGATTCTACAAGAGGCTGCCAGCACAAATGTAAAGGATTTGGGGTTTTGAGATAAACCAGCCTTGAATAATAATCTTCTGATAAACTTAAAATTCCAGATGGTCTTTGTAGGTTCCAGACAACAGCTGTATTCTTACAGCATCATGAAGAGGTATCTGACCTGTTTTTAACAGGGAATGTAGGTAACCCAGCACAAATATTTTTTTTTAAGAGAAGAACTTGACATATCCTAGGAGGTTACATCACAATCTCCTCCTATGGTTCTCAGAATATTTTAACGGGCATTTGTTGAGTAACACAATAATTTAAAGGCAATTTTGTAATTTATTTAGCCTTTTTAAAGTGAACAAGATGCATTCTTCCAATTTACTACCTCTGTGATAATGTTCAGGGCTAAACAGTGTTTTTAGTCTAAAAGCAAGCCTCCAGATATTCTTACACTAGCTCTGTTTTTTGACAAGTTCCTAATTAAGTGAACTCTTTGATACTGTAAGCCATAGCAGATCAACTACATAAAATGAGATGTCAAATCTTCCCCATACATCAGGCATAACGCTACTATTTTCATCGGATCTTTACAAGACATCAGATATGTTAATATTTATGGAGTATACACCAAGGAATACTGCTAGAATTAATAAATAATAAAGCTAATATTTTTTGCAAAAATAAATCATCAGATATCTCATTATAAACTGGATGTCTTCAGCTGTAGATAATTTAGTACAGTAATAAATAACAAGAGAACACAGTGCTGATGGAATTATATTCCATTATTCAAAGTATCTTGCTACTCATAAGAATGTATTCTTTTGTGTCCAAAATCATGGAGATAGAACTGGTTTAAAATTGAGGGTACTTTCAAACAAATAAAATGTGGTTGCCTCTAATGTGCCAGCTAGGCATCATTGAATAGATTTATATAAGACATACTGCTTCTCAAATGTACTTCACATTCATCCTGAGATGTGTCTTTGGCAAGATGTAGCTCAAAAAAAAAGTCTAGCCCATTGTTCCTGTTGTCTCAGCTATAATGGACTTCTTTCTTGAACAAAGTGCTATCTACAGATCTCAGGGTTGCCACTTAGTCTCACTTGCAGTATTCACAAAATTCAGGCATAACATTTGCAGTCACCAAAGAGGCCCAGATTTCACAAAAAGGGATGCAGCTTGTTTTTGAGCAACTACTGACAAATTCTTGGGAAGGCTTTATAAAGGCCTTGCACAAAAGTTTGTTGCGCCTCCAGTATAACAAAACCAAATCAAAGCATTTGGTGTTTGTTGATGCTTGCATTCAATACTCTTAATAACTTTGTCTCATCTGTGCTGTAAGCTGTTCCTATGGTTCAGTTCTGTAAAATCACTACCAGACTTGTGCAGTGTAGTCTGTCGATCCAGAGAGACTACGTGCCATCTTCAATGTCCTACCAAGTGCTGTGGGCTTGGCCCCTTCACTGCACAGCTAGGCTTTCCACAGAGGGCTAGAGAAAACGTATCATTGAAACATTCATTGAAAGTCAGAGGGAAGTGATGCTGAACTCCAGCAGACCTCCTCATTTTTAAAATCCCTGCTATTCTCCTTGACATGGGACACGTCTTCATTCTCTTTTTAATCTATGCCTAGTATGTATTGTACAAGTGTTAATTAACTGATAGCTACATAATTAAGAAAATGTGGCCATGGATCATTATAATTTAGTTTCAGACACTGACAACCAAAATTGAAATACAATTCTAAAACTGCAACTTGCTGCCAAGCACAACAGAAATAGGAACATAAACATGAGGTTATGATTAAAACTCCAGAAGCTTCAAAAGCAAGTCATGGCTCTATTGCTTTATTTTCCTGTAGCTCTCTTCCTCTTTCTGTGGATTTCCTAATCTATACACAGTACATGACAGATTTACACAGGATTCTAGTGAATCACTAAGCCCAGTCTATTATTGAATTTCTCCGTATGTGACTTAGTGAACTGGTTTTACGTTAAAATTACGTTTAAAAAGATAAGCCTAGACACATTTTCAGCCCACAACAGATAACTTTGCAATGTATTGTTTAGTATTCTGTGTCTCCATCTAAATGACTAGGTGATGATTTGTTTAAGCTTTAGGGGTTTAAAATATATACTGATCAAATATTAAGTAGAGCAGCTTACAGGGAAATTATACATAAAATCGATGTTTAATTGATTAATTTACAAGTCAGGGACTTATGAGACTAGAAGCTAATGTAAAGTGGAAGGCATAAACTAAATTATCCACCAGGTGGGTTCCAATACGTTTCTATGTCTGCGAATTTAATATCCTGGCAACACAAACAGTAATGTCACAACAGAGGGTGTAGCACTACCTAGTCAGTAGGAAAGGAACAGAATGTTATTTACTTAAATTGCCATTGTTTTCAGTAGCACTGTGGCGATTTACACACAGTGAGGACGTGGTTCTCAGGAATCTACAACATACCTCCCTTTTTATCATCATTTACTAGGTTCAGATTTGCTTTTTTTAGCCTATTGTAGTTACACTGGCAGGAAGGGAAAGAAAGCAACCCATTTACACTGAATTTTAATGATATTATTATGCAGATGAGCCAAACTGCTCTATATCCAAGAAAAACTTCTAAGCCAAGTTTACAGTGAGCATAAAAGGAACAAATCCTCATAGTGTTTTTAGTACCGAGCTCCTAGAGATGGCCAATACCCCTATTAGTCTCCTGTACAGCCCTCTACTCCATACTCCTGGTGCGGCGACAACATGGACAGTGGGACAAGAAAGACATTGAGAACGTTAGGGAAGCAGAAGAGAAACAGGCAGAGAAATAAAAAAAAATATTAAAAGAAAAAAAAAAATTGCTTATTCTCTTTATGCTGTAGGCTGCATACAATGTGATTACAGGGAATTCCAGAGCTACTTTCAGTGCTTAGGTAACAAAAAGGGGTCCATAAACAAGGCTCTGAGACACTGACCATTTTCATCGTTCCTTTATTTGCTGTTAGACTCATCCCAGCACAGAGTGATGATGCAAAATATTGATTCCCACATTCAGAATCTGGATCTAGCTTTTGGGATCCCTAGTTTCCATCCTTCCACATTTGAGGTTTGAAGTTCTCTACACTGAAATACATAGCCTGTAGCAGAAAAATGTGATTCCTTATTTTGAGGGATACCTTTCCTACTACAAGCATTCAAAGACAGTTTGAACCTTATCCTGCAAACAACTGTGTGTAACTTTACGCATACTGAAATCAATGGAGCGGGCAAAACACAAGGGTACACAAGTGAGTGGTGTGGGAGTGGGGCTTTAGGCGTTATACATCTGCTTCTTTCCAAAAGGTAGGATGAAATAAATCCTGTTTTCCACCTGTGAATGGGGTGAAGAATAGAAGTCAGGGGAGCAAACATCCTAAAAAAGATAAGTGACAGCAATAACAAGATACCATTCCTGAGAAATATAATCTAGAGTTATTCATGAGTACCGATATGACAACATGTCTAAAAGCTAAAGATTACCAATATCACATACAGAAGGAAATTGTACCAAAAATGTATTTTTAAAGCCATTATGGGGAAAATATAGGTTCATTTGGCCTTTTTTTTTTTTTTTAATATCAAAGTGGTTATTTTATGCATTTTTAATGTAGGAATTCTGTGAGTTTATCCAAGGTAAGTATGCAAGCATTAAGAACATAAGAACATGGACATTGTTTGGGATTAAATTAAAACCATTTGCCTTATGCATGCTCATTTCCTTTTTTACTACTCAATTCCCCTATGATGCCATCTGATCACTTCTTGAATGTCCCCTGTGCTTTTGCCTTAACAATCTTGCCTGGTAGGCCATTCCACACATTTGTGATTCTCGGCATGAAAAAAATGCTTCCTGACATCTGTTCTGAATTTGTTTCTCTTTAATTTCCATTTATGCTTCCTTATCCTAACATCTGTGTCATTCTGAAAACGGTAATTCAGATTGACGTTATCTGTGCCATTTAAGATTTTACATTCCCTAGCTGAAAGCTACTCGTAACCACGTAGTGTTTTTGTAGTTCTTATTGATAGTTAGTTTAGAAACAATTCCTAGTTGTAATTCTTATGTTTTAGGCTATACTTCAGCTTTGTTGTTGGATTTTTATTCTCTTCTCGGGCACATTTCTTTCAGATTGAGGGCTAGCACTGTACTCAGTGGACCAATTTCAGCCCATAGGTCTTTCCCACAGCTGTCGTATAGGAGGAAAACAAGTAGAATTTGGCCCAATAAGCTTAATACGGGTATCAAGAGGATTGTATATTATGCTAATTCCTGCTGTGGGTTTATAGCGTGCCTTTGGTAGCTCTACAAATCCTGCACTTAGGAAACATTTCAATTGTTTCTCTCTATGGCTTAGATATAGAAACAAGTTGAACTCAGCGAATATTAAGTTCTGATAATTTCACCCCACTTTGTCCAAACAGCCAGAGAGGTGAAGAGATTAACAAAACTACACTTAAGGTTCTCCCAGTCTACAAAAGAATTTGGGGCTACTTTTTCTATTTCTTCAGATCCCTAAGTCTGGGACTCAAGTATATGGTTCTACCTGCCCTTAATGAAACAAATTAATTCCAAGATATGAACTGTCAAACTGCCTAGATTCACATCAAGCAAAGCAATTAACAGCATGTTTAAAAGCAATTGGAAAACAGTCCCACTTTATATGGCTTGCAATTATGATTCAGAGTTTAAAACATAACAGAATATTTTCTAATACCAGAAAAAAAAAAAAATAGAACTAAAACAAAGCAATATGGCAGCTGATTGCAGAGTCTGGGCTAAGGGTTCAAGCTGGAGAATATAAACATTGACTATTGATCCCTTTTTCATGGTAGCAAAGAGGTATAGTTCATACAGAGCTGTCTCGCATCATTAACCAAGGTTTATCCCTCCGCTTCCAAAGCACAAAAATTACTTAGATTTTTTGAAATTATCAAACGACGTGGTACTTCAGGTATTTTTATTCTAACTTATTCGTGACTATTGAACTAGCACCTCCAGCATGTGTCCCGAAGGTGCTAGGGAATGATTAAACTGGTACTGCATAGAAAGGTTCAAGCAATAATTGCTAGCACTCGGCTGCCCTACCTAAATTCCCCCCAAAGTATAACCTTTTACAGTTCATTCTAGTTTCAGTATCAAGATCATAGTTTTCTGCCTGGATATGAGCAGATGACACACTTAAAAGCATCATTATTACAATTAATCCCTATAACAGGATAAGAAAATTAAAAGTGTTTCTCTATACTTAGAATGAGTGGCTGTTCTAACATAGGCCTTTGTAATGGAAAGCTCCATGTGCATCATTTAGAAATTGTTTATTCTAGAAGGAAAAAAAATAAAGGTGACAATTTTGTTGTTTTAAAGGTTTGTCTTGATTCATTCATCTAGATTAAATAGGGGATTTTGAAATACCTAAATGTGATCCAGCTTATGCCACGAGAATACATCCAATTAGAGTAAAAAAAAAAAAAAAAAGTCACAAGTATATGCTGCAAGTAAACATGGTAGAGGTGTATGTGTGCATGTAGGAGGGCAGACCAACTTTAAAAAATGAGACATTCAAGAAGTAGCATGTCACCTAAACATCAAAGTAAAAATCTTGCTCTTTATAGCCAGCAGAGACCTCCTTATTGAACACACTGTTAGTGGAAAGGTGGAACAGGAAGGAACTGATCTCAATATCAGTTTTAATTAAAGGGTGGGAGGGAAGAATTTTTACTATATCATATTATTTACAGCTAGCCCAGTAGCTAGATTATTTTCCTTTAAACAGGGATTGCAAACAGCAAATGCTGCAGTCTAATTACTCCCGCTAAAAAGTATAAAGTTTTGTGGGTTTGTTTTGTTTTTCTTTAAACAGCCCTCGATGTTATCTGAAGTAAAATGAGACAGCTATTTTACATCATGTTGTTTAGGTTGCATACTTTGTGAAAATACCTTTGTTTCCTGCCTAAACTGTTTGATATTCTGGGACATAATAGAAATTCCTGTACTTCCAAGTCACGCTTCCTGTCTTACAAAACAGGCCTGGGCTACTGACCATGCTCTCACTAAGCCTCTTCCCTGATTAAAAGGTAAGTTTCTTTCATGGTTATATCATTTTAAAGCCTATTCAGATGTGATAACATTTTTGCTCCTGTATCTTGGCAACATGATTTATTCCGTTAACACTGAGTGTTGCAGTCTCAAAAAGCTGTACCATCTGGGTTGAATTAATAGCCTACCCAGAGAAATAAATGAGAATGGCCTGCTATAATTAACATGTAGGTAAAGTATATTTAACAGATTATTATAATTAATATGTCAGTTACTGATTTCATGCTAAACAGAGTTGTGAACACAAGATATTAAGATTAGTTACCCTCTCTGTATGCGCTTTGAAAAAATGCAATGGAAGAACAGATCCACAGAATCAATAAAATTGACCTTAACGTTAGGAATATCAGATATGAAATTTTAAGCAGAGAGGCAGTGTAAGGTGTTATGGAACAGCAGGAGGAAATCACTGGTTACAGGAATTCAGAATTAGTACCCATAAAACTCAAATCTGACCCTAAAAAACAAGAATAACAACAACAACAAAACGCATGAGTGGTGAACATACTACTGAAGACATCCGTCTGTAAAGATTGACGTGGCAGATCTGTTTCTTAAAGATGTCTTGGTTTACAGTACATAAAGCGTAGGATACATTAGACAGCCAACAAGAAATGTGGATCTGATCAAAATGCTATCATTCATCCACAAATAAAAATATTTGTGGTTTTTTTTTTTGGTAGGCTTTTCACAAAACACAAATGTTAGCTTGGTTTTCACAGGTTACCCTAAGACCAGTGCTTGTTAGAGTGACTTCCACAGTAACACCCATCCCCCAAGAATATAAAGTTCCATTTCTTCAGCTACCCTACAAAATATGGGGTATCCCAATTTGTTCAGGGTCTTAGGGACCCTTTCGGCAGAACTGAGTATAATGAATGATATTGCCAAGAGCTATCAGGCAAACAATTATAACTTCACAATTAATATTGTACATCTTTATTATTGCATTGTAAGAAATCTGGAAATATACCGAACTGAAGGCTAATAGTTGAAGATAATCCCACTCCTTAGCACACAGGAAAAAAAAAAAAAAAAAAAAAAAAGGCTTCCAACTGCACCCCTCACCCACTCACCACTGCATAATTAGTGCTTTTGTGTCTCCAGATTATCTTTAAACTGATGTTATTATAAATCTTGTTTATTACTGAAAAGACTAAGGGTCATTTGACAATGGTGTTAGGCACAGTACAAACAAAATATGTAGGAGAATCCATTCTACACGGCTTGCAATTTAAATAGAGAAGACAAAGAGGAGATGAAAGGGACAAATTCAAATGCAGTTAGAGAGCCAGGGGAATTCCCTGCTTTATCCCGACTTTCACTTTATGCACAGGCACAAAAGTTAAATGAAATAAAAGAGTAATATTTTTTAACACATTTGGGATGACAGAATCATGAAACACTTATAAACAAGGCAACAGATTAAGACAACGAAACCTAAGCCAGACAATGCTGTTCAGCACAGGTCTCTTAGAACAATAAGGAAAAATATATTGAAATTAAGGTTAAAATTTGTTTTTTAAAATAACAATATTTTGGTGGAAAAAATGATTAATCAGCAGAACTTTCTGCTAGTGGAACTCCTCCAGGATGCCAATAGGTTGTGGAAAACACCAAATGCAAGATTGGCACGCTGACTGCAGGGAACATTTGGTGCTTATGGGATTTCACAATTATATATCTGAAAAGGAACGCTACAGTATTCTACAGTAATTGTCACAATTTAAATAATTACTTTAGCTGATTTCTATAGAATAAGAACTAAAATCAGCCAAAGGGATAATTACAGGCATGGCAGAAGGTTTCAAAAGCATCTAGCTAGAGATTAAAATAAAGGGCAACCCTTCTGCATTCCTTTTGCCTTCATGCCAACCACAATGATGCCATTAATACCCTCCAACAATCTGCAAGGCACATTTCTAGGTACAAGAGATATTCCAAAGCAGTTTTATTCCCAGCTCAAACTCACATTCTATTGTAAAATACATCACATTTAAGTTCTGCAGAGTCATTTGACCTTAACATTACCAAAGCAACAATTAGGATTTCTGAGAATCAAATATGTTTTCTGATTCATGCTTTACCCTAGAAAATCTGATATTTGTCTGACAATTTTAAGCAAGGTGGATCTACAGTCTGTTCCAAAGCCATAAATCCACATTTCTTTAACTCATCCAGACTCTTCTTTGTACAAAATAACATACTTGTGGGAAAAGAAGTCAGGATCTTTTAACAACTGTTCTTGTACCTTCTGGAAGGATATTAATGTTGCTAACAATTCTCGATGGATTTCTCCCTTTCTGCACTATAGGTGAAGATTTAAAATAAAATATTCTGAAATTTTATATGTTCTCGCAATATCATTTCTGCATAAAATCAGACTGTATAACAAACAATTCTTTATTTAAATTGTCTTTATATATAAATTTAATGTTATCAGAAAGGTTTTACAAGAATACCCGACACTAATGCAGATTTTAACATATTGTAACAGTCACCAGCACGTGCCCCTTAATATACATGGGACATTGGATTAGGGAAGCAGAGCGGTATTTGGCAGGAGAAAGGATTCATATAAAATGAACATATAATCCCATAAATGAGTTTACAGACAGATCTCAGAGCCCCACTGCTTCACTCTGTTTTGTTTCCTTGGTGGCTGGACAACTTCCTACATTAAGCGGTAGCTAGAAAAAGCTATGAAAATATTTGCTTGATACTATGTGACTACCACCTTCTTCACAAATTCAGTGTTTCTTAGATAAATGTGTTCCTTGCATTTTAAATAGAAAATGAAAAGATGTTTTATCTTTCCAAGAGTATTCTCGAATAGGTGACCTATGTGCTTCCTACTGTATTTAACTCAGGCATTACAGGATCTTACAAGCTTGGTGCTAAATGAAAGGCTTTTCTAGCTGGCCGATATCTATTTATTTACACAGCATCCCAGGTCTACAAGGTACCTTGCAACAAGTGAAAAATGCTAAACAAAGAACATTATTGCTTTCCTGAGGATATTACGTATGGAGAATGGCTAAAAGGCAAAGAGCAGCTACTTAACAATTCTCTCCAGTAAACAAATGCAGGGGAAGTTCATGATATTGAGCAATATTGTTATCAAGTGCCTGGGACTCACGCACCTGAGTCTACATTTTGGGAAACAGCTAGTTTACATAAAGGAAATACCTGCACGTCTTCTGGTCTGAAGTGAGTTTCAGCAGGCAGGTAGGGAAGGCAGTGTTACAGTTCCATGTGGGCCAGAAACGGGAAGCTTATTCACAACAGAAATGCTTTCTGGATGTTTAAAGAGTCAATATTATGTGCTTGCAGAGCATTTTCTTTTCAGGAAGAGGTAAGAATGATAATTTCAGTGTGGGCTACTAGCTGAGTCATACTATAAAGTACACACTTTTCATTTTCTTTCTTACTGTACCATACATTAGATACATGCACTTAATTAGTTATCGGTGCATATGCAAGTGTCATTACGTGCCATACAGGCAATGGTCCACAAGTGACCCGAGCTGTCATTTGTCATAGTGGGAACTCCCACCCTAAAAATCCCATTTCTTCAATGAAATTCTTTCCAGAGATTCTAAGGCACTGTTTCTGTCAGGTCTTATTCCCCATTAAAATGATAAGAACGTAATATATACTAGGCAATATTCTTAACAGTATTTTCTGATAGAAAAAAAAAAAAAAAAAAGGCCTATTTCTGGTCTTACAGAAATCCAATGCCAAAATCAGGTATCTTCACCTGAAAAAGCGACACAGATGAGTTTGTTCCACAGCCAACACCTCCTTTTAAAAAGTGGAGAAGTATTATCCTAAATCAAGAATGGAAAGGGTCACGTTACAATCCACACAGGGGACAGTTCCAGTATAATTAAATAAGATACAACACAGCCATGGTGTGTGTGCTACAGGAGCAGTCCTCCTGGAACAAGGACAATATACATCTAGGGAAAATAAGATTTATTCTCAAAGAATTCTCCAAGAGACATCAATCTAAATGAACGACAAGAAGAGCAGGTGAACAAAATAAGGAAGCAAAGGATAACAAGGAAACATGAGAAGCAGCACGATAAACTTCGGTCACAGCCCACAGCCTGCTTAAGCACCGCAAGCTCATCAAGAGCTTAGACAGGCTTTGGTTAAGCAGTACCAAGCTTTATGGCATTACCTTGGCCACTGGAGGGCTCTTATATTTTTTCCAGGAACACCTTGGTGAAGAATCAATATTGCAAGTGTTCTTGCTAAATAGAATTTCCCAGGTTGCTATCATGACCAGCATGCCAGTGCAATTTCATGCAAATCAGATTCAGTTTACAGTGCTTTTAATTTATCTGCAATTAAAAGGTGAAAAAAAAAAAAAAAAAAAAAAAGGAAGAAAAAGCCCTCTCAAGTAGAGGCTATCCATTTCTTCATAAATAGGACACCTTTTCAGAGACTCTCTTTTGTATGCAGTGGTAGAAATGAGATCAGTACAAAACACAAAAGGAATAAGGTATCAGTGCTTGGTATTGTGAGGGCATTACCAGATTCCCTGTCAGGTTTCAGTCCTGTACAAGCAATAATAACCATTACTGGGCTTTTTGGTTTTCAGTCACTGCTGTGACTCTCAATACAATGAATACAACAGAAAACATTTCAAAATTGCTCATAAAAGTCTTTTATTTTTCCACCTTTGAAGAAGTGTTGGGAGAGTTTCTGACAAAAGAAGGAAGTAATTTCAGTGAAAGGGGTAATGAGAAGTACGTTGAAAGAGAAAGAGTATAGAGGGCAGGAAATGCAACAATAAAGTTCAATTAAATTATAGAACAAACTCCAGCAGTGAAGTATATGCTGATTTTTTTCTCTTTACCTAAGAACAGACAGGAAAAGATCTATGTAGGTTATTGAAGATAAAAATATAACCATTAGATAATATATTGATCTTTGCCTCAAAAGCTGATGTTCTACTGAATACCTCCCATTCTTTTCAACAATTCCCTTTCTGTGCATTGCTGAGGAAACCAGAAGTGCAATACATGGAGGATCTAAAGTAGCATCCCTCAGCCAGTGATGCTACTCATTTCATTTTATGGAGACCAACTGATGCCAAGGAATAAGGTGGTACCCTTGTGAGTGACACATGACACTGAAATCAGACCCTTCTGACATCAGAAGCCATTTCAAGCCATGTACCATGTTAGCAGCCAGTGATCTCATTCTGATGTTCCCTTTAGTTCTTTGAAATCTAAGGGAGAGTGGGGAGAAAGGAGTTAAAAAATCAAGATAACTGAAAAAAACCACTGTTTGTTTTAGTTGTTTTCTACTTTAGAAATGCAAGCATACATCAAAAAACTCAAAGTTTTGGAAAATACACTTAAGGTCCCTACAATACCTACCAGAAATGTTCCCAATGTTTTGTCTTTGCAAGTCCTTCTTAAACCCTAGGACCAGCCTCCACGTTGCCATAATTGTGACAACAGGATTTTGCCCTTAACTCTCTCACAGTGCGCTAGCAGGGCGGCAGGCTGGCGCTGTGCATCCCTGCGACACCCATGAGGTTTCGCACACTTCCAGCTTTTCAGTAGGCGCTGCCCATGAGGCATGAAAGGTTACTTTAACTACTTGCGATCTTGTGACGACAGAAGGACTTGTGTTAGCCAGGATAACACCAATCCATAAATTAACTGCAAACAACCACGCGGCAACAGAACAAAAGGCTATAGGATGCTCTCTATGTTGTGAATTTGCCACACGCAAAATACCACAGTGTCAGCGCTCTGACCCAGCACTCCTGAGACAGGGAGTCCTCTTAGCATTGTGTAGAAGAGAACAGGTACAAGTCACACTTGATGCCCAGAATTAGGAGACACAAGGCAATCAGTAACTTCTGCCAGCTGGGCCTCTCCACCCTAGGGAGGTACAGTGAGATATCTGCATTGCTCGCTGCCTGGCAGTAGCTCAAAGCTCCAAAAGACAGATCACTTGAGCTGCAGTTCGGTTTTGAAACTGACTGAAGACTACGCTTTTCCCATATATTGATCTTCATCTTTAAAACTATATACACACTAAGACCAACAGTTAGATGTAGAGAGGGAAATCCAAACTGACTTTAAGGTTAGTGCCTGGGCTTTGTTTTCTTGGTTAAGCCAAAATTTCTATCCTCTTAATTCCCACAGCAGCTAAGGAACCTCTACTTTTAAGTGTCAGCACTTAATACGTGGAACTGGTCATCCAAAAAAAATTAATATTGTAATTGAGGTGATCTCTGAGTACAAAAGACTATTATTTACAGTGCACTTGACAAAGAAAATGAGTGTTTTGTCGGATTAGTGATTAATTCATAAGCATTATATATATGACTCACTGTTACTGTTTCCACTCGTGCAACCAAAGCAAGTCCGCTGACACAGATTACCATACTAGGGTTGAAAAGGCAAACCAGTGGTTAAAGGGTATTCAATATGGAGAATTAAGCCTTTTACACACCTAGCTTTAAAAACAAAAACCTGTTTTCATTGCTTTTCTTTAGGGCAGAAGCA
The DNA here is from genome assembly GCA_011075105.1 of Heteronetta atricapilla. Lineage (NCBI taxonomy): Eukaryota > Metazoa > Chordata > Aves > Anseriformes > Anatidae > Heteronetta > Heteronetta atricapilla. Next base: position 5,242,352 of record CM021741.1, read on the forward strand.
TAAAATAAACAAAAACCTATAGAATGACCTTTAGAAGCATATTAAATGCATATATTGCTTGCAAATACTGGAAGAAGTGTGGTATATTGTCTTGTGGAGTTTTGATATGGGAAAACGTTTTTATATGTATACAATACAGGTACTGATATACATCTTTCCAAAAACACTTTGGCAGAGAATTCTATATTAAAGTTTAAAAGCACTAACAGTGAAAATAGCTTCTATTTTTAATTTTCAAATTATAAAGTTGGCTTAGGTAAACATTTTCTCCTTAAAAAGGAATAATACATAATGACAGAATGATAGGAGCATAACAAAGGACATAAAAATAATTAACCTGTAGAAATTAAAACACTCGGTACTTCAGCATCTAGGATCCACTAAAAAGTGTTGGGACCCCACTATGCAAAAATCAAAGAAAACAGTCACCAAGCTCACAGCCCTAATGTTTAATATTCTTAGGCATTTTTTTAAAGTGTATTTGCTGATATCTGCAATTCTTATAATAAAAACTAATAAAAGACATGAATATATGCATTTCTTTTATCCTGTGGTGCCAAGCCTGAATTGTTGATCACGTTGACTTCTCTCTGGCCTTCCACCCAACCTGAGAACAATAACCGGCAGCCGCGTCATAGCCGTCAGCTGTAGCTGCAGGGTTAGGCAGCACATCCCACTTGTTTCTCCATTTGAATAAATTAGTTCCTCTTCAAAAGAGCTGTTCTACTAAGGTGTGCAAGAAGTCTGCTTTGTATGGAGATGTTGCACCTGCCTGTCTCCTGCTGGATACCCCGGCAAAGCCAGCGGCACAGCCAGAGCCCTGGAGCACCGTGAGGCAGCCGCCTCTGGGGGCCCAGCAGCAGCACGGCTGCCTTGGCAGGCACCACACCTTGCTAAGCAGTGCAAGCAAAGCCATAGCATTTCTGGTTCCCAGCAATAACTTGCTTAGTGTCAGTTTTCTTCTCTCTTTTTTAAACCTAATGCGATTTACTACCTTTTCTGCGAAGGACTGAACCATACTCTCCTCTACTAGGAAGCCTCAGCAACAAGGCCCCCCAAAATTCAGCTGTTCTAGTTCAGGCTGCTCTAGTTCGCAACTGAAGTGATTACAGCAAGAGTGGTAGACACTCCCAAACAAAAGCTGAATATTAATAAAAAGGTCTAAACACTGTTTTAATAAGAACAGAGGTATCCCAAATTAACAGCCACTCTTGAAAGCTGTGCCTCTGCTTTCCAGAGCTGTGTTCAGCTGCTTCACTTCAAGAGAGGGAGCTGAACGCAGCCCTCCAAACAAGAAAAGCTCCTTAGTGACAATAATTGGCATTTTAATCAAGACATGGGCTCTAAGATACTTGACATGTAAAAGCATTTTTATTTGCTGAAATTGAGAAAAATCCTACCAGAAGGTTTACAAAAATACCAGAAGCTTCTGCAGTATCTAGCTCCTCAATGTAACATTATTCCTGTCAAAATTCAGTATTTTGGCACCCTGCTCTATTTCCAACATCAATGCAAGAAGCAATCGCAAGTGCCGCGTTTCAAAAGAAATTAAGTGTTAAAATTGATGTTCTTCATTCAGTTCACTTAAATCATTTCTAGTTAACAGGAGCGATGTCACATTGGAAAACAAAGCACCAGAGTCACACTGAGTAAATGCAGCCCACCTCTACCTTCCTTAAAGGCCTCTGCAAATACACTCTTCAACTGCCATTTAAAAGGAAAATTGAATTCCTCGTGCACTCATGTTTTAGAAGGGTATGTTGCTTTGTGTGAGCCAACAGGTACCCAGGGCTGTTCTGATGATGTGACTGGGACTCCATGACAAACTGATTTACAAAATACACCATGAAACCATAGGGCAGCAGAGGGGCAGGTGCTGAGCTCTGCGGACAGTGACGGCAACCAAGGGAACGGCACAAAGCTGCATCAGGTGAGGGTCAGGATGGGTGCTAGGAAAAAGTTCTTCACTGAGGGGGTGGTCCAGCACTAGAACAGGCTCCCGAGGGCAGTGGTCACAGCCCCAAACCTGCTGTAATTCAAGAAACATTTGGACAATGCTCTCAGACTTAGGGTCTGATTTGGGGCAGTGCGGTGTAGAGACAGGAGCTGGACTCCACGATCCTTGTGGGTCCCTTCCAGCACAGGATATTCTAACATGCCAAACCTGTTAAGTTATGAATAACTGCATCTTCCTTTGTCATGAGGGAATTACCATGATGGTTCTTAAAGTAGATTAGTTATACCAAAAATTGTGTGCTGTAGGAGCCTTTTCTGATGGATGTGATCAAGCAGAGTGTGTTCTGACTCGGTGAAAGTGTAAACATGCAAAGCAGCACATTTTCCAGGGTTGCATAAGAATAAATATCTCAGAATTCAAGTACAAATGGTCTTTGATTAAATACACTGGGTACTTTGATTTTTATGGATCTATAACATTGATATTTAATGTTCTGTTGTTATAAATGATAAACAGAGTTTAAACACACATAACAATAAGATATTAACAACTACACTGTAACTTTTGTCAGGCAGTAATTTGCATTTAATAATTTCAATCATTTCATTATTCAGAATTTCTGTTTTCCTTTTTGGGCTTTTTGACTCCTCTTTTCCTCTGAGCTTAGGTTACTTTCTCAGTGCAGCAAACTATTGGGATATAATGGTTAAATAATGTGAAATTGCACTGATGCCAGTGAAATAAAAGTGAGTTTTACAAAACCAAGTTCCTTCCCTGAACATAATAACAGTAAATTTCTAGTGTCCTGTAGTGCAATATCCATTAGATTTATTATGTTGCAATTCCCAATCCCACTAGTTCTGCCTGAGGGTGAGTATATTACATTTCATCACAGTTTCATTTTCTCCTACAGATGAGAAATGGGAATGCTATTGCAGTTATGTAGCATGCATGTGTTAAATCTGATCTCTAATAAAATCAAACACATCACAACTCACAGCACTTTAGCACAGCGTCGGCAAAATGAAACACCATCTGTCATCATGTAGAGACTGCCTTATTGTAACACAAAATCAAACTGCTCAGTGTGAACATTGTTATTTAATAAATGGGTAAATGGAAACTGATAATTATGAACTTATTTATTTTAAATGACTGGTTAAAGCTACAAAAAATGCATTATAACTTATCAATTAGATGTATGGACATTATACTAACACCAAGAGCAAACATCCCTAAGTCAGAATTTTAAACGCATTTAGTGAAAGAGAGATAAATATGTGAAACAGACACTTTCAAAGACCTGACAAAATGTATGCTAAGGATAGGAACAATGAGGCAAAAAAAATCATTGCCTGTACTAATGTGACAATTGTAGTTGCTGATATAAAAAAAGCTGAAGCCTATGTTGCTAAAGGATAGCTACTTGCAGCAAGCTGGAAGATGAAATTAACATCAAGCTATGGTCTTAATGGGCTCTAATGCTAAAGGTTAGTCATCTTTCTAATATTAACTGGATTTCTAGGAGCTTCTAGTTTGGCCTTTTTAATTCATATCAGACTCAAGAACGATGTGACATATTTGCTGTTAGTGAATTAATTACCTTAGAGAAAAAAGCATTTGTCAGCTAAACTGTTCTTTTCAATTGGCAACAACAGATAAAACAAGACTTCGTGTTTATAATTACAAGAATCTGGATTTGACAATTTAAATGCCATTTTCTAGTAGTCTCTGTTTGCTTTGCTGTTGTAACAAAAACCCGAGTCATTTACTCTCAAAAAGGAACCTTTATACCCAGAATATGAAGGTTTTGAAGAGCTATTACTGTATCTACAAAGATAACGTGTTCTGAGAAAATCTTAATAGTCCCATTGCCTCACAGCACATCTAAAGGACCCCTGAGCCTGGTACGATGTCACCAGAAGTGTCTAACACAGGAGCAGCAGGGTTGCCTGATGTCTCAGGGAACAAATAATGCCAGTCAGATCTCCCAGGTTTCACAGTGAGAGCTTTCTGTCCTGATGACATTGGATCACGACCACTAGCAACTCCAGAAGAAATGTACTCATGGATTTGCATTTAGGAATATTCTGCTGATTTAAGACTCAGGTTATAAAAATTTCAACATGAACAAGAATTTCATTTTTTACCAATTCGTTTCCAGGCTTTGTTGCTTTAAGCGTTTTGTTTGTTTAAAAACAAACATATATAAGTAGTGTTTTCCTTAGGAAAAAAACCTTGTCCCCTGTTCTGAGCATGCCATTTATGGAGCTTGTGTGCACAAGTGGGTGCAGCCATGAACAGAAATCCATGATTCCTACAGTAAAATTTAAATCTATATGCGTGGCTACATTTTGTGTTCCACTTATTAGACTGCAGATGCAATTTTTAAAATTTGACAAAAAAATGAATGAGAAAATGCATTTAATCTTAAATAAAATTCTCAGCATTTAAGACTGTAACAATCCAGACAGTTACTTCTTTGGCTTGCCTTGCCGTTCTTAGGCCTTGAAGCACCTCGGTGTGTCATACAGCAATACCTACCAGGCAAGACCCCAATAAAACTTAGGCACCAAGTGGTAAAATAAAAACAGTGAGTGTCCTTTATCCTGCGAATTCTCAAGGCACCGTACGATACAGCCATTTACCTACCACTGAAATGCAGCCACTTGCAGTGAGAAACACAGCAGCTGTTTAACAGCCCACATTAACACCACGCAGCAGTCTAGGACAGGCGGCAAGGAAGAATACCCTATTGAGATGAAAGTGGAAAGAGAAATTACAAAACCCAACTATAATTACCAGGGTTGGACTAAGGCCAGGAAACAGTCACTATAGTATCTTGAATAACCACAATAAGTCTGCAACTTGGTTTTATAGCTCAGCCAGGAGATGGCATCTCAATCAGCACAGAGCTCTCTAAGACCATACTGGGACGCTGCTTTTAGTGGAGAGCAAAAGGGAAATTAGGGATGGCGTATCAGCTTTATGCAGAGTCGTCATGGTTCTTGTTGGCTAAAATTAGATCTTGAACATTAATTTAATGTAGAGTTTTTGTGTTGATTATATCAGATTAGGAAATTATACAATCATATATGAGGCTTTTGAGAATAGTGAAATATTCTGCACACAGGGAACACTGATATACTTTCCGTATGTGCTTCATTTATTAAAGCACTTATACAAGGGAGCCCTTAGAGAAGTAACATCTTTCCAGGAAGACTCTGGAGGTTTGGTTGCTAGGAAGTTACATATGCTTGTGTTTTTAATGAGATTTAAAGTATCATGCATTATATATTATTTTCTACATTTAGGACGTTCATTATTTGGCTTATTTTGTACCTTGTTTTGCATTTCTGACATGTAATCTCTCTGCATACAAAATATCTTTTATGAAGAATTCCCTAAGATATTTCAGAGATTACATTTCAGATTTTTTCCCCCTCAAAAAAAAAAAAAAAAAAAAAAAAAAGCTCATATAGCTTTTTCCTTTACTGACGTCTGCTGCAGGCATTCATTCATTGAGAATTTGTTTCTATCAACTTAAAGAATTCATCTTGGCCTGTACTGCAGTAACTATTAATGTAGACATTGCGTGCCTTCTATCCTTTTTTGTGTCATATATCATCAGAATCCTTCCAGCTTTGTTTTCAGAAGCTATGTTTAATGTCTGTAGGTTTTATTTCCATGAAAATCACGGAAGTAGCGTTTAAAGAGAATTTTTATAAAGATAAAATACTCAGCTCCTCTTACCTTTAAACATGAAATTTTACAATTTACAAGGACAGCAATTGCACAAAAGGAATTTAGGAACTATTTAGTTTTAACTGCCCATCTCAGGAAAGCAAATCATTATGTAAATGCACAGAGCCAGCTTTTTATATGGTCTTTCTTCATTTGCATAATAGAGATGCTAATCAAAGGTCAAAAAATGGCAGCAAACATTTCTGTTGAAAGTAGAGAATGATATGGCAAATTATGATGGCAGTTTTGGTCTAAGGAACTGTTTCGATCTGCAAATAGTTTTCAATAATTTTCAAAACTGCATCCTTAATATTCATTGAAAATAATAGGCTGGCTTTTCACCAGCTTCCTCTACTGGTATTGGATTTCTACTAGGCTTACATTACATGTAGAAAGAAATAGAGCAGTTTCAGCACTTTAACTTTAAACACAATTTGAGAGGTATGAATATCATAATGGGTTTGAATATTTGTACAAGCTGTATTACAAGTGCAATAATAGGAGATGTTCTATCACTGCACATTGGGCGTAACTATTATTCAGCAGTGGAATCTTACTACTCCTCTCTCCAGTGGCTCCTCACCCACTCCACACACCCCAAGCTGCTGCCCAGCTTCAGACACCACCCTCCATTTGGCCACGGGCTCTTCCCAAATCACTTCCAGCACGTGATTTGAACACTCTGCTCACTGGGGGGCTGGCCAGGTGGCTGCAAAACCTGTCTGCACACAAGCAACCGTACACCTCCAGTGTTGTGCTGGTCCCAAGCACTGCCAGTGACCCTAGTTCCTGATTATGTCCCACTATCTCAAGTTGTCCCCCCACATCCCCACTGCACATGCTAAACTCAAGCTTGTTTTTATTTTCTTTCCTCCATCACTGCAGCCTGTTCTGCCCAACCCAGCCAGGCTGCCATAAGGTGACAAGAGTATGCTAACTTATTTTAGGAAGCAAAAAATGTATTCATATTCAGAAAGCAATCTCCTGGGAACAGAGGAACAACCTAAGAACTGGAAACTTCAGGCCATGCCATATTTCCATCTGGTATCTTCTATAACACTGTCCAACAGGACATTTTCCTCTGGCCAGTCGGTCTCTGAAATTGCCAAGGAATAGCCCCTTGGTCCTCCTCTTGGCTCTTCTCCCTCTGGTGAAGTACTGGCCGCTATTCATTGAACCAAAGTGGGCAATGCTTCCCAAGCCTGCTTACTTGGCATCCCTTACTGGCTCTGCTGCACCTGACTACTTCCACTGCCGTTAAAAAACCCTTATCTTCGAACAAAATAACTCACCTTGGCAACAAAATCTATGACCTAGTCAGTGAATGACCCAGCACTAGTGTGTTGGGGATTATCACAGTAATGGGTATAAAACAACTCAGAGAAAAGCTTCTGCCACTTCTCTGAAATCCAATGTCTGCCCCTGCCGATCATCCATCTCCCAAGCACATGTAAAAAATATGCAAATCTGAACTTTACAACTCAGTTTATACCTGGCCTGGACTGTATTCAAATGCTAAGCCCTACCTTTCATTTTATAGCAGGTAGGAGGGCACAGATTATAGTAGCTATGTATTACAGTGGTCAAGGTAATAAAATCTGTTGCAAACACCTCACAGGCAATTTGCTGTTATAATTGCTTGACACGTGACAGGCAGTCAGTATTTACACTGTTTTATCATTAGTGATAAAAATTGAAGGCTTTATACCAGTACCTGCTCCTGCTATGACACTGGAAGAAACTCATATGAGGCAAATAAAATATATGAAGTGGCTTTTGATCCTCATATTTGGTTTGTTTTGAGAAACAGAAGCTTAATAAAATTTCATACAAGAAGTTGGCATCAGGCTTACTTTGTCTCAGATAAAAGACATACTGGGCATTTGCAAAACAAAATTTAAGTCCTTGATGAGAGAAGTTGATAGTTTCATTAGAGACTGTCATGAATTAAGCTCAGTTTCCATGAGCGATCCCTACAAGCATATGGGCAGGTGGGGGGACTTTTGCCTGGTTCCCAGAGTTCAACCCATTTCATGGCAGTGAAATTCCCAGGTATAACTTAAAAGGGATGCAATGTTATATCTGGTTATTTCTTCTGAAGTCTCAAAAAATGACTTTTCCCACACTGTAATAAAGCCTAATTTTATTCCTTGTATGGAATAAGTAGAAAAGCAGTCGGTGTGGAGCACAAGTGGAAGGAGCAACCCAACAGTACGACCCGTGACTGCATAAGCACAGCCATGCTAATGGTACTCGGCATCTTACTTAAGGCTTCCCTTCCCATTGGGATTGCTTTTGCCAGGATACTTATGTGCTTACTGCACTTCAAAAACATAATTCCCTAAATTTAAGTCTAGGACTATCTACAGCATTCTCCTCTTTATTTCTAAAAACTCCCTCAAAATGTTTGACCTGAAACAAATGTTTGAAGAGTTTGGTGCGCAGTTGAATCAAAATGATTCCTGTGTTGGTTTGCTTCAGATGAAAAAAATAACTTTATTTACAAAATAATAATAATAATAATAATAATAATAATGCTTAATTGCATACTTTTATAAGGTAAACCACAGGCAATGGCTCTACAGGTTTGAGAGCACAAAATCACTGAAACACAAAACTGTAACCCTACATTAAAAAAAATATTTGCGAGTTCATATTCAGAACTTCCCAGCGCACGAGACAACTCAAAGGCTATCAGCATATTAGAAACGTCAACCAACCACCATACAATGTATAAGAATTAGGCCTTTTCTTTGTCCATTCAAAATTTATTGTCAACATATAAATTAAATGGCAACATCAAGCATTGCCATTGCTTTTTATCCTGTTAGTGTTTCCAAAGTGTGCTCTCGGTAACACGGGCATTTGCTCTGTCCCTCATTTCTCCTGTCTCCTGCAACACTGACGGACATGAACTTTGGGCTCCCGACACCCTCTAACATATGGAAATATCCCCTAAATTCAAAAACTGGGAAACTGAAGCAGAGAGTTTTTAATTAAGAGTCACCCTGAAAACATACAGAAATTAAATCCACTGCTCAGAAAACATGGCTATGGGGATCATCCTCGAACACAGATAAGCAAAGAGATGATGCCTTAAACACAAAACTCTTCTAGCTGCAATCGAATATTTACTGTTTGACCTGCAGCTCCCACACTCCACTGTCGTGTATAAATCACATTTCTGCGATACAGGGAGACTTCACTTGCAATTGCAGCAAAACCTCATTAAAATGAACTGGCAGACGGAATATTTCTACCTTACAGAAAATTGGTGAAAAGACAAGAAAATATTCCTCACCTATACTTGATATTCAAACATTTTCAACTACTCTAGTTGCAATATTTATGTTGTACATATAGAAAGATGGATATATCCAAGCTGTAGAACACAAAGTCAATATCTTTCCCACGTACAACAAAATAAGCCGTGTCTTCTGGTGCCTGCATGCACTTGTGCACACTGATTTACAGTTAAACTGCCACCACAGAGAACTGAAATAACTCCTCAAGCACAGCTCACATTTTTCCAACCGGTTTCTTGAAAGGTGGCTATTAATTCCCTCAGAATAATTGACAGAAAGCAAACAGGTGATTTTTATGAGTTGATAAACTCATGACTTTAAACTATCTTTCTTCAATTACCAGTAACGTGTACTGTACATTTCATTTGGTTCTTTGTTTGGAACTGAGAACAGTAACCACGTGTATGTGTGATAAATAACCACAGCCACCTTCTCACAGGAGTTCATTACTCAGCAAAACTACTCATTTAATTGTATATGAGAAAAAAATGTTGGTTATTCCCCCAGGGAATGCCTTTATAGCCAAAGTGTTAAGCTTCAGTCCGTCCCTGGCAGAAATAATCCTTTTTGCAGAAGAAAAGGAAAGAAACTTTGGGGGATGAAATGACAAATTTTGCACTGAGAAGCTGATACCGGTGCTCCGTTCCCGTTATGCCTGCAAGCAGGGTACTGTTTGGGAACCAGAAGTAGGAGGGAAATGGTGACGGCAGGATGCTGTGAGAAGACTGCCAGCCTGGAAATTTCCTCGCTCTGCGAAGCAGTAACTTTTCCATCTCTGAATGTCCCCATTGGAGAAGATCAACATCCGAAAAACCACAGCCTACACCCTTACATTTTAAGAATGTATCTTAAAACAAATACTTGGTCCTCCTGCTGGCCTGGTGTCAGAGCAGCGTCTGCAGCCTGCAGCAGGGGCAGCACTCAGCTCCCCAGCCCTCAGATATGGGTACCCTATGGCGACTCGTGGGATTTGGCTATTTGATCCAAGGTTTTCTCCTCAGTGGAGTAAGTTATTTCATATTGTGATGTAAAAATTTGAACTGATTCACAATTACAAATCTGAAATTTACTGGAGCTTTGACAAATGCAAGCAGTTAGTTGAGCTCTGCTGAGTCAGTGAGAAACCTCTACACCAGCTATGTTGCTATTCAGTGAAGGAAAAACCAGCACAAGTATTTTATACCTTTAAAACTCATTTGAGCTGGAGACACGATACCTGGGCTAGGCAGAGTTCAGCTTCTGAAGGCCCTTCTTGATGGCATACAGCCTCCTGACAGCAGCTAACACCAGGCTTAACATACCAAAAGGGCCAAAGTCAGCAAGTTGCAAGCAAGCTTTCCCCAGAGGATGGCCTTTTGCTTGTGCCCTTTGTGTGAAGGCTCCCAGCAGCCTCACGTTAGCGTTACCAGCCCTAAACAGAAGGAAAACTCTGAAATTAGAAAGCTGATGGCAGCAATCCACCCGAGCAAAGGTACAGTAACACGTTTGTCAGTACCTGCTGACTCCCAAGTGCACAGAAAGGGTCCTGGCCAGGTTGCTGGGATTCAGCCCATGCTGAAGCTTGAAACCTCATGCACTGCTCCTATAGGTGAGAACACCTATAGCTACTGCAAGACCCTTTTTCTTAAAAGCTGAGATTTTTATTTTGTACATATGTATTTATTTTAAGAACCATGGCTACCTGGAAAGGCAATCCCATGAGAAGAAACAATATGCTACAACTTTCAAGCCATCATTCTAAGAGGCTTAACGGGATTATATCATGAATCTCCGGTTTAAATTTACATACTTCAAGAATATCATTGTAGGCCAATAAGCATACTGAGTATCTATCACACTTGCAATAAAACCTGAACAGAGCTACCTAATTGACAGCAGGTAAATTTTTTATCTTCTCTATGACAAGAATGGTTGATTGCACAGAGGTTCAGAGTTTGAAGAATGAAACAAAGAACTGAAGTTAAAAACCTGCCAATAGGCGATGAAAGAAATGCTCCAGGAGGAAAGGTGAAGCTTTATTAACTTATCTCGAGAAAAGCAATAGACTTCTGTCCAGCTATGGAGGAGATTTTTAATTCTAGATAAATGTTCTGTTTCATTTATTAGTCTTAGAAATAAAGGAAGAAAAGTAGGCAAAGACATTTGTCCGAGCCTAGGCACCAGCCAACTTTCTCGGAGCCTCGGTACCAGCATGTTACCGCTTGGGTATGGGGAGGCATGGCAGGGTAGAAAGAAGGTGAGAACATTTTAGTATAGCAAGAAGAAAAATAGGGAAAGAAAGAAGCTTTGTCTCTCCCCTACTCTTAAACTGTGCTACACAATCTAGGAAAGGGATGGTTTTCTCTTTCAAAGAGGATTTTAAGCAAATTTGTGCTGACACTACTATTCCCCTTTATACAATTTGAAGGTGGTTTCTAAAGGGACAAAGTATTTGATGTTCTGATATCAAGACATGTGAGATTATTCTTAGATCCTCAAAGTGCAGGATGACAGCCTCAGAGAAAAATGAACTGATGACAGAAACTGAAGAACAAGCGATTTCTTTCTTCTGGACATTTAAGCCCATATAGTAACTTTTACCTAATCTTTGTTATAACTCAACCATAGACTAGAATATAACATACTATAGACAGAAAATGGAACTTAAATGTCTACAAAAGGAAATACAACTTATATGAGGTAGGTTATAAAGTCATAAATAATAATAATAACAAAGATTTGTTCAAAAGCTTTGCAATGAACCAGGGAGCACTAAGGGCAAGAATTTCTGCAAACCCTGAATACAATCTGCACTATGCTGGGGCCTCTTCCTGGTCTATAATCAGTTTATTTTCACTAGGCTTGTTTTTGAAGTAACACAGTAGAAAGGTGGGTTAGTAATCCCTGTGCTGTGTTCCTAGGCATATCACTTATTACGTTCATCATCAGCATGGAGAGGCATCTCTTTGAAACAGGTCACCCACTCACCTTAAGGCCTAATTTGCCTCAGGGACAGTAACCAAGATATTTCTGCCCTAGAATCATTTACTCCTTTCCCAATCCCTACACCAGCTTTGACACAGGCATAAAAGCGAACAGTCCCCAGCAACTTTAGTGTTCAAATTCAGTTTCTCAAATTGTCCATTGCAATACTTCAACACCCAAGAACAAAGAACTTACACACCTAAAGCAGCTGTTCCACAAACGACAGGCAGATAATATCTTTCCAGACAACAAGAAGGTAATCCAAAGGTCTGGGCCTCCCCCCCAAAAAAAGTGGAAGAACTTCAGAAAGACAAAATTCACATCAAGTGTACACAGGATAACCTAGAAAAATAGGAAGAACTTTTACAACTATTTGATGTTAAAACTTCTCATTGGTTAGAATAGACATACTTGTAATATGAGAAACATCTCTACCCTATGTTGTCCCTCTTTTCAACCTCAGCTCCAGAAATTTGATTTTTTTTCTTGCCTTACTAACAGGTACTAACAAATACTTTCAGGATGGACATTCAGAAAAAAACACAAGTGAAATAGTAACCCCAAAATCATGAAAACAAAACAATGTTTAACCAAATAGCTAAATCATAATCCTGAACCAACAAGCTGACTGTTTACCTTCAAACATCAAAATGGAAGTTGAAGATCACCTACAAAGCTAAATTTTAATTGAGGAGAGACAGCAGAAGGAATTTAAGTTGCATGGATTTTAGAAAGGTCACCAAGTCTCTGCTTCCTCCTCCATTCCCTTTCCACCCTTCCTTCAGTCTTTTATTTCCCTCTGCACCACACAATTGAAAAGAGCATTTGGTCCAAAGTCATTAAGTATGGTATTGGGGTGAGCCACATATGTGGATAGGGAACTGGCTTAAATGTCACAGGCAGAAGCTGTTTATGAGGCAGAGCAGTTTGGGACAGAGGGATTAGTGGAATGCCACAAGAATCAGTATTAGGCCCATTTTTGTTCGTTTTATATATCACTGACCTAGGACATGAAATATGTATGAAGGTGAAGAAATTTGCTGATGAAACAAAACCAAAGAATGGAGCCACTAAAGACAAAAACAGAACGGCAATAAAATTCTGAATGACAAATAGACGAGGATCACAAGCTGATACTGTTAGTGGTTTCACTGGCATCTGCAATTCATTGTAAGGAAAGATAAGGTTATGAGATTACAAAAAAAAAATAAAAGGTAGTGCTCTCTCAATAGCCATATGTCACAAAACATTTAACGGGAGTCAAATATGGTCCTGGTACTGCAAAAAACTTGAAAACCATCTGCACAAGGATTAACAGTATTTAAATTAATAAGGCGAGAGAGATTCTAGGATAGATACAGTAAATAAAAGTAGGACTTGGAATAAATCACTCTAATACTTCAAGGGAGACTCAAAGCCACATTTGGAATGCAGCCATAGTCCTCGTCCCTTCAGTATAAGAAGAATATTATGAAAGTGAAGATATGAAAAAGGCAATCAGAATATTACAGAAACTAAAAATTTAGTTCACTACACAAAGGAGTGAGCAGCCAGTATGCTTTGGGTGAAAAAAAGATCTTAGGGGATGGAAATCTTTTTGAAATATAAAGAACATCAACTGGAGTATAAAAGAAAGAATGCCATAGTGAAGGAATTATAGTGAGTTGAAGGCAATTTGGGAAAGTTATTTGTCTCAAATTTATTTACAGATTGCATAAAGCGAAGCGATATAACACACCAGTATGATGACAACCAGCATTGCCTGGATGGCTATTCCACACGATGGTCAGGAGCACTGGATGCCATGCAGCAGTTCCACCGCATCAAAAGTGATCTCACACCCTGCTGTGTGGGTCACCTGGTAGATGATGGTCAACACCACTGTTACCCAGAGGAAAAAATAATAAAATGGACAGATCAGAATTACTAACACATCTACTCCTACTGCATGTTCATCCTAGACTATATTAATAGCACAGAACTGCATTAAAATTAATGAGGTTTTGAAATTGCAAGGAATTTTATGACTGATAACACACTGTGGCACAGCACATCCTTTGGAGTCATACATTATGCCCCAAGGACTACACAATATGCCAGGCCACTGATGGTTCCCTCAGCTTGCTGGCTTTCTTTGCAGAATATCCTCAGTTCCTTTTACCCAGGTCTGACCCACCTCTTCTTGAGATCAGTGGAAAGATTCTTAACAATTTCAAATGAAAATAGATTGACCCTCAGTTGTGAATATATGCAACATCTTCAGAATTACTACTTGGCATGACTACGCAAGGTGAGCAGGCAAAATAGTATATCATCTCTGTTATGATACTAAAATTTTAATTTAAGAAAAATCTATTTTCTTAGTCTGTGTGATCTTCTCCTACCAACCCTAGTAACAACCAAAACCAGATTAATATTATTAGAATATTATAAACTTTCATTATGTTTAATGGAAGAATCTGCCAAGAGATTATATTAAATACATTTTCACCAAAATTACAATCACATGTTGGAAAATTAATCCTAGATGTGTCAGCTGTAATTTCAGTCTCTGTGAAGTGACTGTTAAAAATTGGAATCCTAAGAAAAACACCATACTAGCTAACCATCAGCCAGATAAAGTGAATTTGGAGAGATGAGTTCACTTGATTTGATAGCCACCTGCAAATACACAGGTTGTGTTCTTGTCATCTGCACTAATTATCCAGACATGACTGGCTCCCATTAGCTCTAATATGGTCTCAGAGGGATTCAACAGCAATGCCTCAGGTTGAAGGGAGAGAGGGAAGGAAAAAGAAAAGTGGCAGCTATTACTCACATCTGGCATCTTTTTTTCCCTCTTTATTGGGAAAGCATCAGGTGCTACAAGAAGCAGTGTGAAGACTTCAGAGGATAACACTCTTCCCTCAAAGGTCTTACTGACCTTATGGCCAAGCAGAACAATTGTGGAAAACTTGCTTTTGGGGGGAATCTCTTGTTCTAAAGTCTTCCCTGCATTTGCTCCATCTTCTGTGCCAGGAAAAGCACCAAAGTAGCTCAAAACCAGGAGAGGAGCAGAGCCAGTAAAACTGAGCAGACCTGGCAGTACTCTCTATTTTCATTACCTGCTGAGTAGGGAAAACATTTTAACTTGATTTTTATTTGTATCATTCCTGATATTTCTTAATAAAATCATAAGAAGTTTAGCATAGCAATCGCAAATAAAATAGCTTCACAGAAGATCCTGTCTGAAGAAAACGGTTTGAGGTTTTTCTCACAAGAGTCCCTTATCTGCCGCCTTAGCACTCTAAGCTAGCTCCTCATTCTTCCCATCCTTTCTATATCCTGTCTTACAAGGCTCACCAGACTAGCGCAGACCCCTGGCTTTCAATGCCAGCTTACGCAGGAGCCACCCCGCCACTTTACTATTTCATGCCATCAGGACACGCTTTTCCTACGTTGGCAGCACCCGCTCCCAAGAGCACAGCCCTCCCCGGAGTTAGCGGGCAGCGCTGGAAGCTCTCCAGCCAGGAAGTGCTGCAAGAAAACGGGCAGCCCAGCAGGCTTCTTCACTGCTGGGAAGAGGGAAAAACTGCAGAGAGGCACACAGCACGCTCCCCTTTCAAAAAAAGTAAGGCACACGTGCAGGAAGAAGACATCTTAGAAAAGTCGGATTTGACTGGGGCAGACATTGGAATTCTAGGTGATGGGAAAGATTCACAAGCGCTCAGAGCAAGTTCTCCAAGATGAAGGGGTGCACACAGTCAGCAGGAACCTGCTGCCCTAGTCCTATTGCAGTGATTGAATTCTGGAGTTCAGTCTTCATGGCTGTTGCAAAGCTTTGCTACCTCGTGGAGATCGGCATGCTCCTCCCCATCTTGGACGATCTGCAAGAAGGAAGCTTGTGTTCAAACCTGCCTGTGCTCTAAGAACCAGTACTGCAAAGCATACACAGTCACCCAGCCAATGTGACTCGTTTCAGATCCTCTCTAAAAGCCTCCTGGTGACAATATATTGTCTGTGACAATAACTGGAGAGTGATCTCCCTGTCCTCATCTTAACCCTTGAGCCCTTTCTTTCGTTACATTTTCTCCCCCTCTCCAGTTGAGGAGGGGGAGGGAGAGAGCAGCTGTGTTGGAGTTCAGCCGCCCAGGAGGATAAAACCACCACCCCAACACGACCCCAGTACTTGCTACAGCCAGATTTCAATGTAGCAGTATGTGTCTACAACACAGTCTTCACCGGTGGCTTTGTGTGGATCTTAACGGGAGAGAGTGTCAAGGACCTTCCTGAGGTCCAGGAAGGCGATATTCACTGCTCTCCTTTCCTCTGTCCGACTGGTCATTTCCTTACAGAAGCTCATTTTATTTGGTAGATTTCTTTTTCAACAAGCGAATCCCAGATCTACTCCAGCTGACAGCAACAGTCAAAATGCAGTTGTCTGCACTGCACTAATGCGGCCAACCAGACTCCTTGGAACAACTGGGTGAAAATCACAGCGTCAAGTCAGGCATTTGTTCCTTGGATTCATCTTCTTGATGAAGCTGCCTAGTTTAATCTCTCTTCTCATGAAGTTAATTTGCAAAGGGAAGTCGTGAAGTGTGTGGAGATAGGGCCTCTTAATGGGCAAGCAGAAGAGCTGTTGCTCCTCAGGCAGGATCCCCAGGATGTGGCAGGTGCAAGCGACTTGGTAAACGTTGGCTAAAAGAGCAGAAGCCAAGCGGCTAGCAGCAAGCAAAGAGGAGGGCATTGGAGGGCAGAGTTTTGGGGGCAAAAGAGACCGGCGCGAGCCTCCCAGGCCGCGGCTCGAACCCACGGCCCTGGCGACTCCTCGCCAATTAGGGCGGGGGGCGGGGGAGCGCTTTTAGCCGCTGGGCTAACGCCGCCTCTTCGGGGAGAGGGCGCTCCGGTGGGCCCCAAGAGCTGAGCGGCCGCTGGGCCGCTCGGGGGCGGGGCTATGCAAATGAGGCGCTACCGGCCGCGCTCGGCACCGCGGGCCGGGCCGGGCCCGAGGGGAGGGCTCCTGAGCGGGGAGCTCAAGCCCCGAGGGGAGGGCGGGAAGCCAGGCCTACCACCGTGGGGGCTTGCTTCATGGCGCTGCTGACTTGGGAATCAAACAATCGCTCTGCTGCCAGCACCGACTGGAAGAATGGGTGCTCGCTCCATGGCGTGAGAAGCAGCTGGTGCTGAGCGGCCCCAGTGAATGGGGCTCCCCAGCCCCTGCAAGCCGTTTTGCCCGAGCCTGCATGACTGTCCGTCTTCCAGCAGCCTGGGAACAGTGTGTGAGGAAGCAAGTGGTGTTTTTGCAGTAGAGAGTGATTTTTCTTTAGGCCGAGGTAGCTGTGGAGTCATCGTAAGGAGAACCGCAAAGGAGGGAAGTGGACAGGAGAAGGCCTGACTGCTCCAAAAGCAGGCAGAGGCTTGAGGATGAGCAGTGTGAGAACAATAAAACCAAGATCACGAGTTCTCAAAACATAAGAAAGGAGAAATTAAAGAGTCAAAGAAAAGAAAAATTGTACCGCTAGGGTATAGAGGAGCGTCGAGTAGTTGTGAACCTGCAGTACTCAGCCAGTGAGGAAACAGGAGGTGATCAGGCATCGGGTAATGGGGAATAAAAGGTTATGAGTTGTTTACTGAAATGCGCTCCTGCTTGACAGGACGCCCGCCATTGCGATTGCGAATAAAATAGCTTCACAGAAGGTCCTGCCCGAAGAAAACTGAGGTTTTTCTCTCACAGTTACCAGTGTATGTTGGGACAGGTGCAGAAACTCTTCACAACCAGTTGATGAATCACTGTTGTCACTGGGAAACTGAAAAAAGTTTTCAGACTACTTTTGTATGGGACCTGCTCAGAGACAGTGATTCTAGTGCAACAGGATAGGCACACTTTGGAAAAAAAATAGAAGAAAACCAAGTCAACAGCCTTTATAAGACAACCTGGAAATACTTGTATGCAGAAATTACGGCAGTGTTACAGCAGTGTTCAGCTGAACTTGCTGAATGATGACATTGACTGCTTTGGAGGAATATGATATTCCCTAAATAAGCTACTTAGCTGTACTCCAAATATATATATATATATTTTGCTACCATTGATTCTTTTATATTACAGTTGTTATAAGTCTTGTATAATTATAGTGTAATTTAGCAGGTTACTTACTGCAATGACTTCACTTCTATATCCAGTTTGGATTTTCAAGTGAGTTATAATTACGTACCCATTAAAAAAAGCATGTGGTAAGAACTTGCATAAGTACTGTTATACATGAAATAATTTAAATAGGGAAAGTTTCAGGGTTCTAGTTAGTGGAATAGATAGAGTCCTTCTTCAAGGATGCTATTTATGCTATTCAGCGTGGCCATGACCAAAGTACACATGCACCTAAAACAGGAATTAGATAAATTTTAGGCTAGAAGGATTTCACTCTTTTTGTGCTGATAGAAGTGACACCACAAGGTGCAACATTGTGGAGATTCAGTACTTAAGCATAGCGGGATTTGTCCACATGTAAACTTAAAAAATGCTGTCTACTCTGTCTGCAAAGAGAAAGTGTTGCTATTGATTGCAAATAATTTTATACAGATGTTTGCTTTCAGGCAAGTAAGCCTAAGAGACTAGAGGAAAAACAGTGATACAGATCAGACTTGTCAAAATCTAATTTAGCAGTTTTTGATCAGAAAGCAGATGACAACTGATGACTTGATGCAAGCTGTTCTGAAATGCACCACGAGATGCCAAATAAAGTACAAAAGGAATGCTTCCAAAAATACAGTATATGCCCTCAAAACCTTGAGTTTTAACACAGATGTTATTTTAGTTATTTTCAGTCTTTCTTCCAGATTACTTTTAGTTTCTACAAGACAGCAAAAAGAAACCTTCTCATTTTATTGCAACAGATCCTAAAGTGAATAATCCATTTCCCTGGCTCCTAGCCTCTACACAACATATCTTTTCAATGCCTAACCACCACTGATATCATCAAATTCAAGGTATCCATTATTTGATTCATTTCTAATGAAAATTACCTTCACAGTCATCTTTATAAAAATAATAAATAAATAAATAAATGCTAAGATCTGCCTCTAAGTTCCTGCCTTTAACTGCTTCTTCTGTGCCTTTTTTTGTGCCTTTTTTTTCCTAAATGGTAACAGGCTGTCAATACCTCACTCACCTTTTTCAGGTGCCATAGCACAATATGGGAGGGGTGGAAGAAGTGGAACAGAAAGTTGCACCCAGAATTTACTGAATATTGAAGAACAATCTACCAGCTGCACATTGATTTGCTTCCTAGTAGCCCCCAGCACTACAGAACTAATAAGCTTATCCTCCCCCCCCCCCCCCCCCCCCAAAAAAAAAAAAAGACAGTGTTGACCCCACTGGCTGAAAATGACACCACAGAAAAGCAAGCAGCATCCAAGGTAAGAAAAGAAAACACTAAATCATGTTCATTTACTGACGATTTTGTACTATTTCCAAAGATAATCCTGATGTCAGAGTTGACTAGTCAACTAGCTATTAGTAAGCTGAAAGCAATTTTAGCTACTTTCAGAAGCTCTGATAAACTAGTGATTCAATATGTCAGCTTGAGAGTGATGAATTTCAGCGGTTTCAGAATGAATCCTACAGTATATTATACATGTCATAACAATCCCACTCTCTCCAGAAGTTAGTAGTCATGGAATATATCACACAGTTTGACAAGCAAATCTCTCAACAAGATCTACGTTTATTTCCTATGACCTACAAAGCAACTCTTATCACAACAAATGGAGCAAGCCCAGCACATCTCAGCGTAAAGACAGATTGAGACAAATCTATCTACATTACAGAACAACCTCAGAGGACTATCAAAGTAAGCTAAAGATATATGCGCTCTCTCACAGTAAGATTTTTAAATCTATCTTAACTCAAACTAGTATGTTCACAGCTAAGCGAGAAAAGATGTGCCAGGAACTAATTAGGAAACAGATAAGATCCAAGGTCTTGCATTCCGTGTATTGTACTAAATAGCATCTTAATAGAAAGATATGGTCAACTGTAATTTTTGCCAGAAGTAACCAAGGAAACCACTTATCTGAGTGCATACATAGAGGGGGGGAGGTAGCAAAGGAAATGGACTCAAATCCAAATTCAGAAAACTTGGAGAGCTAGCTGAAACAAGCCTCCAAAAGATGCAGCTGTTTGGAGAAAGAGCTTATACATATTTATTGAAACTTTTTGGGGGGGTCTAAAAGCACAGTGAAGACAGCAGATTCTCATACAGTACTGAGAATAGTACGGCAGTCAAGATGGGTCATGAGGCAGTGGTGTCACAGTAATTCATAGTGAGATTCGTGTTTTGGTAGCTTCTGGAGCTTTGATAAATCTTGCTTACAAGACCTGAATGTCACAGCAGCACTTATGCAAGTAATCTCAAATAGTCAACAACTATGTCTATACTGTGCTTTGCAAGATCAGCTTTCTGAGAGGTCGTAAACACAGCAAACATATCACCATAGCATGCCCCACACCAGCATGTTCGGTCCCACCTGGTAGTACAGTGACACACTGGGCTTGCACCACCTCGGGTGCTGGGCAGCAGACATCAGGTGCCATCAAGAACTTCTGCCTCAGATCACACTGAGAGCAGCATCACACGAAGTTTTAAATACAGGGCTGCTGAACTGAGACCGGTCCAAAAACTCTGAAGCAGCAGCAATTATAGGATGGCTTTCTATTTGTAACAACGTACTGTAAGCCTTCTTCCTGGAACTGCAGCACATTCTTGAATAACCTCGTGAATTAATGCTGTAGATGCCTACTTAGAGCTGATCTTGAAAACTATCCAGGAACTTTGCTGTTGTAGAGCATATTCATCACTAGAACATGATCCAAATTCTTTAAAATTGAGACACGCAAGCCTCCCTGCAGTATTTTGTCTATGTTTTACAGAGCATTAACTGCTACTAGCTCATTTGCAAGATATGAATTACTAGCTTTAATTTACAGAATTGCATATAGTACCTGCATCCATCCATGCTCCAGTACCACTGCTGACAACTGGGAATATTCTGATAGCTTTCTGTAGGAATTTGAGTATGTCTAGATGAAAGGATCACTTCAAAAGTACATGTGCATTCAATTCTAACTGAAATCAATGAGCATTAGCATCTACCTGCCTTGAAAAAGATCGAGGTCATCTTGATCATGAGGCATTTCTTATCATTGAAATAAAAAGGCTATTAATGTGTGGCTTAGGACAGAACCAGCAGGCAGAGTTGCCAGACTTGGCTTTTCTTTGTGTTAACTACAGTGTGCTTTATGGTATTTTGCTTTAGATTAGTACTGTCACTTTATCATTTATTCTTATTACCATTTATTATTACTGTCACTACAAAATTATTGAAATCTTAAAGCATACTGAGTTCATTCATTTATAAGCATAAAAATACTAAATATACCAGTGGCAGAATATTGACTGTGATACTGTTTAACTGTTATGATGCCTGTTTGGTAAATGAGTAATTAAAATAAGCCATTGTGTAATTGGTTGCACCATAATTGGTTTCTGGTTGGTTGTTTTTTGGTTTTTTTTTGACTTAAAAAAATAGAACTAGATTAGAGTAGTGCAGCTGTATTGGAATAGAGAGGGAAAAGAGGGATGTCTCCATGCAAATTCACAAGCAGAGGGAACACTTTTCAACAACTTAAAACCCAGCTGCACAGCTAATTTGCCAAAACATTTTTTTTTTCTTCTAAAAAATAAATAAAAAATACTCAGTTTTACAGCCGTATGTGAACATGTCCCAACTTCTATCTGCCTGGTAGTTTGGATGGGGATGCTACCTTCTCTCTGCTTTTATCTATATAGATGAAGTGGAAAAAAGTCAATCGGAACAAAGATGGAGTGGAAGTCAGTGTGGATCTGTGTAATTCAAGAGGCAGTGCCACAGACGGGAAGGAAAAAGAAACTGCGATGTAGCAGAAGAAAATTGAAGGAAGATGGTTGCAAATATATTTCTAGAGGGTAAGGGGAAAGACACTGAGATTGCTCTTTTTTTTTGGCTTAATGAATAAATCATTTTTGTTTCCTCCCCCCGTATGCACCTGCTGCTTTGAAAAGCCCCTTCCACAACCAACAACTGAACAGCAAATGCTGCACAATGACTCAAATGTTGCTGGAGCCATGCCAGCAAAAATTACCACTCTTCAACCAAGATAAACATCATATTACTTCATTACCCTTTTAAAACATATGCAAATTAAATCCATTACTCTTTTTTCTTACAGAAATGAAGTTCCTTTGGCTGGAATTCAACGGCTCCCTTTGTCATCATTGACCATGAATGGGTGAACTTCATGTAGATGATGCCCATTTCCCATCTTTGAATCAAACATTAATACCATTTGACAGTAATAAATAACATTTATCACAATAGGGATCTACTAATGATTTTCCCACTAAGCTGGCTCATCAGAACCTATCAGCTGACAACTGCATAAATGAGATTAGCATAACAGCTGCCTATGACAAATGTATCTAAATCATTTTAATGCCAGCTAGCTCTTTGATCTCCCTATCACATTGTTGCCAAAACTAAATCCATTTCTTCAGGATACATGTTGTTTATTACAGATACATGTGTATATCCCACACCATTACGGACTCTAGAGCTTTCCATAATTAAAAGAATTAAAACCACCGATTGGATACTGCCACTACAGCGTAAACTTGCAGCACTGCACTTCAGAACAGCATTCCACTGCCTACTCAATCCCCACCTCTCTCCCCAAATTGTAGGATTGAGTGTAGAATCAGTGCGTGTTGCTCTGGCACAAAATACATGTTTTAATGTAAATACATGTATTAACTGCTTTGTGAGCATTAGTTAGAGGCATCATTTTCATACCATTTAAACCAGTTCCCAGTACGATAGGACTTGGTTCCACGCACACGTCAACACGAGTCTTTGTGTGTGTTTGTATGAACGCCAAAGCATCAGCACGAACAACTCGCTGGTAGCGCACTGTGGTGGTGCGCTGGCTGTTATTAAGGGGATGCCTGTGAGACTGTCGTACAAACCCATGACAACAGCCTTCAGACTAAAGCCAATGACAAAAGTGTTCATTACACCTCCACAGCAGCGTTTTTAAAAGCACCTCACTAACTTCCAAATCCTGCCTCAGCACTGCCTAAATTCAGGTTGCCAGTTGCGTAGGGCCTTAAGGATACAGGTGGCTTCTCTGATGTCCAGCACACATAGGAAAAGGTAACACCTGGATGAACTCATGGTGCTTCGGAAGCCAACACAGCACAAGGAAAGAAAAAAAAAAAAAAAAAAAAGACAACACTTAAAAATTAAGTTTTCCCATTTTCCCCAAGGTATATTTTGGGATCTTAAGTTGTAATTTTTAAAAATATTTACCTTCCCCTAACTACTCTGCCTACAGATAAGAAAATACATTTACTTGGATCTGCTGGCATGTAGACATTTCTTAAAAAAAAAAAAAAAAAAAAAAAGTTCCTCCTCCCCTGTTTTGAGCCATTTTGGAGCCACCAATATGTTGAAACCTGACAAAGAATCTCCATTGACCTAAGTTTGGATTACTGGTGACTTCATGCACAGAGTAATTTCAGACATACCTACACTTGAGTGCCCTTGATTTAAAGCCCAACTGTGCACACCTTGCCCGAACTGGGCGCCTTCACACAGCACATTTATTTTGTGGTTCATTGTAGAAATTTGCATGTGTTTTCCCATCTGTGTTTGCAGGCAACTTCTAAACAGAAGTAATCATAGCTATTTATACATAAACCATCTTAATGGCTATTCTGTGAATAAATAGAATGCAAACTAGGTATCTGTGCTGCATTTAAAGTTAAAATAAATACCCATTTACACAACCAACTAAGTAAATTCTGCAACGTGAATCTTTTAACTTCAACTGAAAACCAAACTAGAAATATCGAGTTGCACCAGAGCTCAGTTCTCCTAGAAGCAGTGGAAATTCAGAGTGGAAAAGGTTTCCCTTAGAAATATTAATTTTGAAAAGTTTAAAAGGTTTTGCATAAGCATGGAAAATGCGCCAGTATGAGAACTAATGAGATTGCAGGCTGAGAACTGTTACAGTATTCCAGTTAGTGTGCTCTGTAGTAAATATCTTGTTTTTAATGCTGTTAGATTCACAAGTACTTTGTTCTTTCTTGCATTGCAATTAAAATTCATGGGATGTTTTCTCCACATAATTTTCAAGTCTGCCTGCATTCTCCATATCTTACACAAATTTCTGGCCATTTTTTCTCCATGTGAAATGAACAGAATGCATGGTCTTTTTTTTCCAAGCCTTTTGTTTTCTGAAACAGGCCATTTTTCATGGATGAAACTGAGGTACACACTTTCAGTTTTGACAGCATTTCTTATCATTCCTTCCAGTTAGCATTGTCACCTTTAATTATTTAATTCTGAAGTACAAGGAAGGCTGATTTATATCCACCAAGTATAATTACAGGCAGATGGAGGGCTTGGAAAGTAAAAACACTGAACTGGGGATGTAATAAGTGCCTGTAAGCTTCCTGAGAGAAGTCCTCTGTGCCACCAGCTAAAAACAAAAACCCAAACAATTTAAACTAAATGAATCCAGGCTGTTGTAGGCACTGAGTTAATGAAAGCGAATATAAAACTAATAAAGTGCATTGGTTGTGGTTGCAAGGTAATTTAAAATGTTTTCAAGTACAAATGATGAAATGTGTTTGTATTAATCAAAGTCATCTTCGAATGTGCCCATGGTCAAAAAGGCTTTTTTTCTTCCTTCAAACCTCCACTTCTCTTGAAATCACTTTGACACAAGTCCACTCTGCATTTTGAAGAGAGAAGCGCTTTCTGCAGTTCTTTCATATGGTAATGTACAGCATATTTTCAGCTGCCTTTTTTTAAAGTTTAAACAAATGGAAGGCTTATTAAGAAGATATCATAATTACATGCAGCTATTTTACTAGCTCTTATCTGAAGCAAAAGCAAGCAATTAGTTGAGAACATAAATTCATTCAAGACACTTACTGAACATGAGGGAATAGACCAATGGGAGAAAATAGGCCCATTTTACCTTTTCATCTTCCCCGTAGGAAGACAGCAAATTTCTAGCAAGTTACCACCACCTACAAAATAGCTCATACGCTTGAAAAATTAACTAGGATTTCAGAAGGCTGCAAGATGGTTTAGCAAGTGGCCAAACATACCAAAACTCACCTCAGTAGTCTGGGTTGGAGGACAGTTGCCTGGACAAACAAGAGAGCTGCTGTCGTATTAGACAGGAAAACCAGGACAAACTCAAGCGGGCACTGGTTTGGTTCTCACCACAGAAACTGAAGCCCGCTGCTTTCTTAAGATATCACTTCATTTTCAAATTATGGACCACTGAAAAAGGAATCACTAATACATCAACATAATGAGATTTGTGCTTCATTCTGAATGCAGATACCAAATGGAAAACATTATGAGCACTGTTAATGCTTATTCTATTTGGCTTTCTCTGCTTTTTAAGCATTCAATTCTCTAGAATGCAGATCACCGCCTTCCCCCGCCCCTAACACGTGGCACGTTGCACACGAGTAGCATTAAGCACACGAGCAGTGGTACAGGGCACTCTGGAACCATTTGTGAGTTCAGTTTAAGCACCTACTTAGAAGTGTTAGCACGTAAGGGCAGCCTTCATGCCTAGAGCTGCCACTTGGGTTGTCACAAGGACAGAGTGACACGTACCAGGAGTGGTACGTGTCACTCTGGAGCACCTGCCCATCACAAAGCTTTGTTGGAGAAAACCCCACTGAGAGTACACAGCTGTTGGGGTTTAAGATCCCAGGGACCTGGCCAAGCTGTGACCTCCCAGGGGGTGGCACAAGGCAGGACAGACCAGAGCAGAGGGCACAGCAGTGGGGAGCACAAACTGGGAAGAACAGGTTCCTTGTGTGCTACTTCCAACAGGATGCTGAGGACACCGACATCGCTATTCCCAAGACAGACCTGGGGGCTGGGGGCAGGTGGGCAGCAATGTGCAATTTGACCAGAGCTGGCACGGTCATTCTGGAACCTGCAAGGTCATCCCTCACTGGGTGCCTCTGAACTCAGAGAGAGTTCTTCAGGTTCATCATATAGGAAGCTCAGAGATCTTAATCTTATTACTCCTGGTATTCCAAACTAGACTTAATACATAATGGGTTACTCCCTATCCTGCTTTACTTTTAATATTCCTTTCTGATGAATACAAGTCAATTAAAAATAATTAGAAACAGGCATAGGCAAAGCATCTACTCCTCCCTTTTGGTCAAAGGGGTAACCAAAAAAAAAAGGAAAAACCTTGAAAATGACCTAAGATTCCTCCTACTTGTATTCACACCACATACGTAGAAGTTTCTCACATATTTAAGTCAACACCTTCATGCAAATCCTCTCTCTCTACAAAGACAGATACGATATTTGTGCTGGAATCCGTTAATGTTTTCCAAACTACTAGAAAAACAACTGTTTTTCTAGCAGAAGCATTTGGCAGGCACAAAGGCAGAATAATACTTCATCTTTCTGTAGCTGCCTTCACTTGCAAATCTCAGTAGTATTAATTCATTTTGGAGAAACACTAATGATAGTTTTTTTCCCTCTTGTCATCGATTGGGCTCTGAATATTTCTTTTAATGAATGCGACATAATTCATGCACAGTCACTACTGAACCTAGCAAATTCATAATTAGTGACAATTTTGCACCTGCTGTTATGGGTAGATGCTGTTCTCTTTAATTTAACTTGATACCTTGATTATTCATTGGAAACGGCAGGAGATGCCGATTATCTTACATGTTTCCTGAAAAGAACATAGCAGTTCCAGCTGGATAAATACAGAAAAAAAATGTTTTCAAGAATTTTCCAGCAATCAAGACACCCACCCAGCAGTGTACACATCGGGCCACTGCATTCATGAACATCACCCCAAGGATGACAGTGATATTTCAGATACTTAAAAGTAAATATAATAAATTTGACCACATTTTTAAGCTAAGCTACTAGCTGAAGTTGGAAGCATTACACGTGATTTATGCAAGAGATGATCCTGCTGGAGTGCGTATCTGACTCCAACATCAATCCTACTACAAAGATATCTGAATTTTGACCCACAAATGCCATGGGGTAGCTTGCAAAGTTTTGTGATCACAAGGAGGGATGGATTACAGACCAAAGAACGGAGCACAGTCCTGCTGGATACATGTGTATTCGTAGCTGCATGAATTGCTGCTTCCTTCCTCTCTTCACCCTACAATGCTCAAGTGTTAAGCATATCTGACAGCTGAAGCATGTTTTTGTTCTTTAGACCTAATATATAGAGACTAAGTCTCCCAATAGCCTTAACAGTTCTTCCTGCTAGGAGCCTAAAAGCAGCACTTCCAGAAAGGGGAGGGAAAAGGATTCTTGTGTATGGACACACAGAGCTTAATGTCCCAGAACCAAAATAAATCCTCCACTACCCCTTCAGTAGTTCAGACCCAGCAAGTCAGAGCTCAAAGGTTCTGCACCGGTGCTACAAAGCAGAGCAGTGGATTTGCAGCAGCACCGACGGGCCTGCTTTATCCTGCAGGACTCTGCTCCCAGTGACTAGGCTGGCATATGAGAGGTTGTTATAGCCCAGCCTGGATCAGCTGCAAAATGGTGGTACAGTACGTCACACACGACTCCCCTATTTTTGATTATGCCTTACACTCCAGCATTCAAGGCACCAGAAACCAAACGCAGGCCACTACTAGCTGATGAAATCCCTTTTAATTCCGTTGTCTTTCAAAACAGCATTTACTTCCTTCTAGAAGCAATGAGCACCACACAGCATTAAGCAACCTTTTCCACCCTTGTTTTTTCTTGGGGGCAGGCGGGTCGGTGTTGGCAGCACAGTGCAGGGTGCTATAATGCACGTCATTTCAGTTACTCTTACTGAAAATGTCGTTTTAGTACTTTAAATCATGACCCCTTCCTCAACTGTAACCAAGCAAGAGGGAAAGAGGAAAAAAGCATTTGCAACCTCCTTTATCTGGCTGACAGATGCATAATAAAAAA
Source organism: Heteronetta atricapilla (assembly GCA_011075105.1). Classification (NCBI taxonomy): domain Eukaryota; kingdom Metazoa; phylum Chordata; class Aves; order Anseriformes; family Anatidae; genus Heteronetta; species Heteronetta atricapilla. The sequence continues at coordinate 5,270,372 of CM021741.1, forward strand.
CATGCAAGGAATGAAGTGCTTGCTTGGAAACTGTGCATAATCTTTCAGAGTACAAGTTACATTCGAGATTTGATTTTTCTGGTTGTTCCCTTAAAAAAAAAAAATAAGCTACATCCTCAGTTAATCTTAACCTACTCCAAAATCAAGGCCACTTGATCCTAGCACTGCTAGGATTCTTCTTCCATCTCAGCAGGAGCCATACAGTGTATTCTGACATTGTTTCAGGTGCACCTTTTTGCATCTCCTCCTCTTTGGAGGGATCCCACAGACATTACATTTTTGTTGAAGGATGAAACTCTCACACAAGAGAATTGTGTGTTGTGAATTGGCTCCACAGAGCCAAAAATACAGGACCAAGTAGGTATTTGAAAGCAAATCTGATTATTTTCCTAACGCAGCCTATAAACTTATTAAGTAGTTTAATTGCTCTCTAGATAACTGACATTACAATTACCATAAACTGAGTTCGCATTTGTAGTATTCACAGAAAATGCTATAACTTCATAATTACACAGATATAATGGGAATTAGACAATAAAGAAATGCATACCCAAGCATTCCTCCTAATATCAAAGAATTATGTTTAGGTAGATACAGAACCATCAGCATACATGAGCACACCACTGACTTCCTTTTCAATTATCAATTCTGTGATCTCTAAATTAGGAAGATTACATAATTCTTGAACAGATCAGTGTCAGAGACAAAAAGGGACATTGCTCAGAGCTAGTGTCCTGGTTTCACCTGAGATAATTGTTGTCCTAGCGGCTGGGATGGTGCTGCCTTTTGGGTTTAGGATGAGAATAATGCTGCTGACACACTGGTGGCTTGGTTGTTGCAGAGCAGTGCTCACGCAGAGCCAAGGGCTTGTCTGCTGTTTGGGCTGCCAGCAAGAAGCTGGGGATGCAGGACAAGCTGGGAGGGGACGGAGGGAGGAAACGAAGGCTGTGTGGTGCTGAGCTGCCTGTCAGGTTAAACCACAACAACTAGTAAGCTGGTACCAGGCACTCAATCTAGGCCATTAAATTCCTCTGCTACAATAACTACAAGTCAATCCCTTCTGTCACGATACAGACATATGAAGATGAACTGAATTTGCTCTGAACAACTGTCTCCACCTTGCCTGCAGCTAATGAACACAGGAGAGGTACAGAGGAGTTTCTTCATGTTGGGTGTATTCGTGTAAAACGACATCTGCCCTGTGAGCATCTCGCAGAGTGAGGTTGCATTGGACATGCAAGCTAGGAGCCTGTCAGCTGCTCCTCTTCTTCATCAGCCCCTGCACCAACCAAACCCTCCTGCTGGTCCTGAAGAGAAGCCACAGCATGGGAGTTGCTCTGGTGCATACACATGGATCAATCTAGGCTAAGAACGCCAGACGAACAATCCCCACACATACACTCCCATCTATGAAGACAGTGGTTTCTCCTACAAGAAAGCCATTTCTCTGTCAAGAAAACACAGCTACTACAGTGAGGTATTTCCGACAGTCACCATACCCATTACACTAACTGCTGGAGGATTTTTACCTTTTTGCTCAGAACAGTAGTTTGGATCTTTAGATCCCATAGTTGGAACACAATGAAACTATGCACACATAACACCAGTCTAATACCTACCCTTGACAGCAGGTTGCGCCTGCATGCTGGTTCAGCTTTAGGAACACAAGTGCCACATAAAAAATAAATTTGCATTCTTGAGCATTCAGTTTCAATGGGTGACTATAATGAACACAGACACATTGAATACAAAAGAAAACACTGGAAAATCAAGGACTTGCTCTTTAATCTTCTAATAAATCTATTTTAAAATGTTTTCTGCTGACTCAAGGATTGCTTATGTAGATTAAAATTCAGTTTTAGCATACACCAAAAGAGCCATGAAAATCACATCTTAAATTCTGTTGATACGCCAGGATTTAAGCTCACTATTTCTGATCCAGGCCATAAAAGATTTGAAAGGATTAAGCAGCTCCTCAGGACATGCAGAAAACACCATCTTTGCTGCTGTAATGTAGCCATGAATATGTCCTCATGAGAAATGTTTCTATCCATTTTCAATCATGTAAACACATGTCAATTGTTCAAACCTATGGGAGAAAAACAAGCTGCTTCTCCCCCTTCATCTGTTGTTCAGAAAGTTGCTGCTTTGTCTTTAGAGCTCTGCTGATGCTGCTTTCAGCAAGCCAGAACTCCATTGTTATAGCCTGTCTTTTCATATGCCTCTGGGGACTGAAAGGATGGTGCAGATGGTAAACAAACATGCTTTATCGTCTTTGAGCTCAGACTGAGAAATTCAGATTTGTTTTTCATTTCTGGAGTGCAACTAAGCAAAGAGATCGCTCAGATTTATAATCAAGCTGATTCTCAGTTCTGTGCAACTCTTCTGTTATTGTAGCGTCTAGCATAGATATTTCTCAGACACAAAAACTTGACTGGCAAGTTTTAGCATTTCATTATGTACCTAAATGTCATCAGGCTATTTCATTCTGCTTACGCATTATAAATGTAAGTCAGAACTCTAATGAAATGAATTCATAAAACCTGAAGCTTCACCTCATGTGTACTATTCACATATTGGGCCATGGCGTACGAATATACCTGCATTAGCATGCACCAATTAAGGTCAGAACTTAATGGCAAAACAGGGGTATGCTTCCTTCACTGCATCCTGTAGCCAGCTCTCCACTTGAAACTGCTGATTCCCAACAGAATGCTATTTTCAGTCATATCAGAAATCTAGATTATCTTCAACAGCAATGAAAGAAAATGTTTCAATGCTACCAACAACAACTTTATGCCTATCTGACCAACATAGATCTAAGCAGTAGCACGTAATTAGAAAGAAACAGATTTTGGTGAAGTGCAACATTTTACAGAAAGATATAGCAATGAAACAAGAAAGCACACCATTTATTTAAACTATCATTAGCAGAAGTGTAAGTTATTACTACAACATGCTTGATATTTACTATATGGTATAGCAAGCTCAGAGTCCACAGTCCTAGAATTAAAGCTGCCAGCTTAATCTGGCACATCAGAAATATTAAGACTATGCTAGCTACAAACAGTTAATCACTCAAGCTGTAAACCAAAAATTAACCCTCTGGAGAATAAGTCTACTCCCTGCAGATGTCACCACTTACTTAAGCCAGAATGATAGGATCCATGTATGTCAGACAAACCACTAACCACTGAACAGTTTCCTACTTTCATTAGTCCTCCTGTGAAACATGACGCTTGAAGAGCAAATCTATCTTCACCAGTTGCTATTCTTAGAGAATAAGAGCAACAAGGCTGAAGTCACAATTAATTGTGAATTTATACCATAGTCAATAAGAAAGAACCTGAACATTTTTGTATTATTTTTTTTTACATTACTCAGAAAAAATACCAAAACTTGGAAATAATCATGCTGCTATTTTAGATAAAAATTTAGTATCTCAACTACTCTTAAACCAACTTGAACCACTCAGAGATCTGTACTAGTTCTGTTCTCACCACAGAAGTTCTATCCAGTTCATCTTCCTTTCTCACAAATCGGCCACTGTCATGCAAGGACAGATGCAGCAAATCATGCTGGTATGGATTTCAACTTGAAATTTGCCTTTGGAATTCCATAATTGTGAAACATTGACAAATTTCATACGGAGAAAGATCTAGATCTTTCTGTTTTAGAATGTGAGGAGGACACAGCCATAGCATTTATCCAGCCTACAAACTAAGGGGCATTTGCTGAAAATAAAACTGTATTGTGGATCCAATATACATACTGCTGCATAATGAAATTGCTGTGTGTCTCCTTTAGCCTTCACAGATCAGAAGCAGTCCAGACACCCAGGAGCCTACATACTACAGCTGAAGGTAATTTCTCCAGCTTCTCTCGTTTGCAACAGAATGTTGCATATTTTTCATTACACAGAGGTTCTCCATGAGCCTCTGGAGAGGCTGGTTTTATACACAGTTGCTCACCATCCAAAGCTGATCGTATCACTCGATTCACACAGCTTCTTGCTTCTAAGGACTTTCTCATCCTACCTCCAGGTATTCGAAAGTGTTTTCAGATTTCTAAATGTCTAGAACAAACTCCTTTTATTCAGCTGGGCACTGGAGAACTCTCATGTGAAAAAACAGTAAGGTTTTCACCATATTATTGTTAGCTTTCATCTTCTATTTATCACCATGTCTTCAATTTCATCTCTAAATTACAGAGCTAGGACATTCTGATAGGCACAATTGCTGCTGCTCAGTTTACTACCTCCTGTCAGTCCTTGATTGCTTCATGACTTTTATTCATCACTGCTTCAATTTATTCCTTGTACGGAGTGACCAAAGCCCAGAAAAAAGGAGAAAAAAAGATCAGGAGATTGCTATAGTTAACTCTTCAGGGAGGTAAAGAAAGAAAAACTTGTATAAAAAAAAATCTTCCAGCAGAAGTCATAATAGCTCAGTGAGCAGTATATGCATTTACCAAGTTACTTTTCTAATACATTATTCTGCAAACATTCATCTTCCATCTGGTCCTTTTATAAAACTTACTTTACTTTAAGGCCTAACAGAAATTCTCTGCATTTCTGCCTCTTTATACAAGGGTTGCACTCGCATTAACATGCTTCCAACATGCAACAGAAGCATGCTTGTAACAAATTGCTAAGGGGATTAAAAAAGGGAATCGCTGATTTGTAAGCATTCAGGGATTTTGAATTAATTGGCTTCAGGCAATTTCTAATATATGAGTGGAGAGGTTACCTACTGAAGGCCCTTACTCCTACTCAATTCACTTTGAAATGGAGGGCCTCACGGAGCCCCTCAGTGTATCCAAGGCTTAGGAGCATATCTATAAACACTGCAGAACCTCTTCACCTGGATAACATCTACAAGCCTACAGTTCTACAAAGAGATTTACCAATCCATCACATTCTCAAACACACAAGATTGAAGGGGATCCCAGAAGTGGAAGACATCAGTAGGTGTGACGTTAGCAAGTGCCCCACTGGAAACAGGGGTTCTGCCAGCCAAGGACCATGCACCTACAACCCATCCACCCTGCAGGCCTTGGCCTAGTTGGGCGCACATCCTACCACCAGGGACGCATCACTCTTTCCGCTTCTGGTTTTATATACATGAACATCCACCACATCCGCACACTACCCTCCCATCACAACCACCTTCCTTCCCATCCCATACAAACTATTCACCTTATGCAGGCAGTTTTTTCCTCAGCTTCCTCTCAGACTGCAATGGCCCACTGAAATGTCAGCCTTTGAATCCGTACTCAGAGAACTGTGGAAGGAGCAACTTGCCCTCGAGAGCACCCAGTCAGTTGCCACTCACCCTTGATGCCAACACCAGTACGGCAGCAGGGCGGCTGCGCCGAGTGCCACCTTGCCCATGCAATGTCAAAATTCTCACTTTTCTATACAGAGCCACAGGGCTGAGGCTTGGGTCTGTGTGGTGACTGCATCTGGTGGCACACTAGAAGCTGAAGGGAGCTAGAGGAGGAGAGATCCACAGCTGCGCTTAGGTATCACTGGCAACTCATTAAGAGGAGCCGAGCAATCAGTAGCTTTAACTGAATATTTTGTTGAGATCATGTTGGTAGGATCCAAACTTGAAATCAAAATGCCTTGGGGCAAGTAAGAGGTTTTCTTCAAGTATCACCCTACACATACAGATATGCACTAAAATGACAAACAGAAATGGATATTTCTCTCATAACATAACAATACCAAAATTAAATTATAGCATTTCAAACACACAAGTCTTCCAAAAAACACCCAACTGAGGACCTATAAAACCACCAGCAGAGGCATTCTGGTTTATTTAATCATTTAGGGAGAAGCTTTATTTTCCTCCTCTCCTCCTCCCATTAAGTTCTTCTGTTTAAAGACAACCTTCATATAACAATAATTTCTTGTTCACCGGTACTTACAAAACAAACTTGATTGGATATTTATTTGTACCACTTAATTTCTGAACATGCCTTCTTACCTTAACAGTTGTCAGATGACACAACCAGTAGCCATCTTTAATGTGTTTATGTATAATTTGAGGGAGGTAGGGATAGGTATTATTCTATTACCTGTACCTTATGTTAAGACATGCAGTCTCTACAACTCCATTCTGCCATATTTTGTGTATATCATGCATCTGTTCATACAGGTTCAAAATCCACTAGTACCTCAACATATAAATATTTTTGAAAGTTTTTTGTTTTTTTTTTTTTTTTTTAAGAACTACACTATCTGTTGTAATGCACTTTATACTGAAAGTTAGCTTAGCAGTGTGAGAATACAACCTACTGACAAGGTATATCAATACCACTTTGGAATACAACTCATGATGATAGGCATCACTTATATGGAATCATCCCACAGGCAACATTTTAGAAATCACAATACAGCAATGCACTGCAATAAGCCCAGTTAGAAAAGTGGATCTCTGTATGGAAGGAAGAACACAAGAAGAGGTGGGCAAATCAATACTATTAGTTTTAAGTATGCTCAGTGTTATCTTGTGCTATTACATGATAGATTTGGAAGCTAACATGCAACATAATACACCAATACTTGCTATGTCACTAAACTTAAGTAGAGAGAGAGATAATCTAGTGGAAAAAGCATACCACTCAAATATTGGAGGGCAACTTCTTAAGGGCATGAATAACAAGCACAGTAACAACGAATAGTTTGTGCTGTGGTTTAATTTTGCTTTTAAAATGGTATCACCCTGTGCTGGTAATGATACAGAATATCCCAACAGATCCTCTAGAAGCAGCGACTCGAACAGCTGAAGGAAGAAAACTACACCCTGCCATACTGACTTGGGACAGGTCTGCCTTCTTTACAGAACCAAACAGCATCGCTCCACAAGGTCATCCAAGGTTTTGAAGTATATAGCCCCACTTTTTTTTGAAGTATATAGCCCCAATCATGCTTGATAAGAATGTTCGTGAAATGATTAAAAAAATTTAGATTACACCTGAATACATTTAACATCAGAAGGAACACTAGCTATAATACTAGAATATCTACAGTATCCAATCCATGCATTTATGATGTCTGTTCAGATGTACTTGTTTTGAAGAGTTCCCAATGCTTGCTCACAATTGCCCGATTTCAGGTTAGAACCTGAATAATGTATCTCTAAAGCATTATTAGGATTTAACACTTATTATTTGGACTCTTATTAAAAACAATATTTAAAAGTGCACCTTTTCTATTCCCATACAAGAATTGGTAGCAATTATTTTCTGTCCAGCTTGCCTTTAATGCAAATCTGATGTGTGAAAAAAAGGACAAAGATAACTAGCAGAGGTTATTTTAATAACAAAAAATCATGAAATGATTAACCATTATACATATATTGCAGCATGGGATCATACATAATAGCAGCATGAGAGAACCTGTAATAGCAATATGAGGGCACTGCTCAGGGGTTTAGTGTGTAGAGTGAACAACTGTAATAAAAAAGGTGAAAATCATGGAAAAAAGGCCACAATTATGGATACCTTTTGAAATGGAAGAATAAAGGCTCAGAAAGTGGTATATTTAAGTACTTTTAAATGTGTTTGAAACTTTTATATCCTACTCAAGTCTCAGTTTTTAATGAGACACCACAGATGAAAAGGGGACAGAAATAATTTTGAATGAACAATCAGGGGAGTACTTGAAAATCAGGAACATTTGAGGGGGTTTAGGGAAAAGCATTTAACAGAACTCTTTGCTGCAAAGGTTGAAAATGGTTCTCACTTCTAATATCACTGTTGAAATAGCTGTAATTACATCTATATCTTTCACACAAAACCCATACAAAGAAAGCACTATTGATCTAAAAATCACAATTTAGGTAAAATATATACATCTCACTAGAAATACTTACACAATGTTTTCCTAAAATTCATTTAATATCATAAGAAAGTGCCAGAATTACTCATGGCAATTATACAAGAGATACTGCAATTTCAAATTACAGTGAAATAATGCAGTGCCTATTTATCAATTCAGCCTCAAATGTTGTCCTACTTATGGCTTCATTGAAATTGTAGTTTAGATATTGTATGTGCCCATATTTTTTCTATAGGCATTTCATTTGAAATATGCCTTGCCTTCATTAGAATATAGCAGAGGCATGAAGTGTATAATCTACAATTCATATAAGGCAAAGGGCATCTCAGAAAGATATTTCGATAGCAAATTGAGCTGGAAAAAAGCATTTCAGTTCAATTCATGAAAATGAAGAGATTTCTTTTTAACCTACCTATCTCAGTGTTCCATGAGCAAGATTTAAGAACAGATGGAACATAATTTTACAGATATAACAGCAAACATACCGGTAAAAAAAAAAAAAAAAAAAGCTAGATAGCTAGATTCTCAAATGCTAAGGCATCCAAAATCACCTCTCATTGCATTATCAGCAAATTTTAAAAGACCTGTGCTCTTTGCAGTTGTGCCCCCACTGTAAAATTATGATATCTTAACAAGTTCCAGAGGTCTGTGGAGGAGTTAAGAGTTTAATATCAAAGCTGAAAAGTTTGCTCAGAACATAAGCAGCAATTTCAAGTGGTGACATCCAGCATTATTCATGGTGCCATGAACAACAAAAAATAAAATCAAGTATGAGTGACATAAGAAAAATAGTATTTTACCTCTGGTCAAAAGAAATACTGTTCAACTCGAGTCCGTAAGTAAGATTTCTTCATTTTCCAAAAAGAGCTCATCTTGCAAATTCCCTAAAACTCCAAAACCTGTCAAGTGTAAGTGAAATTCAGTAATATTTCATAAAATAACCCTGTAATGAATTGATCAATTTCTTTCTGTCATTTGTACATCTGTCATCTGTACATTGATTTGCAAATCTCACCTTAAAGACAGGCTGATAAAGGTAATGTCCCCAACTTTTGGGAGTTAACTCATTGCCAGAAAACCTTATGCAAATGTGATGTTGACAACTGCTTCAAAGCAGGGTTCTTCTGCCCCTGACACTGCAAATCCACTTTAACTTGTCACAAAGATCTAATACACTTTGTTCGCCAAATCAATATCTTTGGAACACTTGCTCCTCTCTGAGGTTTAGAAATGAATGCCTAGACCAGTGCAATTTGTTAGAGAGAAAGTTTTGTCTGCTTTTTAGCCAGATCAATATGACTTCGAAGAATAATTTAGTAAATCAATTGTAAATATCTTCTGGATTTGTCTTATTGAAAACTGATTTACTATACGGGCATTTGAAGCATTCTATATTTGTGCCGTATTTAAATTAGACTTTATTTCAGCAGACTGAAATATAGCTGTACATGACTTAGCAAAACACATTCAATGCCTGTTAGAAGTAGGGGTTGTGACTGCAGTGCTCAACCTGCATCTACCGCTCCGTGGTCTTACTGGAGGTTACCTCTTTTCATTGAATGAAGTGGTTAGTTCAATGACTCTGGTTTCATCAGTTACAAGACATTGAAATATATACAGAAGTCTCACTCCCTAACAGTACTACACTGACAGTAAATGTGAAGGCCCTTCTCACAGCCCTTCAAGTACATTTACCCACTCTTACACAAGCACGCACCATGACCTCTGAACTATTCTGACATACTCCTTCCAGAAGCCATTTTTTGGGGGGGTTACAGAGCCTGATAATTAACTTTTTGTGTGCTTCACCATCATGCTGTCCTACAGTCCAGGTATTATGCTTCTAAAGCAACACTAAACCCTGTAGAGTCACTTGTGCTTCATCCCCAAACACCGCACTGCTCCTCTCAGGCCTACAGGTATGTTCAGGCCTACGTTCAGAAGCAATTGATTTTGTTGCTCTGTGGTATGTGCAAGAAATACTGCTAAAATACAGCCTGGAGAGTATTTGGAAGGTTACTGAAAAACAAATCAGCAGAAAAAAAATACAGGAGCTCTGGAAACAATTTTGTGTGTGACTTGAAGTGGAAAGATGTTCTGAATAACACCCCATGGAAGCAGATTGGAAAAAGCATATTAAACAAGGATTAAAAGATAAGAGATTTGAACATGAGTTAGAGCCTGGAACAGAAATACCGAACACAAGTGTAATCCTAGCTCTGCATTATCATGTGGCCTTCATAAAGTCACTTAGCCACTGCCTGGAGCAGCAGCTTTGTGCTCTGGCTTGTCTTCCTCTGTATCAATATCAGTGTTTAAGTTAGACTGAATATGTGCAAAGCACACAGAACACATTTGGTATGTTACTTTCCCAGAGTTTCAAGCAACACGTGATGCCAATTGGAAGAATGTGAGAAAACGTGCAGTCCCAAGAGACTGAGACTTTAAATGCATATTTAGCACTACTATATGCACGACTTATAAAAAACATCCCATGAGGATGAGCTCTATTGAAATTCAAGTCACACTTCATATTAAGTCAGTTTATTGTTTTCCATCTAATAAATGAATTACTTTAACTCAGGAACTGTTTGTACATTGAAATGCTATTTCTTTATGGATTTTTTATCATTATTACTATTTCAAATATAGGTCTGGACAAAGACTATACTGTAGTATTCAATAGCTTTTTCCTTTTTCCATCAAGAACAACAGAGAATGCTAAAGGAAAGGCAGATGCAGAGTTCTTTGAAAGCCTGCAATTGTGTCACTACAAAATTTGTTTTTGCCTCTGTCCTCCAAGCCATGCTTTAATATGAAATTAATTTTATGCCTGTATGATCATGATGTGACATTTTATTCCAACACAGACACCTGCGTAACCTGTGGATAGCTTATGAAAACCAGAGACTTTTTTCTCCCAATGCTGCCAGGTTATTGGAGAAAGATGTACATTTAACTTACACTCATTCTCTTAGAAGAAGCAGCGCAGAATTTGCAGAGTATGATGAGTACTGGAATAGCTTTAGCTCCTCCTACAGCTCCATGATTGTGACACAACCTCCATTAAGACTTGAGGCACTCTCAAGAGCACTGGAAACTCATGGCACAAATACCAGTTCATTAAGAGTCTAATAGGGGTAAGCTTCCCAAATGATGATATTCTTAATAAAAAACTGAATAGTTTAACACATTGCACTAGCTATTCTATGCGTCTTTTTTAGTCTTTCAAGAAAGAAAAAAGCCAAAGGACAAGCTCCATTCCTGTGTAATTTACAAGCTTGGAAACGTGAGCATGCTTTTTCCACCTCTCTTGAAGATGAGATTTCAACCCAACCAGTTTTAATGTATTACAAGAAATACAATTATTTAAATTGTTTTTTCATAAGCTATATCTTCATGAATATATTGATTCATGTTTTATTACCTAAAAATAAACTATAGCTCAAACAGGTGACAGAATAAAGAGTAAGTCATGAAATAAAGGGAGCATCTGCCAGAGGTGCTCCTGGTTCATCAACACAGAATTAAACTACTAAGTTATGTTAAGGGAAACAACTACAACTTAAGTCCAGTACCAACTAAATATAGCATCCAAAGGGACACAGAGGGAATATCCTATCAAGATTGATAAGGATCTAATGGTTTCCACAATATTCTCTGAAGAGGAAACTATTCTCAGTAACATAATTCACGTACAGTAATAATGCCAACAGAAAACAGTATAAAAGCATTTAAGCCTGCAAAAGATTAAAAGATGGTCCTTCTATAAACATCTTTTATAGACTTTCCACCCATCCATCATCAGAGAGATACAACACCAGGCCTATGCATCAGCTCACTGATGGAAAAAGAGTATAACGGTCAGAAATAGAGCATAAGGACACACTACTTTTTTGTTGTATTGGGGGTATAGGGTATGCTTGCTTCAAGATCCAGTAACAATAAAAATATGAAGCTGCAATACGGTACCTTCACTCAAAACATTTCAACTGCAATTGTTGTAACACAAAATGCAGTATCTGACTAGGTAGTGGCAATAGATGTAGCTTTCCCAAACCCGTAGTTTTGCCATACTTCATTCAAATGTACGTACTAAATTGCAGACATGTCACATAGGTAGCTCACCTCTTAAAATTAGAGCTATATAATAATTTAATTATACTGTAAGTCTTACCAGTACGACTAAGTGCAACTTTATTTGGGGGGAAAAAAGGCTTTTGAAATTGTGTTTAAAGTTGCTTGTGAAATACAGCCTTATAATGAAATCCTTCTTGTTCTCATGATATAGAACGCTCTGCCAAGTCAAATGTTTAGAATTATAGCCAACAATTCTATTCTGTTTGTAGTACAGACTTTCTGGCACATGCAATTTTTACTTTAATTATTTTATTCTGGGGAAAAGAGTAGTCAGATTTATTACCGAGGTGGACTCCAAAGGCAATATTATTATAGTTCTAACAGGTAAATAAACCAATACATTTCTTCAAACCATAAAGCAACTAACTGCACTCGGAGAAAATAGATCTGAAGAACTGAAGCAGAAGAGTTCAGAGAGGAGTTACAACCTCATTCTAAGAGCAAAAGGGCTGTATATTACTCAAAGAAAACAGCTGACTTCCTTAATATCTACTCAAGTTCTAGAATACTCCAATAATCTGTATTAGTTAAGATTATATCTGATTTTGTTCAAATATTTTTGTCAACCTTACACTCAGCTTTTATTTATATAACATATATAAAACATAAAACATATATATATGTTTTCAGATATGTTTTCCCTTACTGACGTTGGGGTACAGCCTTAAATGGCTGGCCAAAAGGGTTAAGTTGATCAAAATTATAAATGACAGTAGATATTCCTTAGTAAATTACTTAGTAAAGTAAGGGGGAAGAAGTAGGTAGACTGAGACTTGTAGAGTAAAAATTCTGTAGTTTTATCATACTCATGATTTAGCTGAAATAACAATACAGTATCAGATCACAGAAGACAACATGAAATCTATCTTTCATATGTTTTGACATTTTAATATTTTATACATCAAATTCAAAATACACTCAGGCAGATAAGATGCCATTCTACACATCAGGGAAATGGAGCCATTTCTGTATTGGTATAGCAGCAATTCAGCAGCACACAGTTTTTAGAGCAGGACATTAAGAATTACTGTTATTCATTTCAAATTGCTGCCGATAATTACAGAACTTAATTGCAGAGCTGGAAATACTCCAGATATGAGAGGTGCTAATACCTTTCATCTTACAAAAAAAAAAGTGACATGCTCTAACACTTTTAGTATACTGCCTTCTAGCACTACACTACGGCACAAATTTACAGCCAATTTGAAGAAAAAAGCACGGCACCTTATGACAGTATCATTACCAACAGAGGAAAATTTTCTTTAAAGTCACCCATCTAAGTAGACGGAACATCTACACATTTGAGGGGTAACGGAATTGTGGCCAAGATAGCTGGGTTACAATGCCTTTCTGTCAAAGATAAATAGGTAAACAGAGCCTTAAATAGAGCAAAAAAGTACTACCAACACCACGGAATTACATGCAGCTTCTCATTTGTTTTTGTTGGTCTGATTTTTCAACTGAATTCAGCCCAGATTTCCAAATCACTTGCCATGGTTCAGAAGGCATTGCTGAAAGAAACACACATTGTCAAAAAGAATAGAGCCACACCTCTCATTGCTTGAGCCTGCTCACTGCCTGAGCGATGACCTGAGTAATGCCTTGAGCATTGCTTGGGGTTTCTAGAAATGCATCGAGTTTGACTAAGCTCTTGATTTAATCTGTCTCAGCATACACTGGCAATAGTGAAAACATGATTTAACCACAGATCTCTACCTGCACAACCTATTAATCTAGACAGATCTTCTTTGGATTGACTGTAGTCTGCGTAAAGATCCTTAATCTTAAATATACTTGAGTTTTCATAACAATGAAGAAAAAGCATTTTATTATGATCAAACACTTAACCATTATTTGCAAAATAGTACATCCAATTTCAAGATTGTACCTCAGATTTGCTGTTGCAGTCCTAGCCATGTGATCCCTGCAAAGCTACTCAGCCATGTATAGAAAAAGGAAACACTAGAAATAGGCAACTCAAATGCTCTTTACAACTACTGGTCCTAAAAAAATAAAAAATAAGTTTTTACTTTTTAAAAAGTAAAAACAAGTTAAGATCTCAATTATCAGAAGTCACAAGTCTCCCATGTTTTCTTTAAACTTATTTCATAACTGAGCAGTATCATGCAAATAACAACAATGATGTACTACATAAGTTATGCTCTTGTGATCTGTAATGGCAGTAAATCACTAAAGGGATATTCAGATTAAAAAATAAATTAAAAAAAATAACACCAACACAGACAAAAACACACCAAAAAATGGACTTAATGGTGTTTGGGAATTTTAAACTATTTCATGATGAAGAAAAATGGAGCTTTGTACTTCTGGAAAATTAGTCTTGCACTGAGTTTCTCAAGTAACTATCATATATATATATATATATATATATATATATAATTTAAACAAAGTTACTTATTCCTTTAGTAATAGCATTTCTTTCAAAACAAACAAGGAACTTGAAGAAGAATATAAGAATATCCTAACATTTAGAATAGCTGAATTGTAAACAACATACATTAAAAAAAAATTTAAAAAGATAGCTTTCAAAGTCAAGCCTTTAAATTAGGAAACATCCAAGTTAATGAATATCCTGCCTTATTCAGTGCAGAGAATGGCAGTTTGCTTAATGAGCAGCTCTTCAGTACTTGGTTTCTTTGTCATTGAACCAAAATGACTCCCACTTTATTTATTGCAGTATTCTTGAGGCAGTTAGTTTTTCCACATAATTTTTCTTTAGCATTCATCAGTATTCTCTCCTACATTTTACCAAACATGGATTAGTATTGACTTCTCATACTATTCCCACGAGGTGAGGATCTGGTATTTGACATGAGAATACTATTTGTTGCCACCCAATTCATGTATTACATTTTTTCAGGTACAATTTCACAGAAAAGAGCCTTTCTTACTACATAGCCCTGATTCATCAGAGGAGATGCATGCTGAATGAGGCATACATCTCACAAAAAGGACACAGGATTGTAATAGTCCATGTTACAGAGTCGCACCAACACTCACCAGGGACATCAGCAGGGCTGGAATTCTGCCTGTAGCTTGACAACCAAAAAACCAGCAGTAGCAGAGACATCACAACACAGCTTCAAAGGATAGCAGTGATTCTATTTATTTTTAAAATACTTACACCATTTTTCTACTACTATCCACCTCAAAATTCTTACTTATCTTGCAGTCCCAGTATGGTATTTTTCTCTCATCTCATCTTTCCTGATTCCCATTCTGCTGTTTACTCAAATCTGCCTTCCAGTTCTAATCAGCACTCAATTTGTCATCTACATCCTCAGTCTTTCTAAGACTGTTCTGTTCCCATTCTTACGGCTTTCTCCTTTCTTCCTCAGACTTGTTACTTACATCGTTCCTCCTGTACTGCATTACCACATTTTTTCTTGTGGTTCTGATTACAAGTTTCTGTAGCCTTTAATTTTTAAAATAAAATCGCTAACCTTCAAAACAAGTATGGCTGACAGCACCAAACATAACTTTGTTATTATTAACAGAGAAGCCACAGGTTATGGTGGTTGTAGTTTCTATAGTCACTCCCACCCCAGCAAACTTTGTATTGTTAAGATTGGGTTCTGTGCTCATATATTAGCCAGTTCATTTTGGAAACCACACAGATGATCACAGAACATGGTTTTAACACTTTCACATCGCTTTCCAAAGCATGAGGAGACAAGCTAACTGAGCAGAGACTGGCTTGTACTATTCCCTGTTACTGCAGTCCTGCAAATACAGCTGAGATAATAGACTAGGGCCAAACATCGAACAGCAAAAGATGGTGACTGAAGCCACAGTTAAAAATTAAAGGGCACATACTACTCTAAGTACAGTAAGAAAAACATTAAAACAAAAGCAATTAGGAGTTTCATCTTTCAGATACCGATTGAAATTTATTATACTCTAGCAACGTTTAGGTGGTCTCAGCAACCTTTAAGGAAAACAAATATTACTAGAACTTGCATTTGGACTCGTAATTTTTCTCTAAGTCAAAGAAAATCACAGATGTTGATCTAAGGGCAAACCTAAGCTCTTTGTAGTTCAAACGCAGGTAGGACTAACAGAACAGTATACAATTAAAGGTCAGAATTGGGCACATCACAAGCATTTTTAATTGTTATTAATAGCTAGATTACATCCTAAACTAGTATTGCAACAGGTTATTTAACACTGCTCTGGCAAGCAATTCAGCTAACCTGTTAGTATTATTACATAGAAAGCAAGTTCACAACAATAATAAAGTTATATCTTCATTAACCGTATAATTATTTTTTTTAATAGTGACAGAAAACCGTCATTCTTTTTTTCTCATTCACCATACAGTTGAAAAACTGACTTAGGCAAGACATCAGGTAGTGATGGAAAATGAATGTCAGGATCCTAGTTTCATTTTCAGTTATAAAACATGGAAACTCATCTCTGACAGAGCAGAACAAAATCTAGCCGGGAGAGTAATTTTTCAAACATCTAGCCATAAAAATAGAATGATCAACCATATTTCAAATCCAATCATTAATAATAGAATGATTTTGTTCCCAAAAAGTACAGGTTTTATGAGACTATTTGAGATTTCACAATGAAATCTCTATCAAATAACCGTTTTACCCCATGTACAACATACATATGCTTCCCTGCTTGGCATGCAATTCATTTAGCATTACAAACACATTTCTAAGTGTATAGCCAAGTTTAATGCTACATCAGAAAAGTGTTTCCAGTATTTTCCAGTACACCTTGGGAAATTTATTGCCATTCAGCAACTACATATTCAAAACACAGTGACTGTTGCACACCTCAGCTAGGTAGACAGGTGTAGGTTTATGGAAACATTCTTAGAAACACGGAGCATGCTTTTTTGCTGGTTATTACCATAGAGAAGGAAAGAATGATAATACACAGTTCTACTCTATGTGATTTTTAATGATTTATCTGAAGTTGATATCGTCAACTTTTATACATAATGATGGAGAGGACTGTTCATAACAATTCACTGCAAAGCTAAGAAGATATTTTAAAGAAAACTATTCCATATATCTGTAAAATATGTGCATCTGAATGTGAAGACATTTACAATGAATGGAGGGAGAGGGAAAGAAAACAAAGTGAAAGTTGGAGAGTAGTCTGATCAATGAGCCAAACAGCCACTGAATTTGCTTAGAATAGTAATTATTTTATCATCTAAGCATCCTGCTTCAGCCACATGTTAAAGTCCTACTCTATGGCCAAAGACAGAAGTTGTTTTGTAGGCTCATATTGCTATTAAGGTAATATGCACCGTGTGGGGAGACACTCTGCAGAAAGGCTTGGTGTCATCAATGAGTTAACAAGTTTTGCAGTGGTGTGGTGTGAAAGATAGTGAATTTGAAGTGGCACTTGCCCAAAAGCTGTGTGGTCACATCCTGTGACCCATACAGGATAAAGACAAAGATGTTGTGAGCATATTATTGACACCTAAGTCTGATTTGTCTGAGCAATTCACCTTGAGGCCAGCTGCAGACAGCAAAAAGGAAGCAAGAACCATGAGGTGGAACTGCAATTTCTTTTTGCTGCTTGACAAGGCCTTCCAGGATGACTCAAGCCAATCTGTCTGATCATACACGCCATTCGTATTTGCACATCCAGTCACATTCTTCCTATAAAGCTTCAGAAGAGAAGCCCTGCCTTGTCAAGAGCTGTATCCTGTCTGGCCAACAGAAAGGGAATTATGTTGATCAGGTAGAATCGTAATTAAAAAGATACAATAAAACTCATAGTCCCACATATATTTCTAACTATTGGTTAAAACTGAACAGTAACAGTCATCTCCAAAAGGCCAAAGGAAAAACTGCTCTGGGATTGAATCTGCTATTCCTTTATTTGAGAATAAACGGTCAATATCCGAGCTTCACTGACATCAGTAGAAAAGGTCCTATTGACCTGTGCAGAGCATGGATTTCAGCCAACAAGTCCGATAGCACATTAGGTCCCATTTGTCTTGAAGAACTTCATTGAAAGAATTATCAAAAACAATTAAAGCAGCCTGGCTGAAGTCATGTTAAAGATGCAGCGTGGATGCATCTGACATGTCTGCAAAGCTAGATAAAGGCTTGTGTTCTAGGAACCAAAGCCAGCAGAACTGAGCAATAATATTTTAGAGATAAGAGTGTAATTTGAGTATCAACACTTTCAGGGAAGGAGCAATTAAGAGAAATATCGAAGTGCCTAAAACAGCTTTGTGAATCCTTACGTCAGACTTCTAAACAAGAGAAAGTGGGTTTTACATAGCACAGGAAAGATCAGCTTAGATAGGAAACCAGCTAGTGGGAAGGAAACAAGTGTACTGACATTATCTTAGATATTTGAGTACTGCGCTGGATATTTTTTCAGAAAACTAAGCCATGCTATGCAGTTTAGTGTAGAAAACATTGTGTTCTCCAAAACTGAAACATATCCCACTCTTTTTAACTGTCATAATTTTATGTTTGAATGACTATGTGGCAGTTACTTATAGGAAATTATACACTTTTCTCAAAGCATTTCTCATAAAAGTATGCCTAGCTGAGTACTGGCACAAAAAAAGAGGGATAAAAATTAAGTCAATTGAATTACAGACTGCAATTTATTCAAAACAGATACCGTACACCTTTCCTGGACTTGTCCCCAACAACAACAACAGATTGCTTTCAGTTTTTCTAACTTGCTGGTTTTGTTTTATTTTGAACAGATTAAGCAGCTTTATCACCCCAAAAAGAGCATGCTGATCTCTTCACTACCTAAAAATAAAAACTTACATATAGAAATGCATTATTGTGGCAGTTTGTGTAAGAAGCAAAAGACTTTATTGCTTCAAAAGTTCATGCAGTTATTTGTGCGATCTCGGTGGAAACAGGCTGAGCTTTTAATGACTAAAGACAAAATTAAGTTCTAACTTTCTATTGAACTAAGCAGCTTACCTTAACATATCAAACTATGCAATTTCTTAGACAATTCATCACAGGCATACTGTGGGGTCCAACAAGTCTCAAGTAAGGCAATTTCTACCAATTACAACATGCATGTACTAAAAAAAAAAAAAAAAAAAAAGGCGAAGTTGCTGAATGCTGGAAACAGTTTACCAGAATATCAAAAAAGTTAAATGTGATGTGTTACAAAAGCAAAAAGAAAAGGATTCCATTATGTCACTACCAAACTTCTCTAAATATTTCTATCACTGCAGTTAGCGCTCTTTCTCTGGTTGACAAGTTATGCTCCAAGCCACTGTTACTACAGTAGCTGAATTTTCCACTGAAAAGATCTCTCGTGGTTCCTGAACATGCTTTTCTAAATTCTGAGTACTAACTGGTTAAGAAAGTAAGAAGAGCATTCTTAGAAACTGTAGTTGCTTATTTAAGTATTCTTTTCTACTTGTCTATGAGCATGCTCAAATGAAGATATTATACTCTAGTTATATTAAAGCCTGCAACTATATCATTTACCTACAGCAATTTATTCAAGGTTTCATCATCGTGCTGCTTTGAAGCTGAAAATGAAAGAGTTTACATTTAATGAAGACCATCTGAAGTGTCCCCATTGCAGCTGCAGGCTCTGTAGAAACTGTAGTGCAGGAGGCAATATGCTGTATTGTAATGCAGATTTGCTTAAGAGTGCATCTGCAGCAACAAGATCATTTCCCATGGTCTTCACTGTATTTCTTCTATTATTCATAGAACACAATGTAAATGAAGCTATAAATTTTAGCACATACTAAATGTAGAAAGATAATGGAAATTGTGAATTATGAATGAATCACTGTTATTGTGATTCCTCAAGGATTCTGATGTAGACGATTATATGCAAAGACACTGTAGCTAGATTTCTTTATATTGATCTTGAAAAATGATTTTAAGAATATTATAATTAATATACAGAATTCAGATATTTGTTTTTCATGACAATGCTAAATACAACTAACCGTCAAAGGCAATTACATATCAATGCTACCTAGGGGCAGGCAAGCATACTTGTATTTAGGATTACTGAATTGGGAAGAGAAAGATAATAGCTTGCAAAAATGTGTTTCCCAGCTACCCACATGTGTTCTTTCACATTTAAATAAGCCACAGGCAAAGTTTATGGCGTATTTTGTAGCGAGCACATTCATATGCCAAGTAATAAGCAGTAAGATAGGGGCATTTTTGTAAAGGGTGGCTGGAAGTAGTTTCTTTAAATGGAAAAAATATTCTTCTGCAAATTACACAAACAAGCAACCTACCAATATGAATCTATTTGCCATATTTATCACGATAGCAAGAGGTATTAATTATTATTCTTACCCATTAAGAACAGTTCTGTTTGTGATATGACCAAATTCAAGAGCTGTTTTGATCCAAACATGTTTGGAAATTAGTAAAATTATTCACTAAAATTGCTCTAGCTATAATCAACATCATCAAAACACTTGCAAAACCTTAGGGCAAGTCTGGATTGCACCAGATATAAACAGTAGCAGATGCATATTAAAATGGATTGGATCCTCAATTTCTCATCCATTTCTGAATCTCTGGAACCTGGATCATTTCTCAGAACAACCTTTGCTCTATTTGTAACTACAGAGCAATTGACTGACTGCCATCTAAGTAAACTTGTTGACTTAAATACAATTATTCATCTAGGAAAGGGATAAACAAGACATTTCTTAACAATTTATTACTGCATGTGCCTGTGATCTATACCAAACATCTGCACTGTTTTGTGCATTTTTGGGTCACAGACTTCAGTTACCAGGCAATGCAGGCACCTCACATATTCCTGAATTCATTAGCTAAGTATTAAGGGCCTCTGAGTCCTTGTCCATTCTTCCACATTTGAATCCGCACACAGAAGTCAACTCTGAAGAGAAGGAAGGGATAATCATGGAATCTGTGCACCTCTTTATACTCAGCACAGACTCTTTAAATTCAGGCCAGCATGTAAAAAGGCTTTGACACGTTCTCTCTGCTATGGAAAAAAGTAAGATATGAAATAACGACAGCATGAAAAATGAGTTTTGCATTAAAATTTTTACCATATTACTTAAGGTTTTTCATATTACTTAACGTTTTAATTTGTAGAAAAAGCCAGTTTCACTGTTCTGTTGCATAGCAATTTTGGCTGCTCCCAGCAGTATTAAATCTAATGATCTATTCTTCACTTTTCTTCACTATTGACCAGCGGAGCTGTAGGACTCTATCAACCTGCAACATGCCCGTGATGGTCCCCAGCTTCTGACAGCCTGACTGCTGTAAGGTCCAAGACCAAGGGCCAACTCCAACTGACCGGGACAGAAGGGGACACACAGCACGAGGAGTTGGTATCACCACTGCTCTGTCGAGGATGTTGGCTCACTCCAGTGGACATGCATTCAAATCTGTAGACAGTTGATGGGCCTTTGCTGTTGCTGTTAGCACACATGGATCTCCTAGAAACCCCTAAACACCCTTCCCATTCTGGAAGGTCTTAAAAATGTGTCACAGCATCTGTCAGAGCTAAAACTGCTGAGTGAGCCAGGCAGACAGGTTGCAGGCCCAGCCTCCATGAGCTCAGCACCACAGGGCTCCCCTCGAGCCAACTGCCCCCCGTCCTGGAAGCCACATTCTCTCCTGGAAGGTGGGGCCACCATCACAGCTCTCCTGCACAAGGCCCCTACAGCCTGTACAGTTCAGAAACCTAGTATACTAAAGAAAATTAAATGATTGCTTCCAAAGCATCTTTGGTATCTTTTAATCAATTAGAGGGGAAGAACTTCAGGAGCCAAACAAGAGCAGCAGTAATTCTTCACTATTTCCTGCCCATGGCATTCATTACAGTGATAGAGGAAATGACTACATAGAACATGGATTATGTATCACTGTATAAACATGTCCTTTGATCTGGTAGAGGCATTACATTACTTCACATACATTACATACATCAGCTTTCAGAAGTAACGTTTAAAAAAAATATATGTTTACTTGCAAGGGCTTTTCTGAAGTTAAACTGGGATGAATAGGCAATTAAAGTTCAGAAACAGATGTAATTAAAAACACTTTCAAGTAGTTTTGTACATGGTTAAGTGATTCTCACCATATGAACTTTAAAACTGTTGTGCATAATAAAGAGAATAACTCTGGAAGCACATGGTTTCTTGTCTCTATCAGTCAGGGGGGTTGTTAATGCCTGTCCTGATGGCACAGTCGTTTGTGTTTTCTTTTTGATTGTTTTTGTCCTCATCACCAGATGTATCAGGATTTAGAGAAACACTTAACCACATTTCAAAAAAGCACCTGAAGTTTTTATGAAGTCAATTCTATACTAATGCTATTCAAAAATCAAAATTCTAGGACCAAACGGCAAGCTTAGTTTTGGTTCTGAAGTGACAGTCAACTCAAGAGCAGGCTAGACCAAATCCTCAAACCCAGACACTGTTTAGCTCTAGCAAAACTTATTTTCTACCAATTCTGTTGTTCATGTTATTCGGTGTAACTTATCAACAGCAAGCTTCAACATGTATACCAGGCTTCAATTACAGATTGATAGGAAGACAAAAGTGTCTGCAGATTTTTATTTCATTTAAGTTCAACAGATTCTTTGTGTTATTTTCTTTCCACTCAGTA
Source organism: Heteronetta atricapilla (assembly GCA_011075105.1). Lineage (NCBI taxonomy): Eukaryota > Metazoa > Chordata > Aves > Anseriformes > Anatidae > Heteronetta > Heteronetta atricapilla. Next base: position 5,292,965 of record CM021741.1, read on the forward strand.
TGAAAAGACATACTTGATTTTATTTTTATATATAAAAAAAATCACAACAACAACATCAAGTATGAAGTTGGTTGCTACCACTTTTTGAACTTTTCCTTCCCAAAGTCAACTTATGAAGACAGAGGAAAAATTTTTAAAGAATTGAAGCGAGGTTACTTATTTGAAGTTGAAGCCCTGTTGTCAAAAACATTCTCTGATAACATCATGATTGATAATGATCACACACCATTTGTCTTGAAGTCAGGTAAATGAAATGCCTCAGAGGAAACCCAAGAGTTACACACCTCTAGTGAGTTCAGTCACCAGGAGGACACGACACACTGGGTGAAGTCCTGGTCATCAAGTATTAACAGTTAGTTGTTCAGAGTACAGCTTCTGAAGGAATCCAATATTAGGATTTCATTATTGTATATTTCAATGTCTTTAAATTGCTCTCCTGAGAAAAACATTAAAGATAATGGTCTCCAGAAGCCTCTGTGTTACGCACTACCTTTTCTGGTAGTTTACGAGGAAGCCAAACAACAAAAAGAAGTTGATACGTCAAAGATAATATGACACAGCAATGACTGGGAGCAGAACTACCTCCTGATTAACAAGTTACTTGCCATCTGTTGAGCTAAAGTGTGAAATTAAAAAAAAGTCCTGTGCTTCCAATGGTGCTTCAAAACTAAGCCTCTGCTCCAACAGTAACCTGTATTTTATAAATCTAACTATACGTATTTACAAATAGTGAGTCACAAACAAAAAGTTTAGTTTTTCAAGGCAGATACCCATTTGCACCCCAATACGTCTTAAAGTAGGTGTCTTTTGACCAGTTAAAAAATAAAAACAAAAAAGGAAGTATTAGAACAGAGCTGCTGTTACCAGAACTTCATTTTATAGCATCCTCAAATTTAAATTACACCACATACTGCTGTAAAAACATTGTTCTATTACTAACATTCTCAGTGTGCTTTTGTTTTATGTATTTTGCCATTTGTCCATAGAAATCCGTTTTGGAAAACATATTGGCAGACTTGTAAAAAGTGATTCATGGTACCATTTAAGTACTTATCACTTGCTATTCGTTATTGCAGCTACGTGATTCTTATGGGCTACAAACCACTAAGCATCTCAGCACAGCAAACTTTTTTTAGTTTAGGGCATGTTGTTATTTTTCAGACAAAACATTTTTTACTGGCTTGTTTATTAATATAGCCAAGTACATCTACAAATGATCTCCTAATTCCTCTTCATTCATCAGCATAACAAACCCTGAGGTATTAATCTTGAAAAAAATACATCCAAATAAACTTTAAGCATGAAAGTAGCTTCCAATTTTCTCTAGAGACATGTAGAACTGTATAATATTTTTTCTTTCACAATTCGAAGTGATAGTTTTTACTACAAATTTGTACAGCTAGCAAAATAAGCCTTTGTGTTTTTTGTTGTTGTTGTTTTTGAAATAACCCTTCCCTAGGCCCCAGCTCTGTATAGCAGTAATTTTGCTTTTTCTGCCCGTAACAAGTAGTTTCATAACATCCCACTCCTCTTCAAACTTTTCCTTATTTTTATGCATGGGTCACAGTAGCTAGAACAGGACAATCAGTGCTTTTCTACCAGATGAACTCCATAGACTACCACCACTAACTAGCAAGGCAGCCACCAGACAGCAGACCCCTAGTATAACAGCCTTCAAAGCTGCAAACAGAATTATTAGAAAGTAATTGCTACACATGCAAAGTTCAGAATTCAATATTAAAAAGGCTGACCAAGTGCAAAACAAAGGTTCTCAAGTACTTCCAAGTCTAATGACATGTACAAATTGATAGCACCTCAACACACCACAAGTCACTGTTAAAAATCTTATTAAAATCATATTAAAAAATCTCATTAAAAATTATATTAAAATCTTTCTTCTGAGCAATCACACTCAGAACGCTCTACAGAACCCTCTGAAAATACATACCTGCTCTGTCAAACACAGGTACCAAAGTTTTTTAAAAAAGTGAAACCTCCCTGATGAGGACCCTGCACACTAGAATCAGAGATAGATGACATTTGGCTTCTGTTGGAATGACACAGGTTAATTCAAATAATTAAGTGTGATGGTCTGCTATCATTTGAAACTAACATCAGCGAGACATTAGAAGACACCTGCAACTGTACTTGCAAGAAAATCAGTTTGGTTTATGGGAAAATAAGCTTTTTACTTACAAAACTGATGGCTAAAATCTCCCTCTAATTTTTTCATGCATGTGTCATGCATGCAATAAGTTCTACGAACAAACATTTCAAAGCCTATTTGAGGTTGCTGAGTTAGAACAAACTAAACTAGCATGCTGTTTACAAATCATCTACTTAAAAGCAAAGTAATGATTAGTTAGGGGCATCATAAATCACTCACAAATGTTATACCGATGAAGCGTAAACATACATATCACGAAAGCAAACTGAGAAACATAACCTGGAATTTGAAAAGCTTTTTGTTTTTTCCATTTAAACATTACTTTTCACATTAATAGCTAATAAAAATATTAAAATAAGCAGTAATAACAGTCACCAGCTAACAGTTTTAATAATTTTACCTGGGGGCAGCCACTGAAAGCCCCTGTCAATCAAGCACATCGCCTGGTTTGTACCAGCAGCCACGCCACCTCTAACCCCTTTCTTCTGTGCACAGGATAAAGGACAACCATAACTTACATAAATACCTTAAATTGAACTGCTTTTTCATCAAATGCAAATTGAGTTTTCAAATATATTAAAAACTAGAAAGTTTGGATGAAGAGTGACAAGACAGTTTTCAAAAAAATACAGGGGCAAAAAGAAATGAGAAGTAAGAGAAAACTGCTAAGACACAGCAAGTATTTCTAACAGCATGCAATAGAAACCAGTTTTTAAATCTTTCTTTGTCTGTGATAAGTCTTCAAAGCTTCTGTTTTGAAGCCAAATAAAACCCCAATCTAGCACTAAAACAGAATAACAAAAATTAGGACACAAGTCTAAATGCACAGAAGGAGTTTGTTTTGTTTAAAGCAAAAGAACACAAATCATCCAATTAATTTCTCATGTTGGACAGAAGCAGTGCTGCAAGGGGCCTCAATGTACTTAGGTATTTTAGCAGGTGAGCAAGTGTAACTGTGCACATGATAAAAAATTCTGTGCAACAAAAGCATCTGAAAAATGATGTCCCACATTCCCACACATTTTAAACTCAAAATCAAAAAAAAAAAAAAAAAAGGAAGTTATCATATAAAGTTCTGGTACCCAGGCTTTGTTACATTTCAAGTTGGAAGAGGAATACTGAGAAGAGATGATGAATCACTGTTCAGAAGCCTAGATCTGAGGATGAGGATTTAAATATCCTTTCCAAAAGGGATCATTGTCCTGACTTTTTTTTTTTTTAATTAAAAACATTAAGCAAATAAGCTATATCATTTAACTATTTCCTTTATAATTTTGGGGTGGAACTTTTAAGTAAATGTATCTGCAAAGGTGCGTTCATTCTCAGACTACCCTAAAATTTATTGTTACCCTGCTGATTTGATCAATTCATTTTTTTAAAATCAATACAACATGAACCTCACTTTGACTTCAATACTTCTTGACTTATTTTCAGTTACACTAACTAAACTTTGGTTTTGTGATTTTTTTCCAATGCTGAACATACTACAGCAGAGTCAGGTAGTGTGGCTTACTTATTTTTCCCTTAAGCAGTCAGAATCTAGATACTTGAGGATCCAAGTGGAATTAACCAGTCAGTCCAAACCTGTTCACCTTTATTAGCCTTTCGCTCTCATTTAAATAGAATCCACTGAGAATTTTAACTACAATTAGTGTTTACACTTACAGTGGAGGGACTTACAAATCATACCCTTCTAGTCCACAGATGTGTTACATGATAGTAGCAGCATACACACTGAATGTATAAACAGGAAAAATTGTTCCTTCAAATGCAGCTCGGTGTTTGTATCTTGTGATCTCTGGACCTGATTCATGTCTTATCCTGTAGTTGATGAAATTGCAAACTGAGAACATGAGTTATGCAAGAAAAAGGTACCATAGGGAAAACAAGATTTAAAAGCAACTCAAAAATCATGCAAGTACTATGAAATTCAGAATTTGGTTAAGATTTAGATTTGGTTATATTCTATGCAAGGATATCTTCCTTTGGGGAAAAATCCACATCTGCACAGAGGTGGACCCCCCTTCCTGTTCAGTGTACGTCTTCAATAAACCTCATTCCCCTGACTTCAGCAAAGGCAGTTTAGCAATAGGAAGTTCATGTAGAGCCATTGCCCCACAAGACTACAAGAGTTAACATACTTTAGGTGACATCCTGCACAATCAGCATTAAAACATCCAAAACCTCACAGGTTGTTCTATAGTAAGGCACCAGACCTTTTCCCCATCCGTAACTCTCACATCCAACTTCTTGCTTAATAGTTGCTGTCTCTGGATTGCTACTCACTGCTTGACTCATTTCTCATCCCAGCTCTATTGTTGGCTTTCCTAGCAGTTGCTCCGATGCGTTTTTTAGAAGTAACACACAGCAGAAAATCTGCCTGTGATGTGGAAACTACAATCTCTAAAGAATCCAAACAAAAAATACTTAGGCACCTTCACTATTTTTGTATAAATGTAAAATAGCAGTATCTTGAGATCCTCTAGCTCATCAACCATTGCAGGATGACTGAGTGGCTGTTAGAGAACTTCAAGAACACCTTGACACCTTGTTAAAAGCTTCTGATTTGCTGCTTTGGAAACAAATGGCTTGCTTTATAAAGGTTTACAGCTTCATCCTTCTGCATCCTATACGGAGCGGCTACAAGTCTATGCTATCGTACCATCCAATGTATACTTTGTGAAAATAATTTTCCACTTCAGCTGGTTTTAAACCAAATCCCAAAGGTATTCTAATATATCTGAGTCAAAGTATGATTTTTTGCAGTGTTACTCACTGCTGACAAATTACTTAACTGGGAAGATTAGAAGAAAACACTTCATCTCCATTCTCCAGTCTTCCCATTCCTAGAAGGGTTGTCAGGCTAAGAAATAACTATGGGGAGCCCCCTGTTAAAATGCTAGCAGTGATAATACACATTAATTTTCTCCACTGTCTCATGAGTGTCTTCATGCCGAGAAGAGAATCGTAGCTTACATATTGATGAGAACAGCATAAAGATACTTCCCTGTAGCTTTACATGGGCAGTATACAAGAATAGGACCGCAGGGTTCCCCAACTCTCACCTGAAGTTTCTGTACAGAAAGGGACACATTTATAACCCCCTACTGCTACAAAGAAGAAAATAATCTGTTCTCCGTGCCCACCATGAACAGGACTAGTAATGGGTTTAAATTACAAGGAGAAAGCTTCAGTTTAAATGTGAACAAAACCCCTTCTATTAGCGAAGACTAGAAGGGATTGCCTGTGGAGACTGCAGAGTCTCTATCATTTCTAATCTCTAGGAGTAGCTTCGACAAACATCTGTCCTAAATCTTGAGCTTTGAACTGTCCAATACATTTAGCATGGCAAGGTTCCAAATAAGCTCTCCAAGCTGATGAGCTCTCCTGCAGTTTACATATGCAATGCTATTCAAGCTATATTAAAAGCTACTTCGCAGCAGGTACAATATTAAAATCTGAATTTTATTTTATTCTCATCCCTGAAGGAATGTGAAATACATTAAAATAGTGTTGTGGGCTTGATTAAAACCAAGCAAAGATCCATCATCACTTTAACTTCCAAAACTTTACCTATGAACTCAGTAGCGATGAGTTGTACCTACGAGCTCCATACACTGAGGAATACTTTGCCATCAGTTCACAAAAGCTAAGTTTGACCAACAATAGCATCATAATTGTTATGTGACCACTACATTGAATAGTCACCAAATAAACACATTAGTAAGAGAACAAAGCAAGATGAATTTATTAATCTTTATTTTGAGATTACGTGGGGAAACTGACTAAAACACACAACATTTTTTAAAATGAAAGTGAAGGAAGGGTACGTGAAAGTAGCTTAACTACTTGATTAACATATAGATGCTGTTGTTTATCCCTGTAGTCTAGTGCAATAGCAGAAACACACCCAAAAATCTCAAGTACAACACAGAACCCTTCCAGAGGGCATGCATTTGATTTACCACCATGTGTCACCACAAAGACTTTCTGGAGTCGGATATTTAGCAATTCCTTTATAAATATTACTAGACAACAGCGTTGGAGTACAGTGACCATTAAGATCTTGATCAAAAATTCCTTATTAAAATTACAATGTTTAATACAGTAAATTATTTTTATTTTCCTAACAGACAAAAGAGCTAAATTTTTTGCAGAGTACCTGAGGACAGCCCTCCACAGCTGAAGCCAGTTTTGTAATCGACCAACTATTGGCTACTTTGCACTCTGTCAGCTGAAAGAAGCACAAATACAGGAATTTCAGAGTGCAAAAAGTAAACGCTTGTGTTCAGGTAGACTCGCTACAAGACTTGTTAACGTGGGGACTGTTAACAGGTTGTTCCATTTGGTCCATCCGTTGTACTCAAGGTTCATTAAATTTGGGGAGGAGAAAAACAGAGTGAGGGCCATCTTCTAGCATCATATGCTTGGTACCAGGCAGACATAAGGGACAGGAGAGAACCATCTTGTTCTGGGTAATTCAGAACTGCAAGCACCCTCAAAAATCAAACAGCGTTTTCCCTTTGAAGCACAGGGCTACTTTTATGGACTTTTCACTTAGGAAGTTAACAGGATTGGTCAAAAATCCACAGATGTGCCTTTATCAGAATCAATCCATCATGTCTGAGCTCCCAGACACACAGGATCGCATTCTCGTCCTTTCTATTGAAATTATATTTGCTATCAATTTTAAATGGTGAACCAATTCTGTTCAATGATGAATGAATCATCACTGCAGATACCAACAGCACAAATAAATTACAGTCTACTGCATTGTATCCTTTTGGGAAAGCTGCCATCATTCTTAGTACAGAAAGCTCATGTGTTGTAAAATTATTTCTATCTTAGTTGTTACACAATATTTGAAATGTCCTTTTTCCTCAAATGGGCTTTTTCCCCAGCTATGTTCTAGACGCAGCTCTCACTTTGCATTTAAGCAGGGTTTCAGGTGAATTAAAAAGGACAGATATGGCAGCCCTAAAGTAATATATGAAAGTCTTATTGTATTAGTCATTTTTCCTGTCATTTTGTATTAGTGTCATATTAGTCTAATGCAATACTAACATGATACTGAAATGTTAGCATATTACAGATTACTCAGTGTGTCAAGTTTGAGTCTGATCATATTACTTTGCTGTGTGTATTTCAGTGATGAAACCCTTCCCTCCCACCCCCTGAAACTGTGCAGGACTAACAGAAAACATAAGGCACAGACAGTGCAGCAGTCTCAGGCTTGTATAATAGGTATTAACATCTCCTGTGCCAAATGAAAGGACCTAAGACAAATGACAATATTGATTCAGTCCAGGCATTTGTTAATACAAGTAAGGTTTTCCTTTTCTCTTTAAAGTGATTTCAAGTCTTCCTGTACAAACTGAAGAATTACAAAAGTAACAGCATTTGGAAACATTCCATGATAGGGGAAATCCACTAGAAAGGTAAAAGCATTAGATATCCTCTGAGTCTTCTTCACAGTTACCCAGGAACTGCAAGATTTGGTATTAAAACCTTCATACAGTTTTCTCTGAGTATATTTTATTCCAGTGACCTAGCATCAAGTATGAAGTCAAATGCATAACTAAACCCAAAAGATGCAACTGGGTTTTCTTGGTCATGTCCTGGATAATCATCATATTCAAGTAATAGTTTGTAAACAAAAGCAGAACAGAAAAAACAATCAATCCATATTACTGTTCTCTTTGGCGGTAAGCATTAAAACCCTGTTCTTGGAACTTGTATTTGAATGATTCAAGCCCCAAACACAGGTAGGAATGCAGGGGATGACCACAATAGCTGGTGACAGCTATCATAATGTGTGACATTTCCTCTTCAGAGGAATAGGTGCAGTCAGTGTTTGTTTCAGAAGTCCAGATCCCTTGTTCATTTACATAACTGAAACACTTCAAATAATTAAGTAACATCTAAAAAGATTTTAATAGATACCTTATTGGAAACAAACACAGCACACAAGAAAAACAGACAAAAGCTGCTTCTTAAAGGTCTTAATTAGGCTTGGTGGGCATTCACAACTTTGAAATACCTTTATTTTTAAAATTGCATTCTATAGGGAAGTATTCAAAAATAAATCACCAGTTTCTTGTCTACATTTAACTAGATGTTGCAGTGGAGCATTTTTTCATCTGTTAAAGGTTTAACATGCATACCACACTCACCTCTGCTCAACTATAGAATGATATCAAGAGAGCTGCTCTCTTTGGATTGTATTAGAGCAGCGTAAGCTGCAAAGTGACTCCTGCCATCAAATACTATCATTTTTATCTCACGTACAAAACATGCATGTGTTTGTATACACACAAGAATTTTCCTCTCATTCATGTCTTTAATCTCCTAGATATCCCAGGCACAGGTGGGCTTTTGTACAAAAAGACATGGTTTGTAACTACAGAGTACAAGAAAACATGACAGAACTGTGCTATTGAGTCTTTAGAGTTTTAAGTGATTTTAGACAGCCTATATTTTCTGCAAGGATCAGAAAAGAAAGTTTCAGCCTAGGTCTATGGCTTTAAGTCAAAACTCAAAATATTAGGTTTATATATAATCAAACACTACAGGAAGCTAGACTACCAGTTTAATGTCATTTCACTGTTCTTTCAGAACTCTAAGCATATGATTTGATGAGCAGAGTTGTATTGAATTTGGATAAATATTTAAAGCTTTTCAGAGTCCTGTGTAAAATCCAATAAACACATATTTGATCAAACTGCCATCTGCTGGGTATTCCTGGGATTTAAGTGGTTTGGTTGAACACACACTTCTGGGTCTGAAAATACCCTAACAAGAGCTACGAGAAAATCTTTCCATTTCCATCACATGTTTTTAGCAGTTAGGTTTACAATAAGTAACTGCACTCGCTCCAGCAGAAATGCTGTCAGCAGCAGCCCCACAGGACTGGGCCATGCCACTGATGTCCTGTGTCCCTGCGTGACCTGCTCACCTTGCCCCCACGAACTCTTACACGCAGCTTGCTATGCCCACCTCGGTTTGCAGTCACTTCTGCAGCCCCTCAGCAGAAAAGGGCACGCAACAAAATTCACGTGGCCTGGAGCAAATATATCCAGTAACAGCACAGCTTAGTAGAGGTGCTGACTGCCAGGTGAGGAAGACGGGAAAAAAAATAAAAAACAACCAAATGCACAATGGTAAGAGAAACATGAAAGACTAATTAAGGAGTAAAGTCAAATTATTTCAACTACCTAGATAAAAAGGGCCATCTGTAACAGAGGAGCAAGAATGCCTTTTCCAGGCCATCAAAAAAATATTTCTCCTTTGAAGCGTCCAAGGTTGTAGCTATCAAAAAGCAAGGCTATCTTGATAGTGTGCTAGACAGATTTAATAACTGGGGTCAAATGTGCAAACAGAGTGCTCCCAGAAAGCTCTAATTACAACTAACGGTTGTATGCTCAACTGTTAAGTGAGGTTTCAAATTCAAACGGCCTTGAAGGTGTAAGAAAAATAACTAAAATCTTCAGGCTTAAAAAATAAATAAATAAATAACAAAGGGAAGCACACAGCAAAGAAACACCTGTTGTATTCATTGTATTCATCTTCCAACACTCCTTCTGCAGAGAGGGCAAAGTAAAACTATAAAATACAAAGAGCCATCAACCGAGCTGATCTGACAGGCCGCTCCAGAGGGGCTCATTGCCAGGTTTCTTACAACTTCTCCAAAGCATTTTAGTCTAGGCACTCAGGCTTGCCTATCTCACAACCCCAGTATTTCACCAGCTGTTTCTTTCCTCGAGTCCCTGATTACATTTTAAATATCCTAAATCACCTTTCTCAACACCCATTTCCAGCACATTCAGGAGCTCCAGGTACTACAATTATCACTGAACAAAAAGAATTTCTCTAGGGCAGGAGGAGATGATGGTGCATTGCTACATAAAGAGTTGCTCCATCTAGCTGGCAGATCAGAGTTTAAGAAGGTACATTATGCACCTAAGCATGCAAAAAGCTTCATGGAAAAAACACACAGCTAGCCATGGTAACTGATGCTTGGGATCTTCCAGAAGGCAGGACATCTGCCAAGAGGAAGCACGAAGGATGGAATACTTGTGACAGGACAATGCTGAAAGACAACTGTCTACAGGAGGTTTTTTGCTTTAAGAATACACTGCAAATTAACTCTTTTCAATCTACTGTATGGTTCCCTTTGGGGTTTGCATGAGTTACTAGGAAGACATGTGATCTTCCTCACTTGAACACTTACAGAAAGTTTACATTATTTAAAAACTCACTGGGATAACAGGGTGGAGGGGAAGACTTCTAACTTTTGAGGTTTTTCAGAAGGCTAACCTACCATATCAAAAAGGAAGTTTGAAGGGGGAAGAGAAATTTCAACAAACCAAGTCAGTCAAGTGTTGTCATTTTCCTTTTGAGCACAGGCAGAATTTAAAGACACTTGACGAAGGCCAAAGAAAACCAAGTTTGTATACTTAGCTTTCTTGCATAGAAAAAAAAATATACATGGAAATACATACTAGCTTATCACACTTGGATATTGATATAACTATCTTCACAAGAACTTATTATGATAGAAGTACACATTAAAAAAGTAATCATCACAATCTAAGTTAAAAATGGTTAATCTGAGTTAAAATTAATTGTTATATTGTCATTTTTGCACTACTACAAAACAAAAAAGTGCAAAATGAACCAAAGCAATTCAGCAGAACACCAGATCGGGTTATACTATACCACAAACCTATTCAGGACCTAGTCAGCTGTGCAGAATTGCTGTTTGTCAGTGGAGAATTAAACAATCCTTATGTTGCATAAATCACCATGAAATGTTTGGGGATACCAATGGGTGGAAAGTGCTGAACAGACATGGTCATTGAACATTCGTCTTTATTTAATTTTTAATCCTACAAAATTCAAATGCACGCATGGGCTACAATCCCCCTCTGTCCACAGGGATGATTTACAAGTAGTAGAGTTGGATTGCCAGTCAGTCCTGTATGGCATTTTGCATACCATCAGAAAGTGCAGACTCTGGTACTTAAGAATTAGGAAATACTCATCTTCTGACAGATGCTTAGAAAACCTGCAGCCATTTTGGTCAGTACAGGCCCATTAAATTCTTGGGAAGCTGCAGTAGGAGAAAAAGCACAAACTGGAGCTAAAAAGGGTACCTCAAAATCAGTGCACCACAAGTCAACCATGCAGAAATGAACCATATATCAAAAGCCAGATATAAAGTGGTGTTCTGGCTTCATGGAAGCAAAGTTTACAAAATACCTGGGCCAAAATTCCTTACTCTTCTAGTAGAAAAGTTGTACCAAGACTGAAGACAGCTACCACTGCTCTGTTGTGAAAAACAGCTAGTATCTATCCAGTAGCATAATGCGTGTACAAGGGTTCACTTACTGACTACAAGTTCTCAAATCTTCAGTTAATCTGGATGAGGTACATGGTAGCTACCCAATTTGACTTCGAATGCTGAGGCAAAGCACCAGGCAGTAGAGTCAGACTGAAATCTTTATATACGACATAAATGGTATCATTTCACAAATGTTAAAGCCATTGCAAAGCCCAAGAGATTTTGATTTAGCTGGGAATACTCGATTCAAAATATGTTAAATGCACAAAACATCTACCCGTTGTTCTAACCATCATATTTGGTGCATTCTAGCCGTTAAGCATATACTGCTTACAGTATGTGAGTAATAAATTGGGGTTTTATTTAAGTAAATGGTGAAAAAACTGACTTCATAGAACACAATCTATTTTCTAAAGCCACTGTCATGGAAAAAATTAATGAACATTTTCCTATTACAGTTCCTAACCAGCCAATACTACTCCAAAAGCAAAGCAAATAATGAAAATTTTATGACCCTAATATTCTTTTACATTGTGTTTTTTCATTCTATGACAGTTGCATAATATAAGTGATTAAGTTATCTTTGCAGGTATCACTTCAATTTAAGAATACCTAAATATTTAAAGTAACGCAGCAAGTACCACCACTTTGCATAGCAGAGTCAGTGCTAAGTAACCTGGAAATACTTCAGATGTTATTAGTGCCCCCCCCCCCCCTTTTTTTTTTTAAACCCGCACACATGGAGAGAGCATTTGGTCCCCATTAATAATAAATGCTAGGAAAAAAAAGATACCAGATACAGCAACCAGATATACTTTAGCATATATTCATCCTGTCACGCTGATGTGCAAATAGATGAACTAAAACATGCTTTTTGTTGTATCTCAATTACCTTCTTATATAACATTAAGTAAAAGTTAACTCATAACTTTTCCTGGCATTTCCTCCCTCCAGTGACCAAAGATGTACTTGCCCTGAAAAACCATGCATCTCAAACAGGATAGATCAGATTATTTTTTGAGTTATTATTTAACTAGAACACATTCTTATCTACAGTTGCATTAACTTGGGCAGAAACTCTTGCACAAATTCAAAGTTGCAGGTAGTAGAGGTCCTGTTACCTCCTACTTAGGGTAGGCTGGTCAAGGAACCTGTTGTTAGGGCTTTGTCCTTCAAGGCTCAGAGCATGTCTCTTACAGAAGAGATGACCTTCACACTCTGGTAAAAGACCTGTGAAACAGAGAGCACCCAAGCAATCTACCTCAGGCACATGTACCCAAGCAAAGCAACACCAAGAGATGAAGACATCTCTTCCTAGCCAAACCATTCTACACAGATTTCAGAAGTATGGGCACAGTCAGAGTGAAGGGAAAACAAAAGTATGCGGTATATTTTTCTGTTTCCATTTTATGTATTAGGAAATGAAGGGGCAAAATGAAAGGGTTGCCATGGAGAACACAAGTTTCTCATTACTGAGCACACAAATCAGGTGAAAGAATTAGAGAGAGGGCAGATACTAAATGTGTTCTTCTCGAACTCATTCATACCACTTGTATATTTTCTTGCTCATATTCCTTCAATTTATTCATGCAGATCCCTTCAACAGGTACCAGAAGGGATTACACGGAACATGAATATGTTAAATTTGGGTTTGTTTTTCAATGAGGTCCATTTAACCTGCAATTTCCATATAGTCTTATTGCAATGTGAAAACATCCTTTGACAAAAAAAAAAAAAAAAAAAAAAAACAAGGAAAAAATGCAATAGTATAACATTCCTCATAACACAGAGCATATTGCAAATCCACAAACAGCTCCACACAACTTACATTTCAAAAACAGGTGCCTGAGAAGCACGCTTTCTGGCAAAAAGAAAAAAAAAAAAAAGCAACCACGTGAAACATTGTGGTATAATTGCCAATCATAACTAAGATATCCTTGACTAGAGTCACTCAAGCTCCACCTAAAAGATAGAAAACAATATCAACTGGCCTAAGATTGAATGTGAGGGAAGTTACCATCGTCAGGGGAAACACCATCACAAGGACCTCCTGACTTCTGGGATCAGTCGACAGGCTGAGCCTCTCTTCCCCTGTCAATGGGACGCCTTTGGATGAGATTTGAACACTTGATTATACTGGGTGTCTCTGCAGAAACTTAGAAATCTCTGTAAAGTCTTTCTGCCTTTTAACGCATTAATTTCCAGGCTGTGCACCTGTGTATTTCATGTGCGCTAGCTTTCTTTTGCAGACAGTAAATTATTGCTGGCAATCAAAGAGCCTGTGTACCTGTTGCTGTAAGAAATTGCACCTAAGTGCATTGTTCCTAGCCGTGAGAGTTCTCATTGAACGGGACCAGGGTGAGGGTGTGACACGTTATTGGTGAATCCGTGACCGTGGCAGTTCAGTGCTCTGAATCCAACCAGGCCCGTAACGCTTAATGAACATGACAAACACGACTTCTTAAACACTGAAATATTATATATCAGAAAAAAGTTAAATTTTGTGTGGTGTAAATCATGAAACAAGTCAGTGTACAGTCGTCTGACGCAACTTCCATTAAAATGGTAAAATAAGGATATGTAAGAGAAGCATCTTTACACTGTGACCAGCTATAGAAACTAATATTAGAATCGCTATGACTAAATTCAGGAAAAAAAAAAATAAAATCTGTTCTCTAGGTTCTATTAGCATGAACCAGATCTTTGTTTACAATACAAACTTCCATACTGAAGCAAGTACAAGAGTCCTGAATATTTTATCCTCTAGGCATATGCTTAAGTGAGTTAAGCATTATCTACATTTTCTACTACTTTTGTCAGAGGTAAAACAAGGAGAAGAGTTAAGCACTAAAAAATAAAATAAAGTCTTAACGTGGCTTCCTCACAGAAGCCTTCAGAAGATGAAAAAAAGCAGACTTCGCTCAACTTCTTTCTTAGGAGAGCCACTGGTGCTCGCAAATGCCACGTGCCAGACTATGCAAAACACATAACCCCAAACCACCGACATCTCCAGTCGGTGTTGGACCCACTCCTACCAGGGTACTTCGAGTCACTTCCAAAAGAGTGCAAGGTTTCAGAAATGGAAAAAGTATTGCCGACTATTACAACAACTTCAGTAACTGCAAGAATCTAACACTAACCTCATGGCATTGATGTTTTTCACTTCTTTCTCATTTTCGCATCTTTTTGCCCTTTCAGTTCCACAGTGTTGTGAAACTGCTTTTAAGAGCATAATGAGAGCTGAAAATGGTGGGAGAAAGCAATGACTGAAGCTATTTAAAAACTTACCTGATACAGTACATAAACTGTTTGACAAGGTACATGAATACCATCATATGAGGAACAAAGAGCCTTTATTTTTTAAACATTGCTTTTTACACTTGATGATTTTGCCTGTCATTTCAGAACCCCTTGAATATGTTTGTCAGAACTCATGTTCACATTAACTTTTGAAGGTTCACCTTCGATTTTTTTTTTTATCATTTATAAGCTTTTTAAGTGTCAGGGACATTGTTAACTGTGAATGGAAGTGGATCAAAAAAGCTTAAAATAATTTGTGTAGCAGTGAAAGCAGAATGCTAACTGATCTCTGGGGTATTCTGTTCAAAGCTGCCTTAAAAAAATTAAAATTACTTCCAAGTTCAGAAAAATGTAGTAATGCATAGTTAACTCCAGACTGAACAGTATATTAAGGAACATCTTTAATATGGGCTAATGTAATATTTTTCCAGACATGCAATGCTGGACAAGCCCTACAAATACAAAGGTTGCTTGTTTTGTAATTACCCACCCTCTTCCCCTCCCAAAGTAAAGAAACATTGCAGTGGGAAACTTGCTGGGACAGTTATCAATGTTTGCTTGAAAAATAAAAGCAAAAATAATAGCTAGTGAATTATTTCATCAGAGCAATTTGGTAAACAGTTTTCATATGTATTTTTTTTCTTGTTCATAGCAAGATACCTTACAGGAAAAACATAACAAAATTCTTATGATGTAGTCTACAGGGTAGCAGTGGAGTGGCCCACACCACTAGCAGCCATATCAACAGTGGAAGAGGAGAGGTTTAAGACCTTGCTCCCTGAAAGATTCTCTTGTAGCAGACTCACACATATTTTGGGGACAGACACTTAACTACTTCATTTATTTTGATATTCAGAACAACTGAGGGAGAAATACAGTAATTGACGATATGTCCGTTTAGTTTATTATGATATAATAAAATACATTTTTTAGAGTTCAGCACAGACTGATTTTTCAGGTTTCACCCATTACTGACTTCCAAATAGATGAACAACATGCTTTCCTTATGCCATGATTACCATTAAGTGCATTAAGGGAAACATGCTCAAAATAAATACTTGAAAGAACAGACACAAACAAAATTTAACATCTTGTCTCCACTAGTGTGCTAAGGACAGAGGTTAGGCACCACGGTGGTAATCCTGTCTTCAAGTTCAAGTCAGAGCTCGACTGAAAAACAAAAAAGTTCTTAAAAATTGTTTGAATTAGAACTTAAATTTTTAAGTCTTTAGAACATCAATATTGTAGCTTCACTAAAAAAACTCCTCTAACACTTAGGTGAATCAAGTTAGCCCAAGAACTCAAACAGGGTTTAACCACTATTCAGAAAACTGCCTCCTAACTTCATTTCCCTTTGTTCCAGCCCCAGCCATAAGTTGCATCTTTCATAGTTTAACAGAAATAGCTGAGGTAGCCAACAGCAGTTAACAATCAAATCACTCTACTTAATAGAAATTAAAATTTAAAACCACAACTTCGAGAAACAATTCAGAATACCTGCGTACTGAACTATGAAGCGCTGGCCAGGTAAATTACAACCAAGAAGAGGGCCAGTTTCATTGAATCAAAAGTTATTAATAGTTATCTAGCTTAAAACTGCTGTCATTCTGTGCAAAGTACTAGGGATGTTTTACAGAGAATGTCCTATTGATGCTCAGATTACAAGTAGAGAAAATTTAAACTGAGGTGATAAGCACCCTCTTTTAAGAGGTAGTTATTCGTTTTTACGAAAAGGTTATCACCTTACAACACTTTTGACACCGAGTGTGATTTGTTCAAGTAGCATGAGATATTTAAACTGTTATGCCTGAAAATCTGTAGTAGAAATAGGGGGCAAGGTGGAATTTGAACGTAACTTCAGGTCCCTGAAATAAAGAGCATTCTACCATGCTGCTCCCTCAAGGAAACTTTGGAGTCCTTACACAACAGATTTTTCCACCATAGTTTCTTAATAAGCAGTGCACAGGGATTATACACAAAAATCTTCCATATGGAAATCTAACACTGCATAGAAAATAAGATTACCTCTGGCCCTAGTTCTGGGGAAGAAGTGCTGGCACAAATACTGTTCTTACTGCTGAATTAAGTAAATACTCTGCTCTTCAAGCTGCACTAATACTTTACACATTCACATTGCTTTTCATCCTTGTCACACTGTTGCATTTCTAGAACTCTTTTGCTTATGTTGTAGCTTCATGTAACTAGTCTTTTTTAAAAAAAAGTTTAATAAGTATAAAATTAAGAGTGTTTTCCATAAGAACATGATTCTCTAAACGCTGTAACAGATTTCCTGCAAAGTGGATAATTTACTGTATTTACATGAAATACAAGAAACATGCACTTACAGCATTCCTGACTGCTGGGGGTTTGAAATGTTTTCATTATGCTGATAATTCAGTTCTTCTTAGTATTTACTATTATATTTATTTACTATTAAGTTCACACATCAGATGGAATTGAATGACAAGACTCCTTCATTTTCCCCTCCACTTCTGCCACAGAATCTTGATATGACAGTGAACAAGCAATTTCATCTTGTTTAATGCATCTGTCATTTCTACACTGTACTCATCTAAAATTGCACCTAATTCCATTTTTTAAAAAAAAAAGCTCACTGATCCTGGAAGAAAAATGTAAAAAGTATAAAGGATAAACTGCATACAAAGCAGTTTAGAAAAAAAGCCATTAGAAAACACTCAAATTCAAATGGCCCAATAAATTCACAAAATTATATACAGTTGTGAAATTTGAAAATAAGTGAAATGCTAGAGAAAAAAAAAAATGTCTTACAATGCAGTAAAACCACGTTAAATTTGGGAAACCCAAAAGCAATAATTACAGATGATTAAGTTTCTGAATATTTGTGCACAAAGCTGACATGACTATGTACTCTTCAAAACAAAAGGAAAGCAGAATTGCACTTAAAGAATTTACCATAATCTACACTGGGAATAGTGTATACTTAGGATTTTAAAGCCCCATTAAAACTTAATAATTTGAGTAGGTACTTGTCATTCTGAGAACTACCTAATGGTTTATAGAATTTCTTGTCTAGACTTTTATGAAGATTATTCAATAAAAGAATATAGTACGTATTTACAAGAAACAGCACTAATAACAGATTTAGCAATAACAACAAATTTACCTATAAATCAAAACATTTTAGTGAGTGAGTCCTGTCTTTACAAAAATTGAAATTTAGCCCTTCAGCCAATCAATATTGGAAGGAGTGTCAGATCCCCAGCCTTTTCTACTTGGCTTCTAGGATTGCTAACATGAAGCCTGCCTCAATTAAACATAAGAGAACATGCCATTCTGTATCTGACCCTCTGATTCTGATTGTTTGTGTAACAATATGAAGGTAAGGTTGGCAGTTTACAGATTCCTTCTGTGTAAACAGCAGACACTCAGCCTTTAATCCTCCATACATTTTCAATTAGCATGCAGACACCTACGAAGCACAATCCAGTTGCAGAAGACTATATGTTATCAAAACAGACTCAATTTTATAGTATTAAGCCAACATTGCATTGAATAAATGCCAGTTAAATACATGAAATGTAGATATTCCTAAACACTGATGTTCAGGTCATTGTACTTTTCTCCTAGTTTGAAAGGCAGGTGGACCAGCTCATTATTGTGCAACTATCAGCAGCATTATTTCCATCAAATAAGTTTCTTTCAAGTCTATCAAATAGCATCACCCATTAAGTTGGCCAGGAACAATTTCCAATCACTATAAAAAAAACAGCACTCCTATTCTGCATCATTTTACCATCATTCAATTTTCCTCAATTTTTTTTTTTAAACACACAATTTTTCTTTTATTATTACAACAAATGTCCTTTTCAGGTCATATAATGTGATGGGGTTTTTTTCTTCCTGCAGCAAACAGCACTAACAGAAAGTAGAAGTGATATTAAATGTTATTCACAACTGTTATGGAATGTGTATGGAGTCTGACTTTCTACACTAGACCAACTACTTTTGGCTGAATTCAGAACCTACTTTTACTCCCACAGATATTTTTAATCAAGCAGAAGAAAAGTAGCTGTGGAACTAAACGGGAAAGGATTTTTCATGTTTAGCCTTACTATGTGTGGGGAGGAAGAATGCAGGAAAGAAGTGTTAAAAAAACAAAAAAAAAAAAAGAAACAAACAAACAAAAGAAAACCAAGCAACACCTTGTCTTAAACTCCTTCTCCCCAACAGATCTTCCCAGCTCAAAGTCTTGCACTGAAATATTTCAGTTCAGCCTTCTGGTGACAACCCAAGCAAGACATCCAAAGCAGAATTTGTGAAGGACAACTCACAGGTTGGATGAGAAACAAATACTTGTACACTTATGATACAGAAGATCTATGCGGAATCAGTTCCAGAAGGGAACATTCACTGCTACAAGTGTTCAGCCAGCAACCAGTTGGTATCGTAGTGCACAATGAACTCCTGCTGCATCATGAAATACTAACTAGCTCATGATCAAATAATGGTTATTCATAGCAAACCATGAAGTCAATGTGGTAAAAATAAAATACATGATTCGATTACTGAGGAATCCATGAAACCAACACAAGAACACTGCACCGTTCCAGCTCTTACAAGTTGTTTGCCAGTAAAACATTCTTTTCAATATAGATTCAATATTTCTACTGCTGCTCAAGCATCTTTTAAGCAGTGTCTCAGGTGAGGAAAAAAAAAAAAAAAAAAAAAAAACAGGTCATTGCTTCATCTGCTACTCAGGGAGAGAAATATACAAACAATGTGAAGTTTGGTAGGTTTGTAGGTTTTTTAATATCTAACAAGTATACATTTGTGCTTATGAAGAAAAGATGAAACAAGTTGTTTCTTTCACTTAGACAGCAAAATCTACAACTCTTTAGTTCCTGCACAAGATTGTTCTACAGACTTGGGCAGAACTGAAAGCACTTCCTTGCCCAAACAAAATGCATTACTGTTTCATTACAC
Source organism: Heteronetta atricapilla (assembly GCA_011075105.1). Taxonomy (NCBI): domain Eukaryota; kingdom Metazoa; phylum Chordata; class Aves; order Anseriformes; family Anatidae; genus Heteronetta; species Heteronetta atricapilla. Next base: position 5,312,740 of record CM021741.1, read on the forward strand.
AGCTCTGTAAAACGAACGGTAAAACATTCTTCTTCCCTGAGCTTAAGATCTTCTTCAGAATCTCAGTCAAACCTCTCAGCTACTTGCAGGTAGCTTCACACTGCAGGGAGAGAGAGAGACTGGTGTACTTACACGTACCAGCTCAGGGTTTCTGCAGTGTCAATTACTTAAGGCCTTGATATGCAATGTTCTTATCTGCTGGCTTAAACAAATGCAAATTTATGCAGCATAAACAGCAAAATTGAAACATACCAAGATAAAACTTTCTGGAATAGGGTTACATGAGACTTCTGTATCTGTGTGATCTTACAAGAAACAGTAAATAGAAAAGAGAATTAACTGAAGTCCTTCACAAACGTTGCTTTACATTGCTCCTTTCAGATATTCCACAGAAAAGACCTTCCTACCATTTTAAAGCATTTCTCTAAGCCTTGTCACTTATTAGATCTTACATCTAGTTCTGAAGCATTACAGCGACAACATAATTATAGAAACTTTTGAGACAATCTTCCCATCTCATCTTTGATAAGGAGTAGAAAAACAACACTAACAAAGCTACAGAAAGGAAACAGACTGATGATGGGACAATGTGAATCACAGCAGTGTGCCTGCTGCTACACATATAGGAACAAAATCTGTGCACTCAAGAGAACAGCTAGTAGAGGTCAGCCAGAAGTCTGGCCTTGATTATTAACATGTAAGCAGTTAAGGTCTTTTATCCATATATTTTGGCTCGTTCAGTTTTCCCTTTTGGTTAGGGCAATATTGCTAAATCCATTAAACTGCAGTCATCTCCCCACCAAACAGACTTTCCATTAAAAGGTTAATAATGGTCATATAAATTCACTCAAACGTATCATTCTTTTTATAATAAAAGAGGTGGAATGATGATCAGAAATGAAAATGATGCCTCACCTCAACAATAAATGTGTTTAAAGAGTATAAAGATAGCAAAAATTAATTTTGGAGCGATCAACTCCTGAATTTAAATGAATGTAATTATGTAATCATTAAATTACTTGATGGACTTCATTAAGCTTATTTCGGGTTTTGATGTCATTTTTCTTTCCAATTAACTCAGCTGTTAAGATTAATTTCATATAACTAGCAAAAGTAAAGATCAGAGCTAAGACTCACACCACTTAGGTTCACAGAACATTCAGCATTGAAATCGATGACTTCTGCCGCATGAATACAGATTTGCTATGTCCATAACACACAAACTACTGCAAGTCCTATAAAAAAATAGCATTGTTTTCCACATTAAGTGCAATCTAATATAATGCCACTTCACTAGAGTTACCTTACAGTTTAGTGTACTTGATTCACAATTTAATATCTTGCTTTCAGGCATAAAAACAATGCATGGATGCCTTACATAGCGTGAATCCTTTACACATCTCTCGCCTATTTTATTTCATTAGTATCGATCTGTCATGCAACTCTTTAAAATACCACATTCTCTCAAGTTTCATCCACCCTTGATAACAAAATGAGTTCTACCAAGGAGATACAAATTAAGGCAAAATGTGTTAAGAAGTGGTATGTCTTGCTCCTAGGAAAAAAGCGACCGTTACCATTAATTATGATCCCCTGGAACTATTAAATAATTACACCCAGCCCCATAAAAAACACATTTCTACTGCCACACTAAATGTTGTATATGAGTGAGAGGGAATAACATCTGAAACCAAAGTCAAGATGACAAAACAGATTCGCTTTTTCACCTAAATTCTACTTATGAACATGTTGCCTGAAATCTGTGAAATATACGAGCTCTATTAACAGGTCAAGTTCTCTAAAGCAAATAATCCATTTCAGCAGAAGACAGAATTTAAAAGACATTGCCCTATGTATATTTCAAATAAACTTGAATGCTACAGACAGCCTGTTACACACTTACTTCATCTCATCCGCTAAGAAATTAACAATGACTTTTGTTTGAGCCACTGTAAACAGTAGTATGTCACTACCAGAAAAGAATTCTCTTCCACAGCCACCTATGTACAAAGTGAGTCACAAAACTCCAGTTGAAACCTGCCAACAACTGTTTTGCTTTCCAACAGCCTGATGCTGTAAGGTTCTGAGTACCTTCAACTTTTATTCAAATTAAGAAAGATGAGTGCCGAAGTGCTCAGTTAGGTTAGGCGTAGGACAGTCAAATTAAGATTAACAATTCATTTATTTTTTTACTCACGTGGAAGACAAAGAAGGATTCAAGTCATTTTACCCTACAAATTCCCAAAGAAGTTTCCAGAAGTCTGAAGATGCACTTTGTCATATGTGGCACCTTGTGACTGACAGCTCCTGTACTATACAGAGCAATTCAATATATTTAGCTCTTTTCTTCACAGGAATTTCAAATACTGTAATTCCACTAACATGTGATTTTAAATAACAGTGCATTGTTTACTTTTAAGGGAAAAACCATTGCATCAACACTGCCCAAGTTACGAAAAAATAAGTTACAAATATTTTTTTAAAAATGTCAGTTTACAACTTCAGAATCTAAACAGCATTTTCCAGCTCAGCATCAGGAAGATACAGCTAGTATTACAGATCATAAAAGGTGAAGAAAATAAAAGGGAAAATATATAAAAACACATCAAAATCCAACCCCAATCTGCAGGTAAAGCCTTTGCATCCAGCAGCGGTTAGATATCAATATAGTTCTTCCATTAGGGTCTAAAACATCAATTTAGAGTTGTATGAATATACATTTGAAAAATTCCAGGTCACAAATTTAATTCAATTCCCGACGATTCTAGTCTACTTGTGTCTACTGCTCCTGTTTTCCTGAACAACAGATATATGAGGTTTCTAATATAAGCTGAGGTTGGTGTTATTTGTGTGTGTTTTTATTGTTTAAAACATTTGTTCCTGCTTCTTAATTGAACAAACAATGCAGGAGCCTAGTTTAACAGCACTATAATCCCCCCTACAGGCAACATGACCAAAACTGTTCAGAATGAGTCATGCTCATGATAACCTGATAAAAAATAAATAAAAAGGGATTTTCTATCTACCACAGAAATAAAGCCAAGAAGCCAACAGAAACTGTGGTGGCACAGTAACTGATTTTATGTGACTGATGCTTCAACCTGTGCTCCTATGCAGTTGGATAACGTATATTCCTTGAGAAGTATTAGTCCAACTAGATTGTACAATATGATGGAGCAATATCATGGTCCTTACGTTCAAATACATTGCTAATCCAACATACAAAAGCAAAATCAATACAAACCTTGTTTAGGATCCCCTGTCATAGTGTCAAATGTAACTAGAGACAGCTGGTTGGTTTTGTGGCTGTAGATACAGGTATTGCCACATAATCAGAGGATAAAAGTTGCTACCTATTTTGCGAGTTTATTCCTTGGTGTTTGCCAAGATTTACCAGATGTTCTTTTCAAGCAATACCTAAATATTGTATTTGGTTTATATTTTATCACAAATATACACACAAATTTGTATGCGGATGTACGCACTTGTACAAAAAAGCATTGGGTTAGTTGGATTTCTTTATATCACATAGTAGCACAAACAGCAGTATTGAACCATAACATTCAGATAGCCACCACGTTTTTTCCAGGGTCTGTGTGAAATCAAAAAAGTAACAACACAAGATTTACTACATTATACTTCATACGTTGAGCTAGAGCAATGATTATTTAAGTCATTTCCACACAGATTCCCAAAATGCTCTTTATTTTCTGCTCTTAAATAGGAAAAGCTTGCAGTGAGTTATCATCAACTAAGAGCATCACCTTTGGGGTTTTTGTTCATTTGTTTAAGCTAAATTAGTTTCTGATCTATTAAGATTTAAGAAATGAATTTAGGGGCCTGATCTCGTCAGAAACCTATATGGAGCTACTGGGAGAGTAAACTGCAAGTTTTCAACAGTTTAAAAGCAGGCCCTTTTGTGGATGATAACCACCAGAATAGTAAGTTTATAAAACATCCATTTCTTTAGTACTCAGATCTTAGGAGAGACAGAAGATACATCTGTAATATCAAGATCATTGAGGAAAAAAAAAAAAAAAAAAGGTAATATAGAATCCTACTTTTCATTAAGAAACCAAATTTTTACTCTTTGTTTTGGCAGAACATATTCAGTTTATTCTACTAGACCAGAAAAAAAAAATGGAGATAATTTTTGAAAAGCCATAGGATTTAGGTCACCCCCTTGAAGAAAAAAAGACTACTTTTTGCTGGCTTAGAAGCAGAATAGCAGAATGGGAAAAACAGAATAGAATTACAGATAGATATAAGGGAACTGAGGGTTAGAAGAGTAGAGTTGTGATGCTTCCTCCCATCCTCCAATGTAGCTCCTTAACACTTTCTTCCATTATGTAAAGTAGCAAACACTATTTTGCCTCTTTAGTAGTTTGAGAGCACAGTCTAAAGATGTAGATGACCAGAACATATTTTCATATAAGCTGAGAAGAATAATGCACAGAAGGAGCTGGGGAGATGCGAGGAAAGGAATAAAGAAGCAGATTAGCTACACATAGGAAATATCTAGAGCAAATAGGTAAATAACTTATTAGTTCAGATTCAGAGAAGTCCAAGTAGACTATCACAACTTACTGGAATCTGTGATTTCAAGCTTCTGACCAGAATTGTCTTTCAACTTGAACATGTCGAGCAGTACTTGCTGTCTTTCTTCTCCTGAAGTCATTATAGTTCAGTAGTTCTTGTCACACAGTCCACCTGAAGCTGAGACAACACAAAGCTCTAGTACCAGGAGAAAAAAAAAAAAAAAAAAAAAAAAAACAACACAAAAAAAACTTATATCTTGTTTCAAAGATCATCAGCAGGTTCCAGAAATCTGTTAACTTATGCTAATACAATCAAATACAAAGCAAGACCTAGCTATTGCAGGTGCATTTGTCATTGCTATTCCACACCTATCTATTCCCATATCAATTGTTTATTTTAATTGAGGTAGACTAAAAAAATGCTATGGGCAGCAATAAGTGACTTGACATAAACTTAAAGAAAAAAGATTATGCTTATGATTATTTTTGTCCTCCCCTTCTTTCTACTTGCAATTATCAATATACACTATGTAAATACGTACACATTTATAGGTATAAGTTTTGCACATAAAAGACAGACTTGAAAATAGAACCTTGATATGTTGGAGTTTTTTCTTTGTTTTAAATAAACTCCAAACAGTCCCAGCTGCTGGCTCACGGAATTCAGACTCCAACTCATCCCTGCCACTGGTTTCATACTTATGAAAATATGATCAAGAATAGTAGCAAACACTGAGTACACTGATTTAACTGTTTTAATTATCAACTGCCAGAGATTTTTCACTATCGCTTCCAAATTCATGGACACTTTAATCCATTTGTCAGGAGTAGGAAAATCTTGGAGTTACGTTGGGTCAGCAGCTGGCTGCAATACTCGCAAGAACATAGAAAACTTCTCTGATTACCTTTAATAACGTAGCAGTTCTTACAATCTCTTCTTTAATGCACCACCTTGTTTTTGACATACCATGGTACACAATACAGTAAGATACAGCTTATGCACCCTGAAGTGCCATGGTAGAAACTGTCAACTAATACACCTGAAGGTACTTCTGTGGAAGATGCTGACTGCTTGGCAACTCCGTTCAGCCACGACAGAAAGGGGCAGGGGCAGCACGGAACAGGACGGGAGGGAATAGGGCCTTTGTTAGCCCTTAAGTGTTCTGCAAGCTACATGCTCACAGCTTTAATCTATATATGACTAATTAGATCAACAGGTTTTCTGACAATACTGATTAGAAGAAAGCACTAAGCAGATGCTTAGCTCCCAGCTTATTACAGAAGGCACAGGTAAACACTGAATTAGATACACGTTGTACTGATCCATCCAGTGATCCCATGACCCCTTAGGTTGCCCGCCTGCATTACCTATTCAGGCTGTGCTAATGGTTAAGTCACTCAGCACTTCCATGTGGGATCACCACCAATAAACACGTTACTGCCACACATCAGTTATCTGGAAGTAGCTCAGCCTCCCGTCCCATCAAGAATAAATCTAAAATACTCCTGGAGGAAGAAAAGGAAGATATTGCTGCAATTTCCAGCACATCTCCAGTGGGTTTTGTTTATTTTGACAAACAAATTACACCAGAAATGCTCAAAAGGGTAAACTTGGCTTTGGCTAAATTGCCAAAGGCATTTATGGGCTGAAGATGGGGAGGGGGTGGTAATGTGCTGTTATACATCTAAGTTCCTGCCATCAAAAGTTTCTCTTCACTATTTACTTAGTTCTGTAGGTAACAGTTAAGAAGTTATTGGACCATCCCTACACATGAATTACAGCATATGCTCAGTAGTAAAGCAACAATGAGATCCCCTTGGCATTTTCGAAGTCTAAGAGCAGTCGCCCATGAACTCTAGAATGAAAACAAATAAAGATCTCATTCACTGCTGCCTCATTAAGGAGCTTTCAGGACACAGTGACAATAATTGTCTTCCCTTCCCCCATTTTTTGCTTTGTTAAATTCCAGAATTATGCTGTTAAATTCAAGGAATTTAGAAGGGATTTGACAAGAACAGATAGCACAGAACAAACATCTATGTACTCAAGTGTTCAAAGATGACAAATCTTTTGCAGAAGATTAAGTTCCCTCTGATGAACATTCAATAGAGCTGTAGAGCGTGGGGAACTTCAGATCAATAACCAGATTTGCTATAGCAATTTAAAAATAAGGAAGCTAGAAAACATCAGCTGTAATAGTGTACTTAAGCAGACGCCTGCAGAGGTTCTCTCTAAAAAGTACTCTAATGAGTTTACACTCTTACTCTACCTATCGTATCCATAGGAGTAAGATTCTAATGATTGTTTGGTCCTCTTGCAGCAGTTAGTGTCTTATGCCTCACTAGATTAGATAAATGAGATAACTAAGGATCACATGGAAAAGCTTGCTAATGATTAAAGCAGACATTGAGTGAGCTTTTTATGTATTCATCTTCCATACAATTCAATTCTACCTGATTTACATCTGCAGTTACATGTTTGTGGATCATCACATATCGAATAGCAATTTGCTTTTCGACTTTTACAATTTACATACATGAGAAATCTCATTAATGCCAGTGTACACTGCTTGGCAGATACACCAGGTGGACAGTGAAACCAATGTTTCAGCATGTATTTCTGAAATATGAGAGCACTCTAACAAAACAAACAGGTAGTCATACTGACATGCGAGCCTATAAACTGTAAAGGCTCAGAAGCATCATCACACAACCATACTGTCCTTCAGACAGTAAGGTGCTGATATGGTGGCAAGAGTCTTCTCTTGTAAAGTCTTTTGGTTACCTAAAAGAGTAGGATGAGCATCTTCCAGACAAAATAGAAGACCGTGGGTTTTGAACATATGGTCAGGATGCATGAATTTGGGAGGCTAGAACAATAATAGTATCTGTACAGGCCTTCCAGCTCATTAGTCACATGAACTAGAAAAGGTTTAGGAAGTTAATAGCCAAATAACCTCAAATTAGGTTCATTTTGATTACACATTATGACCATGACCACACTTAAAGCCAAAATACTCCTGAGAGCAGCCAGGGGAGGAGGGGTTCTTTCTGCAGCTTGGTTGTTAGAGTGCCACTGTAGCTTCATCATAAAAGCTTTAAATAAGAGATAAGTGAGGAAGGAAACAGCTTCAGAAATCATCAAGTCAATAAGTAATTTCCCATTGAATTTTTTTTTCTTTAGAACAAACTTGTAAAAGATCACTTTTAAAAGTAAAAGTTAACATTGGTTCTACATTTTTCTAAGTCAATAAAAAATATCTGGTGTTTCAGTATAGGTCTTCTCAAACCAAAAAAAATTCAAAGGGATCCCATTCTTACTACAAGGTAAGAACTACTACTACTTTTAGACCTACATATACTTAGTATCAAGTGTCCCAGCAGCACTACACTATTTTGTAAAACAAAATCCATGATCAAGAATCGATTCCACCATGTTTCAACCACATGTTTCTAATTTCTAATTCCTGTGTAGTTGATTGTAAAGCCTTATGGTAGCTGCTGCTTACCCTGTTTCTGGGTGCAAAAGAGGGAATCTCACCACACTTCAGCCCAATTTAAAGCACTAACTTTCAAGCCCAGGTAGACAACTACACAACAGGGAAACATACAAACTAATTGAACACCATAGCTGCGATCAGCTGACTTCCTCTTTTTATACCCTAAAAGCTTTCAAAGGGTAACTGAAGCAAGCGTATGGCCTTCTGTTTATAGCCTAGCAGAAAGTTTTCTCCTACAGCAGGAGAAAAGGTCATCATTCCTCAACTCCCTCCCTTCTCACAAGTCCCTCCAACTATCCCAGCAAACTGCTAACAAGGCATATGTTGAAGGAGAAAATAGTACTGTCCAAGATGAATTTGAATTATCTGAGTCTGTTCAATATTTAGTGCTTTTTTTGTATGCAAATCTATTATTCCAATTTTAAGAAATGCATTTCTACGCTTAAATACTAGAAAGGCTAAATGTGGAAGCTTCCCCATAGAAGCAGTAGCACCCTGCAGAAGGAAACTTCAATGTGACCAAAAATGGATGCTCAGTTCGAGAAAGTGTCCATTTAAAGCTCTGGAAACATTGAAAAGATGTTTAAATTGCTAACAGAATTACTCGTTTTTACTTTTTTTCCCCACCTGACCTCATTTAGCAGAGTGGAAGCCTGCTTTTCCTGGTCTATTAAGACTTAAATAAAATCATTCATTTACTGTTAACCGCAACAGTATTCACATTTAGACCTGAATATTAATTGACTGATAATGAGATGATAAAGCTGCTTTTCTCTGCAGGTGTACCAATCAATTTCAATAAAACCAGAGTATTTTCCTGTACTGCATCTGAAATTAAAAAGTGATTTATATTTTCTAATAAAGTGGTTTTCATTGATCTCCTTCTGAAAAAGTATGGTTTCATTTGCACCTTCTTAAATTATAACAGTTTCTGTTTTCATATAAATGATTTTCCAATATTTTGGGCTCCAATGGATGATTAGGTTCGATATGGCTTTACAGAATTTAAAAACCTTGCAAAGAATTTAGAACTTTTAATAAACTTGAATATTTCCAGTCAGGATTAATCTGTTTTTAAAAGACAGCATCAGGATAATTTTAAAATACATATAAATGGAAAAGTCAGAGAAAAAATGTTTACTATTATTATTAGTCAATGTCACTCCAAATGTCAAAGACTTTTACCAGCCATCAGCAACAAACTCCAACTTGCAGCAATTCAAAGTACCATTATCTATTGAAATCTTGTAGCAGATGCTTGACCTAAAATCGATTTGATTTCACTTCAAAATCATTGTCTTTCAAGAGATAATAATTAAGCAACAATGAGAAGAATGCTAGATTCTGAACAAGTGTTCAAACACCAGAGTCAGCGAAGGGACCAAGAAAACTGGGTGCAGACAGCTTGCTTCAGTGCCAAAGGACCAACAAGAGGAAGAGGAATGAAAATGTGTGGTATGTTGTAGAATACTTACAAACACTGCTTTGCACTTGGAGAAACTGAGGACAGAAGCTTGGCCCCAACAGCTCTCAGCTCTGGAGGTCTGGCACCTTACTGAGCACAGATGCTCACCAAGCTGCCACCTACAACATGTGCAAAAAGCACAAGTACTTAAAAAAGGGGGGGGGGGGGGGGGGAAAAAAATGCTTAATATTAAAGCAACTGGAATATAAAGTGTTTTGGATTGTAAAAAGAAGTTTACCTAAAACAATGATTTCTTAAACAAGTGAGAAGCAGAAACAGGACAATCTTCAGCCTTCTCAGTGACTCTAGTCACCATGCAAGGAAACTACTGAAGCTGCAGGTGACCATGAACTCAGCCACAAAGTTTTTCAGAGCAGTAAAAACATTCCTTAAGGAAACACGCAGTAATACTTATGTTTCAGATACCAGAGGAGTCCTAGATGAACTATGGATTTGCAAGTGCCAGCCATCCCAAAAGCAATTTGTCATCAGAATACATAGCTCATAACACATGACCAGCTTGAGTAAGAACATTGCAGGCAAGAAATGCTCAGTTCTAACATCTATTTTACCTGAAAATTTAAGCTCAGACTGGATCTGATGCCAACACTTCAGACAATCATCCCAGAGCAAGCCAAAGTGAAAAACAAGCAAGCCAAGAGATTTCATGGGTCTCAAACCCATACAGCCTGACAGATAACAAGAGGTTCAACACAAGCTGCAGAAGGTTTGAATAAGATGCCCCAGGACTAGGAAGCAGACTAGGGCAGAACAAGCATAATCAGGAGCCAGGAGTTCAGAGCTACAGATACAGAAACAATTCCAGAACCCGGGAGCTAAAATTGTAAAGTAGTTTTAGCAAAGGCCAAAAGAACAGCTGAGATGTAGCAGTCAGTCTTTCACAGGCTTCTCTTGAATGATCTGTTTAGAGTAATAATTGCCCATCACAGTAGGGCCTAGGAATTTAACCAGATAAACAGCAAGTATTCACAGTAATTACTTGAGACTTGTGGTAGATGCCTTAGAAAAATTCATCAGAAAAAAAGCAATTTTGGTTTGACAGAAGTTACAGAAGTCAGATGGATCAATGAATCAACAAAAGCAGTAAGAAAACATTTATTATGACAACCTCTAAGCAAACTTTCGCATACTTTATAGATGACGAATTTATTTTAATTAGAGATCACTTCTTACTGCAGAACTGCTTAAGAGATACAGGAAAGGGCTTGCAGTCAAAGTCTGCTTACAAGGATTCACAGCTTTCAGAGTTTTCTAGAGCTGCATGCATAAACTCATGAATGAAACAGTCATTTTGCTCTGGTATAATTATTTCATTTGAAGAATTTAGCTTCTTAACGCTATCATCTAGCCATACCATACCACCATGCATTGAAAATTAATTTTCTTACTCCACTGTAAGAGTGAAATGAATAAAAATTAATTTTCAATCTGCATTTTCAGTGGTAGCCCTAAAGTTGTTTCTCTCCAGTTTGTTAAGGATCGTCATCTACTAGAGTAACTTGTGATGATTTTTAACCATGATTTAGAAACATCTCACATATGAAGAGCTGTACGCAGCAGTTCAGTACATTCACACCAAAAAAAAATTTGCATCTCCAGCGTTATTCTGAATTCTTCCCAGAGTGCTCCCATCACTTTTCTCTAAAGCAAAGCACGAGTATGTTTTTCAGCTATAACAGGGAAAAAAAAGAAGTAATAATTATTGTAAATTTAAAAGTATCCAGAGTCCAGAAGCAGCACGTATTTCCTGCAAGATCTCCAAATAGGATCCTCCATCAGGTCACTGCCCTTACTGCTGAGCTTCTTTATTTTTAGGAGGTAATTTGTACCCTTTAGGAGCCATGTTTATCACAACAGCAGCTTTTACCCAAGAACTCGACACAGTCAAAACTCAGAGCAAGTCTGCTTCTAAATACAGCTTCCACAGCTTAGTGTTACAGATAGCCCAAGAGCAGCCTTCAAGCACAGGTTACAATACAGCAACGACAACAGAAAATGCTTCAAAACTCAAGCACTACATAGAAGACTACTTGAGGCATTCAATTTATAATATCTGAAAGAAAGGCATTAAAGCCTTGATAGTTAGCAATATATAGCCTTTCCAATTAGGAAACTTGGACATGTAATACTGGTTTCTTGCATTTTTCCCTACTAGTCGTCAGGAAAAGCTTGCATGCCGCATTCCTTTACACAGCGGTGCTCTTAATTCCTTTTACAACATCGCCCTCCAGTGTTTGTTACCCTCAGGTATCTTCTGGAAGCAACTCAGTTCCTTTGCTTCAGTGATTCCATATTTTTGAAGAAAGTTTAATATGTCTTAGCAAGTATTTTTGTAGGCAATACATGTTCGACAGCTGGGAGAGGAGAAGGATATGCAGGTAAAGTCTCACTTAATTTAACCCAAACTTCTTAGCATTTCAGTTCACTGTAAAAAGTATAATTTGCATATAGGAAGGACTGTTAATCCTGAAGAGCAAGGGCACTTCTCACAAATTCCGGTTCAGACTGATTTAATTCTGTCACTCCATGTTTTCACCAAAGTGGAGAATAAGACACAACACATACACAGGCTTATTTGGGCAACATACCTGAAAGGTAGCTTTTCAGTTAATCTTACTAACCTTATCATAGAATCATAGATTATTTGGGTTGGAAGGGACATTAAAACCATCTAACTGCAACCCTCTGCCACCTCCCAGCAGCCCAGGCTGCCCACAGCCCCATCCGGCCTGGCCCTGGGCACTTCAGGGATGGGGCAGCCACAGCTTATCTGGGCAGCCTGGGCCAGGGCCTCACTGCCCCCACAGCAAGGAATTTCTTCCTAATACCTAATCTAAATCTACCCTTTTTTAGGGTAAAACCATTCCCCCTGCCCTGTCACTACAGCCCCTGACAAAGAGCCCTCCCCAGCTTTCCAGTAGCCCCTTTTCAGTACTGGAAGGCCTTGGTCTTCTCCAGGCTCAACAACCCAAACTTAAACTGATCTTACTGGAGAACGCTAAGTTTTTCTATTAAAAAGGGGTTGTTTATATAATTTTATACACATAGACGTGGGCACACACTTAAGGATTCAGGATACAGGTAATTACTTGAGAAATGTAAGTAATTATCCACACTACTAGATTGTAGATGAGGTAAAATAGCATTGAGGCAGTGTTGCTTTTTGGGTGTGTGTGTTTTTTTTGTTGTTGTTTTTAAAAAAAGGTACTACTGGGACACAGCAATATCTTAAGTGAGGAGTATCCTTAATTACATATGCCAGATGAAGGCCATCTGTTACAAAACATTACAAACCTCCTTCCCATTACTCTCCCCTCCTGCTAGATGGCATAGTGGATTTACGTAATGCCCAGTAAGAATCTAATTGCAAAGACAGTGATACCATGAGTAAGAAACATGTTAATATTTTACAAGCAGCTAAGTAAAAAGACAAAACAACCATTTATGTGTGATTTCAGCTCTAAAAAACAATGGAGTGACAATTCAAAGAACTGCAGCAACCAAGTTGGTGTTAGTTTAACTCATTTCCTCTATGTCCTCACAGATATAATTAACCCTGTTCCATGACATCCAAAGCTAAATGAAATATCCTGCCTACTTAAAATATAACATGTTAATTTTTTAGTCTTATCCATAAATGCACATGCAGGCTTTTCCTAAGCATGCTCTGTTATTTTATTAACGTCAGAATTTCATATGTTCCAACAGTGATTTGTGGTATTTTTGATCTGGATCAGCAAAAAGCTTTCATAATATATTTTTATTCACAACAGACAACAGGGGAAAGTAACAACAGCACAGAAAATAGGATAAGAATGCTTACAGGTGAGAGACTGAACTCATAAGTGAAGACACCCCATTTCAGGAGTGTCGGAGGTATGATTATGGACCCTCAGGAGATGGATCAACTCCCTTGCACAAGATGGGAAGTTGGATGATCACTGAAGGTTGCATAGAAGAAAGTTAAAGTTTTCCAATCCCCGGATCAGCTCTGGTTTCCAAAATTGTGACAAATATTTTATTTCTGGAATCACTGGCAAGGCTCCATAGACTTTCTATTAATCATTCTGTCCCATTTGCCACTTTGTAGCTTTCACAATCAATTTTCCACGTGCCAAAATTCAATGAACATGTTCTCAGTATGGTTATGAAAATGGTGTTATTCTGAGGGCAGGAGGACCTAAACTACACAGACAGAACACAAAAGACCACACAGCCCCAACACCTGCTCAGTATGGCAGTTTTCAGTCATCTCCACAACTGTTTGCTTATCAAAGACTTGCTCAATAGATATTTACTAGCACTTGCCCACATAATTGTTTTCCTCCTCCTTTGAATGTAAAGCAATAAACCAACCGTTTTTCCCCTCCCAGAGACGGAGAAGTAATGGGAAAAACAGAAAGTGCATCATAAGGGCATATAGCAACTCTGAGATAAGATTACATAATAGGGTAGATGGGAAGAGTGCAGGAAGAGCGAAAACAAAACCAACAAAACCCTTCATGTTTGGAGGTCAAGTACTCTTACAGACTCCGAGACCATGTGCCTACACAGCTTTCCTTTCCCTTCAGCGTCTGTGGTGCATCACAGCACAACACACATCCTTCTGAGCTAGTACACACATTGCTAGCAGGGCAGCTAGCTAGCCTTGCCCAGGGCTCCACACTGCTGCATGTGGATCCAGTTCTCAATATCATTTCAGATATGAACAAATGGATCTGAATCTCCCTGACAGTACCACTGCAGTTCATCTATTAGAACAGCCTAGACCCAAAATCCCTAGCTCTGCAGAGCAGTTCCTCCAACATGTGCAGACTAGCTATGCTAGACGAGGAAGTCATGAAGAACATGGTAGGACAATATTCTATAAGCTTTTTTTGTGGGGAAAGGGAGACCCTGTTGAATATGACCTAAGCCTGAGTTGAAGGAAGCCAAAAAGCAGTTATAGGATAATCTCTTAGGGAAAAGAGGAAGCAAGGTACTTGTATGCAACGTTAAAGATAAACTTCAGGATGCTGAGTACCACTAGCTTGGTATCTTATGCCATCCTCTGTTTAACTTCCAGGATGTAAGAAATACAATAAGCTTAGAATATTATAAATAATTTTCTTACTAGTAGCTTGTAGTGTGTACATAGTAAGTTCTCCAACTTAAAGTCTGTATCAAGAAGTGCTAAATCATTATCTAGTCAATGCCTTAAGCTAAGTACATGAGGATCAAGTGCCATTTTAAAAATTCAAGTTAGAGCTGCCAGCTGTGAAGTGCAGGATCTGAACTAGTAGTCCAACCAGAAAGAAGTATGACTGTTCTGGAAGCACAACATTGCCCTTCCATCAGGGAGTAAAGCTGTAAATACACCACTTTAGGGAACACTGCACTGAGACACTGGGAAAGTGAAGGACATGAAGTTCTCCACATGACCATTCAAATAAAGATACCTCAGGTCCCAACCTACCACTAAGAATATAGGATCCAGTTTGTGAGAGAAGAATGCATACATACCAGATACACAACCAACAGCACAGGCTGCTGTTTACATTGGCCACCTGCCTCTCCCAGCCATGCTGCACACACCTTTGAAACACCCTGGGTGCCACCAGTCACTCAGATCAAGAACCACCTGCAAATGATTTTTTGAATTTCTCAAACTAATTACCCCATATTACTCTAAGGTAAGATACTAGCCCTTCCACAAGTGTAGCAGTTAAACGTCCTTACAGTGACGGTAACTCCTGTTGTAAACTTCTGGATTTGACCCCCAGGAGCTTCAGGTTGCTAGGTGTACCCACGTACAAACACCATTACCCTGCCTGGTAGCCTACACACTGGCAGAGAAATTATGCACAGGTTGCTCTAGCTAAATTCTCAGTTTACACAGTGAAAGCAGCTATATTTCATACTCTCAAATGAGCGTCACCAGCATTTAAACAAGATATGCTAATGAAGACATACGAAAACACTAACTAACATGCATTTGGCTAAAGAAAAGCTCTAACAATCTGCTGAATTACAGCTTAATTCTGCCAAGTGTCAAGTTCCCATTTGGAAGTGCCAACCCCCTTTAACTTGTCTTCACTGGCTCTTGAGGCTATAATGAACACACAGCAAGTAGTAACAGATCTGATCTTTCCTGCTTCCCACCACCACCTCCATGCCAACTGAGGTATGCCCAACAGGCGTACTGAATAAATTATACTTACTGAACTCAGACTACTCATTGAACATACAACTCCATGTTAGAGATGTCCACCACAGCAAGAAACAGACCCTTCAGGAGTCACCTTCTGTTATTCTTTCTCTACCCAAAGGTTAATGTTACCCCTTAAGAGACAGAAGGTTTTCATTTGTGTAAGACACAGGATTTAAGAGAAGCTAAGTTTTTAAGCAAAGAACAGTGACCCAAGACAAAGCACATCTGAAAAAGCTGAAACAGCAAACATTTTTTTTTAGCTCACAAGTACATGAATTTAATTAACAGAAGCGTCTTAAACACCCAGCTTTACCCTCTAGTCAGTTTGAAGTGCTACGCTGCCATTCCTCAGAAAGAGCTAGCCCTCAGATACTTAGGCAGATGGCCAGATATATCATATATATGCCCCTTTGAGAGCTGAAGCCAGATCCTCTTACTAGAGTTTGTCCACAATTCAGAAACATTTAGAAGTTTCTTTTTCTCTCACCATCCTTGTTTTCAATCAGCTCCTTTGCATTCAAGCTAGAATAGTTTAAAGCAATTAAAATAGGTAAGTAGAATGAGGTAAAACTATCAGACACCAAACTCAGATGAATAGGCTACTGAAATAACTTTAAAAGATGTCTTATTTATGAAAAAAGTTCCAAAATACAGTGTTCTTGAGTTGTTATATATGGCAATCAAAAAAATTTCAGTGCTATTACAGAGCAAGCATTCAGCCCCTCTTGTAAAGTGAGTTCATTAAAGATGCACACCATCCACCATTTAGTGGACATACAATAAAGATTTCATCTTCTCAGAATGGACATACATAAAAACTATTCATGAGAAAACTAGGAAATGCCAGACTGTCCTTTAATTAACAGTCCAAAGTTAAGTATAGGTCAGCCCACAAAGAAATGTGCACCTAGGTGTGTGCATGTCTAAGCATGTGCACATCTTGTACTGCACATGTTAAGAACTGAAAGAACCAAATACGTTACAACATTAATTTACTTGGTTTACATCTTCGAGCACAGGAATTGTTGCACATCTTTGCATCAACAAGATTGATGACTGATTAGAATCAGGATTTTTAAACTGCTCAAAATTCCAATGCATCAGATCATAATGAGCTATAGTAAATATAAAGGCACATCAGTGGATCAACACGCACAGTTTGGAGAATAGACAAAACTTCATCTGTAGTTGAATTTGTGTATACTAAAGTAGATGTGTTTATTGCATAACATTTTCAGATTATTCAACATATATTATTGCTATTTATACTTGTCATTACAATACAAACTTTGTCAGAGTCAAAATTAACAGATACATATATATACATTAAAAAAAAAAAAAAGTCAGTTAATGCCTTAGATTTAGGGCTCCATTGATTTCCATGAGATTACTTCAGACTTCAGTGCAAGTTTCCAGGAAGCAATGTTGATGGCTTGCTTCTTCTGCAACACACAAGCTTCTGAGTATTCACATTGGGAATCCATCAACTTCGATGGCATCTCGCACCATCGGCTGTAAATACAGATTTCCTTCAAATCCTGTATGAAACTCAACTTGATCTGCACAGTCTGTCAGTAACATAAAGATCAATCCCTTCAAGCACAGAACACCAATAATTAAGTTGCTTACTTCATAGCTGCAGTTTGTGTTTGAAGTACATCAATATCCTATTTCAACTTGTTCTGTCACAAGCACTGTCCTTCAGAGCCGAATTCTGGGCAGCATCAGCAGTTGTTTCCGTACAAGGGTCATCTTTTTCTTCTTCCTCAGGCTGTTCTCCAGGTTTTTGGACAGATTCCACAACTGCTGTGCTCTTACTGGTATTGCAGCCCATTTTGGTCTCAGTCAATGAAGGTTCTGTGATTTTTTGGTAGAAGTCTATAGAAGACTCACTGCACTGAAGGAATGAAGAACGAGGAAACGAACAAGGGAACTAAATAGCTTTCCCTATTGTATTGTTAAGAGCAAGTATGTTTGGTTTCTGTGACAACACACTGCTCCTGCTAATCAAGCACTGGCCAATAAAGAGCTACACTTTAATGCAGCCAACAAAAGACAGACAATTTCTGCTGCCTTTCTAAAAAGCCTATGAAACTGTTCCTCATTAGTATTTTTTCCTAGATGAGTAACTCACGATAGCTTTGCCCAAGGAAGCCTATTTAATTTTAACTTCTAAACATCCTATAGTTCAGTTACTAGGAAACAGTGCCTTGCTACACAAAAAAATAAAGTCACAGCAGCAAGCCTATATATTCTAACCATTTTCAGTATTGTAATCTATACTACTCGATTATGTAGACATCTGACTTCAGACACTAGTCTTGAATAGCAAGCTCTGAAGTTATATGCATCCACATGCCCAAAAACACTTAAAATACAGCTTGAATCTTAGGCCTAGTACAAAACAAAAAAGCACCCCCAAAATCTCACTGAAGCAGCTGGAAAGCAAGCGTGAATGAATACACTCAGAACTCAAGCATGCCAAAAAAGCAGCTCTCCACCAGAAGCTAAACCAATAAGCCAACTCACATTCTAATCCAACATTCAAACACAATTTTCTAAGAAGAAACTTACATACAGTGAGCTCACAGTGACTGGCTGACTGCTATCATCTATCTGCTGCAAACTAGAGCCAGTAGTACCGCCACATGCAGATCAACTTCACTGGTGTGTTTCCCCCATGAACCAAGTGAGTTATTTAAAAAAAAAAAATGCAGAGATGTTCAGCTAAAAAATTACATTGATATTTCACACAAGTATATAGTAGGTAAGTGCTCAACAGTACTAGATCTTATAGCCACAAATGGAACCACACAAATTGACCTGATCTTTAATAATCAGCTACTCTTATAAGTAACTACTTACTAATATAAGTAACAGGCATTGGAACCACAGTTTCAGGGTTGCCAGTACATGATGAAATAAGCCCCTATTTTCTAGGCCTAGAAAAAAAAAAAAAGGCAGTAAAATTCATTACTGGATGTTCATCTGCATATGCTTGCAAACAGTAACAGAGGTACATTAAGGTGAGCTGTCCTAATGTGAAGGGTGTCCATATGGGGAACAGGGTACAGGTGCCTCAAACATGCGCAGTAGAAATAAAGGGAAAGTTGCTCACTGTTCCTTTGAGGCAGAGGCTAAATATAATGCATGATATTTAAGATTCCCTCCCCCCCCTCCCCCATTCAGGGGAATCAGACTTGTGCATCTGAAGCAAGTCCAAGGACCACCATGCAGTTTAACTGCACGACTCGGTGCTTCTCAGCTGACTGCTGCTGCCCAGCTACCATCAGGGACGTTGCTCTCTGCTTCGAGGCATTTGTGGTTTGTCCCCTTTTACTAACTGCTGTTAAGCAAGAGGGTGTTTTGTTTACATAATTTACTACCTCTCATTTTATTCAGGTAACATTAGGAACACCCACTTATCTTTACAAGCATTGATAAGCCAAGTTACAGAGCAGGAAAAAGTTATTTAAAAGAATATTACATAAACTCCTATGTTCCTCGGGTATATCTGATTTGCTAGTTGAATTTTTTACTGTTACTCTTGCATTTAATTGCATGTGCAGCATAGACACCAAAGCAACCATAACCTCGTCACTATGCTGTAGAATTTGTACCTGCCAGACTGATTTAAGCCAGAATGTCTGATAAAATGAGAGGAAGATGGAGCTGTTCAGAATCTGAAGACAGAAGTGTATTTTATGGGTTTGTGAGGAAAACAGGAATATAACTCTACACTTCTTTATTTCTGCATTTGAGTGCTTAAGCCACATTAGTATACTTCCTCCCTTGGACGTGATTATTCCTGTGAAAGCAGAATAGTTACAAGGATGTAAAAGAATCAGGAGGAAAAAAAAAAAAAAAATCCTAGAACTCCTTAAGTCTGCCTAGGTAGGGATTAACGATTCTGGAGCATTTACTGCTCCACTTTACTGCTCCACGTTTGCAGAACACTACCTCACAGTCCCCACTAGATGGTAGCTGAATACTGTGCTGATTCTGCAGTATTACACAGCCTAGAGCAGCCCTAGGAGTTGCACCTGATTACAATTTTTAAATGATTACTCCCAATATCTTTTAAGAAAGTAAAAGCTTCCCAGAGGTGACACTGTCTTAAATATTGACTGATTTACATTTCACAGAAGTTTTGAGCCAGGAAGTGAAATCCATCAGTGTCATGCCTTTGGCACCAGCGAGTCTCTTTATGTGAATGCAGGCTTCATCAACATGGTAGGTCTTGCTAAAAATGTGCCTTGTATGTTCTTGTCAGAGATGGCTTCATCATACATGGTTCAGAAAATGTGGGGAGGGGTACCCCAGGAAGTAGGATAAAATCAGTTTAGGTGGGAGGGGAAAACACTGTGCAGGTGCTCTCAGGCATGAATACTCATCACAACATGCAAACAAACTGTAGATGCTCTCGTTTCTCAAATTGTTTGTTTCAAGGTTAGCAGCTAGAAGCCATGGACCCTAAAGGCTTTGTTAGTATGAGAACCTTAATTTTCGTACTTGAGACATGAAGTCCAAGTCTGTGGTACTGAACATGACAAGTTTGGGTCCAGACCCAAGATACCATTCTGGTTACAAGACAGAACAGAGAGCTTGGCACCACAGCCTTTTGGAATTGAATGCACCCACCTCCCAGTGCCGTTAGGACCAGTAGTCTAGGTGCAGCAAGAACCCTTCTTATAGGGGCTGTACACAAAGGGGTAGTACAGACAGCCCTTGGGACCAGCCTGCAGGTTATGGCTTCATTGCCTGTAAGGAAGCTACAGCACTTACAGACAACAAGCCAACACCATTTCAGCTTCCTTGAACAGCCCCACGTGCACTTTGCACCATCCCTTTTAAAAATAGTCTGTTCTTTTTGGCAACATCTAAGTCCTTCTCTTTTTTCTTCCCCCGCCCCCCTCAACAGAAAGCAGGTTGGGATAAGAGGCACAAAGGTAATTACACTGTCCTGCTACTTAAGACTACTTTGGTCTCATTGCAGGTCACTTGGTTCATTCTGTTGTTTGTGATAGTGAACAAATGCCTGTTTGCCAGCTTTTGCCATCAGCAATCTTTAGAATATCTTGGTTTAACGTGTTTACTTCCTTCCACTGTTAAAAGAGAACACTTTCTGTAAAGCTCGTCATTACAACCCCCAAGATTAATATTGTAAAATTCCACAACAGGTTTCTTCAGAACAAGCAATCAATCATTCAGCTGAAGTACTCGTGTCCTGCTTGTAGCAGTAGCCTCAAGTTCAGTGCAATTCAGATAGCAAACATCACATATTAGAACTGGACAATCAATGCAGAAGTAGGTTATCTACGAGCGTTAGAGAAAGGCTTGAGGTGTATTAATTACCCTTCTAACCCATTCCTCAAGTTTCTGGCCCCTCTTCAAACTTCAAAAAGCCGCGCATTGTTTTCCCATCTGAGCAGCAGTCAACATATTGATGTGCTACAAACTTCAACAACTGCTCCACTGCAGCAAGTTCTTGTTCCCATAGCAACAATACTAGTTTTCCATCCCATGTTTCCTTTAAAAAACTTGAAATGCATAATAACCAGGCACATAGGAAAGTCTACTGCATGGTAAGTTTAGAATATTGCTTCACCCCATCTTTATTGGATTAATAAGCTAAAAAAAAGTCTTTCCTATGTCTGTTTAGTACACAAAATATTATTACCAACTACGTTACAGAAATATCCTAAAAGCAACAAAGCAAGCTGCACATTGCAATATACTGAGCATGCTGTGCTGCCTTAGATGAGTATATTCATACTCTTCCCATAGCAATAAAGGAGACCACCTCATTAAACTCATAAGTAATCCACCTTCTCCAAGGTGTAAATGAGGCTTACCTAGGCAGCCTTTCCAAGGACGTCTCAGTGCTTCTTTTAAGACTTTAGTCTATCAACAGAAGACAGTCTCCATATGCAGGTACATAATCAAGATATTTTAGTTTTGGGCTTACTGTAAGGTATGACTTGCCCACTGCTGTGCTCCCTTTGCAAAGAAGAAGTGCTAAAATTTCCAGTGGCACAGCACATGCTGTCACCCCTCCGTTTCTTTACCAGAGATTTCTGAAATTGAATGGCACAGCTGGAACGGTGACACTCTAGCCTTGTATTTATTATGGCTCCTTAAGAGGTCTGCTGACCTCAGATAAATACTTTGGGTACATTTTGTTATGAAGTTCTAGTTTTTCAACTTAATCTTTAAGATCTAAATAGCTATACAGAAGACTATTTCTTAGTTTAAAATTAGTAGATAACCAGGATTAATTTAGGAAATGCTCTCGAAGGCGCACCTACTTGCTATTAATGTAAGGAGCAGATATTAAGTGGTTGGACAGGAAAGGCCTCCATGGATCCCCAGCCCTCCTTGCCTCTCAGTCCCAGCTGCTGTTCTGTTGCTGTCACACACGCCGTGTTGCTGTACACCAAGAAGGAGGAACCACGACAATCTGTTCTCTTGAAAAAACACAAGCTGTGTTTGGCTGGCTAAGAAAAAAAGTCTGTCAAGCTAGTAAATATGTTACAGTACTTGACAATTTCACCAAACTAAGTTTAAGAAATGAGCTTTTGGAGTTTGAGTGAGTTATGTCACTCTCTGAGCCTTGTACGCTTCGCGACCACCAGAAAGGGAGGTATCATTGTAGTGGTAGATGCCAACTTCCTGCTGTGTGCTAGGTGAGGGAGAGAAGCAGCACGTCTGCAGTGAGACATGACAGAGCTAAGGACCGGAGAGCCCAAGCTTTTTCCTCTTTCTCCAGAAGACTTAACTCTGCATAAAAAAGCACTGCCAACTTCCTACATTAAGTGGGTATCTGTCAGCCTGCTTCCTGTTGCATTGACAGTCTTGTTTCCTAGTCTGAATTGCCAACTC
Organism: Heteronetta atricapilla; assembly: GCA_011075105.1. Classification (NCBI taxonomy): domain Eukaryota; kingdom Metazoa; phylum Chordata; class Aves; order Anseriformes; family Anatidae; genus Heteronetta; species Heteronetta atricapilla. The sequence continues at coordinate 5,335,336 of CM021741.1, forward strand.
AGAATTATTTCCATTAACGATTTCACAAGTAACCAGCCAAATCACACAGCTTCCTTACACATTGACTAGGAGAAGAACTCCTTGGGGACAGCATTACACCTTAAATGACATGATTTGTCACAAGAAAAGAAACCAGTCCCCTCTCGGCAGCTAATGAATCCTAGATAATTCAGTTCACAAAGTTTTTGAGCAATCCTGAAGCCTAGATTCATGTGCCTTAATTCTCTGCTCTAATGCAGATTCTGGAATTAACAGGCTGTTACACAGCTCTGCGTTGCAGAAGTGAAAAGCTGGGTATTCAAGTACTACCTCGATACCTATAACGTTATGTCAAGTACAAATCATGTCAAATCCGTGCCTGCAAACAGATGCAAGAACAAACATTTTAGAAGTGAGTAACTGTATTTATTAGAGATGTTAACAAGGCACGCACTTTGAAATAAAGATCCCTTTTAATTTAGACCGTTCTAATAGTTAATGAAACACCATAATTTCCTGTAACAGTGAAGCAGAAAACAAACATTTTAGATTGACAAACTGAAATCATGGTCTTTGTTCCAAATTACCAGGGTAAAAAAAATGCAGATAGGCAGGTCTTATATTTGGGACAGAAAGTATAATCAAAAAGAAAAGAGTAAAAATACAGAGCTCAGGCAGGGAGAGCCAACCTAAAGCACGGGCTGATAACGATGAGCAAGTGCTGCTTTTCCTGTAGCTCATGAAAGAGCTGGGAAGCTTCTAAGGGGCAGGAGGGTGCTGGGGTACAATCACATGAACCCAATTATTTCAAGCCTCCAGAAGATCCCAGCAGGATCTTGGAGCACAGCTTCATAACCCAGGAATTCCCATTCTACACTCCTCTCAATGCACACAATTCTCAAGTGCCTTCCCGGTTTCCCTTCACATTAAGTATTGCTTTAGCTGCCTCAGAAATAAAGCTATTGCCCAGGCATCCACTGCTACAGTAGCAGCATTTGGGAGGTCTAGAGGGTTAGCAATCTGCACAACTGAGTGTAAAAGCCCATTAAAACATTAGCACAAGCAAGTGACCAATTCCACAAACCTGCTGTTCAGAGCTTCTAAAATTGTTGCCACGTATTTTGCATAGTACCTTATCTAGCTAAGCTTATTTGTGACTCCAGTTGCTCCATTATTTAAAATTATTAGAGGTTCACGGGGTAATAGTTATTAATACAAGCAGCCATATCAACATACTCTGTGCAGTTTGGAGGCAGCATTCCTAAGGAGCCTGATGCCCCCACCAGAGGAGAGGCCTTAAGTAGGAATAAAACATAACCTAAGCCCATTTTATTGCAAATTTGAGTCCAGCTGAGATCTTATACCAACTGCAGAACTGTGAACTAAGGCTTTAAGTATGGAAACCACTTAAAAATAAAAAATAATAAATAAAATATAAAATAATAAATAAAAATAGCTATTAAGATGACAAATTCACAAATTAATTCCAAGACCAAAGAGTACCTTAACATTCACCTTTGTCAAGTGGGAGATTTTGTTTTGCATTTTTAAGCTAGAGCAGCAGTATTCAGCTCAATTTATTCCAAGTCGAGCAGCTTGTGTATTGAAGGGGTCAAGCTACACAGCTGGAAATAAGCATGTTCAAACCCAACAATGACACTGGTTAAAAACATTAAGATACACACAGGTTAAACAGACATTAGACATTTAAAATGCTGTTGGTTCAGCACGTTCATGAAAGAGCTACAGGTTAACAGCCCATGTCAACACCATCAACAATACCCTTCCAAGTAGTGGGTTATTTCCTTTTATCCCTTTGTGAATAGCTGCTTAGTCTCTCCTGTTATTTAATTTATCCAATCCTATCTTCTGTCCACTGCTACCTTTTTCCTCAAACATTCCCCCGTGCTTTGGCCAGCGTAGCTATGTTCATAACCACCAAGCTCTGCTCTTGTTCTTTCATGCCCAGAAGCTCCAGCTGCCCATAAGAGTTATGCCCACTGCTTTTGAATCCTTACAACACAATTACATACACCGCTATATAGAAGTAAGATTCTGTAGGAGTTGAAGGTGCAAAGATCCAGAGTAGGTACAGCAGAATTTTGTAACTAAGCTATTGAAAAACTGAACAGAAGTACATTTAGAAGAATAAAAAGCAGTACAGAGTACTTCTCTGGGCCTTTTATATTTGAGAGCCCATTCAACTCTGTGCAACAGTAAGTTTGATATTATCCAACTGGTGTTGGTGGTTGCTATTGACATAGTCAATATGACTATTGACATAGGCACAATACTTATTAAATCATTCTCTTGGAGGTTAAGAAACAAAACTGTTCTAAACACACCCATTCCAAGCCCTGCAAGTATCCCATCCTCGACTCTGAGCAAGTGTTCTGTGCATGCTAGCATCTGCCCGGCAGGATACAGCCAACAGCAAAGACAGCCTGGTCCAGGACCACTCCAGTCAGAAAGAGCAAAGGCAACAAGTCGGTCAGAGCACCAGACAGTACCATTTTAAAGCAATCTAGGCACACTGTTTTCTTCTCTAACAGCATCTAAACATGTATCAGAAAGTTTCAAAGAAAAATGCCACAAGATTACAAAACACATTTGTCTGTATTGCAGGTAAAGAGCCTCCTCCCTTCTTGAAGGGGCTGGTGATCCCCTCCTTCCCTTTCACACCGGGCTCCCTACAATAACAGAGGCATCCTGTCTAATTCAGGTTATTCCTAGTTCCACCTTGAAACAGCCCAGTTTGGGACAGGCCTGAACAGGGGCAGGGCACAGCACTACCATGGGGCAAGCAGCTGCAGCAGGGCTTTGGGAACTAGAGCATAAGCCCCAACTTGGCAAAGTGGCTTATGATCTGGAGTTCAGGCTCCAGTCCTCATCCAACTGCCTGTTAGCAGTAGCCAGCTAGTAGGCCTTCACGAGGAGCCAGCTACTTAGGCTAGCTGGCACTGCCAAGTCAGATCATACCAGCTGCACTGCCTACCTTCACAAATTCACCGTAGCACACTGACGTAGTTAAGTACTCACCACAGGGGATAACATCAAATTTGCTGGGTAGCCCTTTTTGTCACTATTTAAATGACGTCATTAGCTCTTATAATTCCCCTCCTCCCAGCCTGAGTCATAATCCTGTAGTGTGTATGCTTCTCAAAAAGAAATAATATATAAGTACAGCTTATGACTCCATTAGCTATTCACGTAATTCGGCTCTGAATACGCCTTTGCCTATTCAGCAATATATGCTTTTCCATAGCACAGCTCACGAGTTTCTGTACCAATCAGTAGGAAACAATTTCAGATCTGAAAGTCACTTGGAAAATTGGAAAAACACCTTGTTAAAACACATTTCTTCAGCAGACAGACCCTGAAAAAACAAAACAAAACAAAACAAAAAAAAAAAAACAAAAAAAAAAAAAACAGCCATTTGTTGGGCTGCCTGTCTTCCATATTTCCACTGAGAAAAAAATCATTCTAGACCAAAGTTTAAAGTTTCTTTAAATACGACAAATGCATGGACTAAAGGTAACCAATATAAAAAAAAAAAGTCTCTCCTACAGAGTTCAAACACTGCTTAAGTAGTTATGTACTGGTAACTTCAGCATTAGACCCTATACTTTCATTTTGCTTTAAGGGACAGGATTAAATACACACCCACAAAAAAGCAGTCTGCAGAATTAGGAGCAATTCACCCACATCTAATCATTCTTTCAGAAGTCATGCCTTGAGGCAAGCATGCTATCAAGTGTAACGACAAACATGTTCCTACTGCTGTTTGCCATACTTATTGGACATAATAAACTTGATATGCTGGAGGCTATAATTAATCTCTACTAAGTGAACACTCCTCTTATGATGATTTGTCTACTGAGCTGTCAAATAACACTTAAGGCTTTGATAAGTAAATAAATTAGTTCATTACAGTCCCTCTTCTTCTTTAAATGAGCTCATAGATTATTACATAGCTCTCCTTACCTCAGTCATCAGCAGCTACAATTCTTGGACCCAAAAGCTAACCCACACACTCCATTTCAAAGTTCTACACATTACTTCCACTAACTTCAATTACAGGTCATGTTTAAAAAGAGCTGGCAATTTTTTGTGGTAAGAACTTGGTTTTAAAATGAATGAGGGTAGACAGTAACATTATTTGCCTTCTGCTACTAGACCTCAGAGCAATGCTTACATCTCACAGGAACAGGCACAAAAGTAAAGTTGCAGTGCCCTCTTGTGAGCAGTCAATTCTCACTTCTGCAGAAGCACTTTGAGCAGTGATACGGTGAGGGGGATGCAGCATTAATGCTACAAACTGAGCCTAAGTAGAAGCATTACACTTTCTAACTAGTTACCTCCATATATATAGACACACACAAAGTTCTCCTGCTTCTAGCATACCTGAAACCCATGAAGATGTTTGTATAAAAAGTTAAAGAATATTTTAAATCCATTGAACTGAAGAAACAGGGGAATAGATTCATTCACTTATTCCTTCATAACCTAGAAAAAATGAAAAATAGGTACCAATTTCTTGGAGCCATTATTACTGACCATAATTTTGTTTTTATTAAATACCACTAAAAAACAAGCAAACAAAAACACCACAATCACATACACGCACATATGCAAGAAGCTTCCCCTACAATTTAAGCACTAGGTAACAACTGATGAGGTACTGGAGGTTATGGCAACTACTGGTGGAAGTTTAAAACAAAAAGGGACAGGGGTGGAGTAAGGAGAGAAAAAGCAATAAAGCAGTTGAACAAACAAGCCAGTACAGCCTAAATGCAATCCTAATTCCTAGATAGCTGTGGGGAAACCATCAGAAGATGGCAATTAAAGCCTGTACAGACAAGGGAAGGCTAGTCAAATAGAACAGACAAGATCTCATTCACAGCACACTACAGTTAGAAGCTCCTGAAGGTCAGCGCTCTGTCTTCACAGAACCCAATTTTTATTATTCATTCTTATGGAATATAAATATCTGGATATTCACTTCAGTTTTGTGGCATCAGACGCCAACTAGACCAGCGACAGAAGGATCAGAAACAGTGCTTCACAACTGCTATTATGTAGGACCCGCACATCAAAATTCACTTTCCAAAATGCAACAATCTTTGCCAACATGTATTTTGTTAGGAAACGCAAATTTTGTTTCCTTTGCACAGAGCTGGTTTACACAGCAGTAGTCAACAATTTAACAGAGACAATCACTGCTATGTTTAGCCTCCACAATGTTTCCTGAGGTAATATTTTAAAAGATCCTTAAGCTTAATTTTGCCATATTCTTACACTTCATGACTAGTAGGTTCGCAGACATTAAGCTTAACATGAGAAACACAAGCCAAAACATTCAAAAGTTCTTAAAAGTTCATCTTACCACATCAACTAATCACTTCTAAGCTGATATTAAATATTTGATTTCAGCCCAGAGAGTCAAGGTCCAAAGGAGCTTTGTTTGTTCAGGCGCAGATCCAAAGAATCATTTCAACTGAATTTAGGTGCATGGGTCCAAATTGCTGCAAAACCCCAGTGAAACGAAAGCGCTCTTCAGTGACTTCCCAAAACCTCTGGCAGACAGCCACATCTCTGTTCTACCTTCAGCTCCCCCTTGGAGGGTTTCAGCACTGCAGAGGGGGAGAACTGCTGCTGCCTGCTTGCATTGCTCTTACAGCAGGCTGGGATCACTAGGGACTGCCGAAATCCCTGGGACCAAATGACTGCTGAATCCCACACATCCTACCCTGAATCTGTCCTCAAGAGGAGAGATGTAAAGCCTCCTGTTTGCAAGCTGCACCCTCAGTTACTTGTTCCATACTGAAAATCGCAGGGCAGGCTCAGCAGAGCACTACACAAACCTGCGTGGTCTCTGGTCTAGATGGGATGATTCCTGCAGGGCGTACGTCTGGGGTGCTCCGCTGCACAGCTCACAGAACTCAGCGATGTTCGCAGTTACTCCATGATACCTCAACAGCTCACAGGACGCTGATTTGTCTTGTGACAAGCTAAGTGGCACCAATGAAGTTCACACAGTATGAGGTTTATTTTACAGATAACTTGAACATCAAATCTTGTGTCCAACATATACCAGGCCACGTTCACTTCAGAGGTACAATGCATACACCAAAACAAAAGTACAAACTGCTTGTTAAAAGCTGTCTAAGACCAGGTGAGTTTCACCCCAAGGTTACAAATACAGAACTACAAAGAACACATTCTCACTTTCAGTTTTGTGATTGCTTCAGTATGACCTCAGAGCAAGTTTGAGGATGACTTACCCAAAGTCAACACTGACAAGAGACTGAATCACCGCTTCACTGTAACTTTCACCAAAACACCTATGATAAGGCACGTTCCTATTGTCAGGCAGCAGAACAATTGGCTTGGCACGTTACATCATCGGCATTTATAAAACAGATGCCTGAACATGTTGAAGATAGCACAGGAGGTTTCTGAACACGTTCTAGGGATCTGAGGTTAGAAAGCAAGCTCCAAGAACGGAAGCTCCTGTTGGCCCCCCAGTCTGTCCAGGTCTCTCAATGGCAGCCCTGTCTTTGAGGAAATCAGCCTGTCCTTCTCACTTTGGCATCTTCCAATACAGGTGGTAAACAGAACTAGTCCCACCATGGATCCCTGGAGTATTTTACTCATTACCAGCATTTGTGCTGAGTACTAAGTACTCCACAGATGATCATCCAGACAGTTTTTATTTTCTTAAAGTCAAAAAAAAAAAAAAAAAAACCACTATTTTTTTGCTCATGCAGAACATGAAATCCTTAGGCATATGAGTATTGCAGGAGACAGTACAAAAAGCCTTGCTAAAGGTAAGATAAATGACACCCACTACTAATTTTACCTTAAAAAGAATGCTTTATAGCCTATAAGGTTAGAAGCTCTTGCTTACCAGTAAAAGAGCATCTTTAACCTCATTAGCAGCTAAAACAGCTTTAAAAGTGGGCTTCCAAGAGCTGCACAGCTATCTACACAACCATCACAAGAGGGCAGCAGAAGCTTTCCACACTGGGGAAGTTTCGCCATGTGGCTGGGCTGAGCACCCGCTCACGCAGCCCAGTCGGGCTCTGCTGTTTCAAGTCCCATCAGGCAGACGAACGCCTCACACAAAACTGAGGGAACAAATCCCAGTTCTTCCAACACCTGTCTGTGGCAAAGAGCTTTCCATACACCATTCAGTTTCCACGGTTCATTTCACTGGCTTAGTATTACAGACAAAAGAAAAGGAAATAAAGAGTTACAGAGTTATTATTAGCAGCTCACTGTTTGTTACAGTACGTTTCACATAGAAAGAAGAATAAATAGCATCTTACACCAGGAGGTTGCATTAGAATTTAATGTTTTAGGAGTTTACTTCATATGCCACTCACAACTGATGACACTAATATGAATTTATTTTACAGAGCGTTTGGGGGCTCCATGTTCAGGTGTGCCTAAGAAAAGCCAGCGCAGGGATCACACCAGTACTCCTGAGTTAGCGTGTGTCATGGCAAGTTTTCAGGGGGATACACTACTAACAATTGGTCTTACAACTAGTTTTAGACCACAACAGCAGTCCCAAAGCTAGAACCCTAGTAAGGTTAGCGGAGCTACACAGGGAAGTGCCACAAGCCTATCAGCAGTAGGGCGTAGTTACCCTAAAGAAGCAACCCTATTTATGGGGTAACTGTTCCAGATGATAGTTTTGTTACTCCTTCAAGAGAGTTGCTTCCCTACAGCAGTCCCTGAATACAGCAACTGACAAGGTAGTAACTTACTCTCACACCTTTTTTGTACACTCAAGATACCTGAAGAGTTGTCTAAGTCTCCTTTTTAAGTAGTCTGAAATGTTTCCCTATTAAATACTCAAAATGAGACAAAGCTCTGCACTGGTGCTGACCTGTCTTCCCACTCCTTCCCCATCTTTCATCAGAAGCCTCAAGTCCTTAAGACATATCTGGTTTTCCTATAGTACGAGCTTACTGTTTTCACATGAGTAAGAGAACCAAAAACCCTCACCAGGGAGTAGATGCTACCACAAAACCTCTGCCCATCTCTAAAAAGAAAACCCTGTGGCTATAATCATTGAAGTAGTTTTCCCAATAGATTTCAATAGATTTCCTTGTCTTATAACACCTGAAGACAACTCTTTGCTTTTTCTACTATCAAAGTCAGACTTGTACTACCAGGGCAGAAAGCAAAAGAGAACAAAAGCAAAACCAAACAAACAAAATACCTACTTTAGTAGGAAGCCTGCTATAGCTGGGAAATGACCTTCCAGACTTCAGATCCCTTATATGCTATTCTTCTTTCTTTTCATTCAGTAAGTTTAAAGCCAGCCCACAGACAACAAACGCAAGTCTTAGAATAAGACACTCCTAATAAAGAATCTTCAAGGGCATAAGATTTCAAACTAAATACTACACTTACTTTAAACCCTGCAGTCAAATATCAGGTAATACCATTTCCATTCAAATTTCAGTAACATAAAGAAACCAAAAGTTGAGCATGAAAACAAGAAAAGTACAACAATAATATATATGTATATATTTTTACTACATGCATTCTCAACAACTGGTCTACTAACATAATTTTAAATACTCACAGCTCTTTTCAGATCACTGTAGCCACTTCCAAGATACCTCTAGACTTCTATACCTCTAACATATTTCTATTTTAATAAAATCTCCTTACATTTTATTTCTAAGGTTTATCTTCACATTCTTTCTCTTAGAGACCCATCCACATTTGACTCCTCTATTGAAAAAAAGGAGTAAGGCTTCAGTGCTGTCTTATGTAGCGCAATGAGAGACAGGTGGCCCTCAGTTCTGTGCCCCACCTGGTCATTAAAGCCTCCAGTTCTGGTCTTGAAAGGGCTACCTTCTTCCTAACACAAATGCTTAGCAGTAGTTCTTTACCGCATTTCCTGTTTAGACATGATCTTTGCGGACTACGCTTTAAACCTTGACTCAAAAATCTCATCTCAGCACCCAAACTCACAACTTATCCTCAGTCTATCAAGAGATGTGTGGCTATCTCAAAAGGGAGTGCAGCAAATGGTTAAAAACAAAAACAAATCAAAATTGGTTATTGCCAACAATTCCCTAAAAAAAAAAAGAAAAAGCTTTTTTAGCTTCTTACTGAAAACACAACTTAGTCAAAAATACTTTTTTAGTAAGTTCAGATTCTCAGATGTTCTCCTCTCATACTGCCTATTTCATGGCAGATTTCATTTTAGTACTACAGCTACGGTTTTATCAGCTAACAGTGTACCTGTGGCAAGCAGAGAACCAAATTACAGATGTAGGTGTTTGAGAAACAGCAGTGGAAGCAGCACTCTGATGTCCTCACTGCAGGGTTACTTAATTTACATCGGTAGTTTCCAACTGCCAGGCAAACTTCTAGGACATATCACTCAGAATAAAATAGTTTGGGTGCCGAGAGGTTTCCATGTTTCAAAACAAGTTGCTTGCAAATATAAATAGCAATCAGATTTTTATTTGTGGTTATTTATGACAATATTACATCTCTTTTAGATCCAGACCCTTGGATGCAATTGTTCCCCCCCACGCAGTCAAAAGAATAAAACTTTGTGCTAACCTAAAAAGATTTATAACCATAGCCTCGTTTACATCTGCCTCTGCAAGGCCATGAGAGAAACCATCTGCCTCTACGCACTCGCTTTGCATCTGCAGTGTTTCACATCTGCAGGTGTGGAGCACAGCTCCTCCTTGCAGGAGCTCCCGTGTATATTTCAGATCAAACGTCTTTACAAACTGTCAGCCAACAGCGCAGCAAAACAAAGTAGACCTCCCCAACTCAAACTGTATGGGAACCTATGACTGTAAATATGTTCAGAGGGAAAATAACACGAGCTTACCCTCCCCCAGCAGATTTGTTAATGGCTCCAAAATAATCCGAAGGTCTTCTCTTCCACATTGGTGCTGGGTGTTGTAAAGGCAGCGCACCAAGCAGCCACGAGACATCAACCAAGGCCCAGTCTGCGTGGCACTGCAAGTCTTCACCTGCATCACAGATTCCTACCAGGCTTCCAGAGAGTGTCGACAGAGACATATGAAGAGTTGCTCTAATAACTGCAATCTGTGCAGGCAGCCACTCTTTGCTTTCCCAAGTCCCACAGAGTGGCTACAGAGAAGGATCAAAGCAGTCACTGTGGCAACAACGGAATCTCAGCAGCTGATTCAGTGCCTGAGGACCTCATTCCAGTCCTGACCTCAATACCCCTACAGCAGCTTCCACGGATAATCAAAGGACAGGAAACCAGGCAAGTGCAGCAATCAATTTCCTCTGTTGTTTTTCTCTTGGAAAATTTTATCCCACACCCAGACAGGATAAAAGATGAGCATTCTGTAAAGTGTGGGACTTCTCCCTCTAGAGCCTACGATGTGTTACAAGGCATGCGAGTGGTAGGTCCCACGGCAGAACGAACTGCTGGAGTTCTGTGGGAATCCAGAACACAAACACGCGTGTGCTCTAACTGCTGCAGGTAGGACATCCATAAATAAATGAGGGGAGACACGCCGTATTCTTCCTCACCATTTTAGAAGAGTCATCTGTATGTTTGGATAGATCAAAGCATTGTAACGAGCTTGTGAAGGCGCAGTGGTCGTGAGAAAACAAAGATCTCACAAAATGTATAAAACTGGCTAAAATTATGATTGTTTGAAGTACTAGTAGCCTTTTTGGAAGGTGATGTAAAGTGACAGAAGTTTCAAAAAACTGAAAGAAAACATTTAGCACCGTGCAAAACTTTTGTGACAGTGATCCCCAGAGCTGATGATATTGATAAGTTTAAGAAAATGAAGCCCCAAACAAAAATCTACATTTATCTCTGTACATTTAAACAATCTTTATTATTTTGTCTAAATTCTAAGAGGTTCATGAGATTCGATTTTCTTTTTCAGCAACAGAATAACAAGTCCCATGATCCGTTTTCAGTCATTCATGTGATTTATCATTCTAAGCCTGTGTTTTCAACTTATGACATTACCATTCAAACTATCTACATCTGAAATCCCTTCACACTGTTATAATTGCATTGATAGCTTTATTAAGGATGCACTACGACTGGCTGGCTAATTGTCCTAAAAGGATAAAGGTTGTCTTTCTTTTGAAGAAATACTTCTTCAGAGAGAACAGAAGAGTAGAGGCATATGTGCTTTCTTTTCAAAACCATGAGGACGTACCAAAAAAAAAAAGGAAAAAAAAAACCACCAAACAACAGGCATGTTTATTTTTTGAAGTTATCTTCCATTGTTCATCAGAGAGAACATACAGAAGAAAAACCTATAGGGCTGGCTAACAGAGCGCTTCTAGAACTTCAGCATAACTGTTAAAAGCAATCTTACTGAACTGTCTGAGAGACAAAAATAAAGCTTCCGCAACGAAGGAAGGGGAAAGAGGGAAATAACATATTCGAAAGCTGAAACTGTTAAATTGCTTAAGGGTTTGTGTTTTGAAGTAATGAAGATTTAGTATTACAACATGTAGTTATGGATCTGAACTACGTAAATACTCTGATGTTGGCTATAATGATAAAAACTCTTTTTAGAACACGTGTAAGCAACAGGTTGCAGAGAACTGGAAGTATGTCTCTAGTTCTCTTCAGGGGGCTGCGGAAGATGCCAAAGGATGATGTTTCTCCTATCCCTTTACACGTAGCCCATATAGGCTTCCCAGGCACCACGCTGAGGGGAGGGTAATCCTCTTGCACTCCTGTGCATCTTACTCCAACCCTCAGGTGAACCACTCTCTCGCTGAGGCCTCCTCAGGAGGAGTTACACAACCGCTCACCTGGAGAGCCTTTTCCCGGTCTGCTGCTGCTGACCAAGCAGCGAGGGAGCCCCCGCGGTGCTCCCTGCCTGCCCCGCGGCTGAGCGCGGCTGAGCGCCCCTTCCCGCTGCCTGCCCCGCTCCCCGGCCGCAGGGAAACGGCCCCTGCCCAAGACCTGTCAGAAGTCACCTCAGTAATACGAACGCTAAGCGTTTTGTGAGCTGCTACTTCCCGATTTTGATCTTCAAATCGGTGTTTGACGTTTGAAGTACTTTGTTTCCTACGATTGACACAAAAGTGATGTAAAAGCAGAGCGGAAGGGTGACGGTTAGGCTGGGGAGCCCCCCGCGCTGCGGAGGCACGCTCCAGGCACCCCCTGTGGAAAAATGGCTTTTTGCGGCGTGTCCGAGGCCGTGGCAGCCCTGCCTTTATTTATTTATTTATCTCTGGAGGGCTGTAGCTCTGCTGGGGCTGCCACGCCAGGACCACGAGCGGGGCCAACGATCCACAGTCCCTCACACGGCCCCTCCCTCGGCTGCCCTCACAGGGCGGGCGGGAACCGCCACTCACGGCCCCGACGCCCCCTCTGAGGGCGCTGCCCCGCGCCGCCTCCTCAGGGCTCAGCCGGGAGCGCCCCGGGACTCCCCTGCCCCGCTTCCTCCCCTCCGAGCCACCGGGGCCTGCCCTCAGCCGGCGCCTCCCGAGTAAAGGCGGCGGGGATTGGCCGCTGCGCGCCGAGGGGGCCATGTTGGCTGGCCCGGCCCCGCCGCCCGCGCTCCATTTTATCCCCTCCTCCCCCCCCTCGCCGCCTCCCCTCAGCGAGGCCGGGGGCAGGAAACCCGCCCCCCCGGAGCCCCGCCCCTCGCGCTGGCCCCGCCCCCTTTTCCTCCCACCCGCGGGTCCCCTCAGCCCCGCGCCGCCGCCGCCGCCGCTCCCGCTCCCCCCCTCCCCTCCCGCCGTGTCAGCGCGCGGCGGCCCCCGCGCGTCGCGGCCAATCAGCGCGGGGCTGAGAAATATGCAAATGAGCCCCCCGGCCCGGCCCCGCGGGCTCGCTGGGGCCGGTGGGGTCGCGGCGGCGAGCGGCTGAAACTTCGGCACGGCCCGGCCCGGCCCGGCCCCGGCAGCCGGCCCGCCCCCGGTAAGCGCCCGCGGCAGCCCGGGGAGGGGGGCGTGGGGCCCACGGGAAGCCGCCGCCGCCGCCGGGCTGCGCGTGCCCGAGGCCGGCCCGGTGGGGAGCTGTCAGGCGCGGGGCATCCCCTCCCGTGCCGCCCCGCTCCCCCGCAGCCGCCCGTGCGTGCCTCCTGCCGGGCAGCGGGGGAGGCTCCGGGCGCCGCCGCCGCGGCGTAATGGCGAACCCGGCGGTGAGTACGTGCGAGAGGGGCCGGGCTGCGCCCCGCCGAGCAGGCCGCGCTCCGGGCGCACGGCGCACCGGCCGGCCCCGGCCCCGGCGGCGGCCCCTCCTTCCTCCGCCTGCCGCCGCCG